>CM065134.1:3300000-3900000 GCA_033026305.1 Cirrhinus molitorella | reverse complement strand
AGCTTTTTTTAGGGGAGATTTGTACTTTTATTTAGCAATGATGCTTTAAATAGATCAAAAGTGATAATATAGACATTTATAATGTTACAAAAGATTTCTTTTTCAGGTAAATGCTGTTCTTCTAACCTTTCTATTCATCAAAGAAACCTTAAAAAAAAAATCTACTAACATAATACATTTTTGAGCAGCAAATCCAGAATATTAGAATGATTTCTGAAGGATTGTGTGACTGAAGTAATGATGCTAAAAATGTAGCTTTAAAATCACATTAATAAATTACATTTGAAAATACATTTAAATAGGAAACAGTTATTTTTAAGTTTTACTGTTTTTGGTGTATTTTGGATCAAATAAATGCAGGCTTGGTGAGCAGAAGAGACTTCGAAAAACATTACAATTCTTGTATAGTGTATAGCACCTCATTCACTGAGAAACTACAAGGAATATTTGTACTTTTTAAAATGCATGTCACACTGAAATCAGTTTAGATTTAAAATATACACACACACACACACACACATATATATATATATATATATATATATATACACACACACATCCACCCATTTGCCATTTTTAGAGCTTGCTATGAATGGAAAACAAAAGTATCAAAAGCCAACAGGGTTCTAGAAAAATCCACATGATTGACAAGTTCCCTTGTTCTTTTGCTTACTAATCAACAGCTTGCAATCATTTTAATCCTGCTGCATACCAGACTCTGTAATATCGACGCATGAAGCCTCTGTCTCATGCACAGGCGCCTATTATGAAATTCGATCCAACTTTTGCGCGCACGCTAAGCTCCTCGTGGATCTTCATGGGTGCTGTTTTTAGTCGCCTATAGCCTGTGCACGGACAGAAAGTTCTGCTTCTGTTACCAGCGGATGGCAACAGCAGAAGGACATGTTATCCTCAGCCCCAATGACTTGCAGTTCCGCCAATACATTAGTCATGTTTAAATCCATGGGCCAGAGGGTAACTGTATTTTCTGAGTCAGAAGCCACGTGTGGTCATTAGACAGCTGATGGAGCTGTAGTAGATCTCTTTAGAAGTATTCTGCTGTTAGAGGTCAGCAGTAAGACAATGTGTTTGGTGTATTTAAAAATGTCATTATGAATCATTCCTTTGACAGGTCATTTTACTGATTTAAAACCTTCAGACAGACATGGCAAAATGTGTTTATTTTGCCACCTTCTTACTGGAAGGCATCTCCCCAAACTGTATCAGACCCTAATATCGTTACATCATAGGTTATGCATTATGCAATAGCATTAAACATTACTTGACAAACAGGCTAATAGTGAGAAGGCATCATGCAATGCCTGCCAATCACATTTCTCATTAACACTAAGATGAAGAAAATACCAGTGACTGGCAGTGGGTGGGCTTGCTTAATATTGCAAAATATTACAATTTTAGGCTCTGAAACAGACATGAGCCTCATGGTAAAAGACTACTGTTCAATTTCAATACAAAACCCTTCCATGTAGTTTGTGCAGGTGCTATATGCCAAAAAAATTGCCTCTTGTCAACAAGCAGCAGACAATAATCAGTGGTGGATGAAGTACCTGAAAGCCAAACTTAAAGGATTAGTTCACTTTCAGAACAAAAGTTTTCAGATAATGTACTCACCCCATGTCCTTCTTTCTTCAGTCATAAAGAAATTATGTTTTTTGAGGAAAACATTTAATTATTTCTCTCTTCTATGGACTTCTATGGTGACCCCAAATTTGAACTTCCAAATGCAGTTTAAATCCAGCTTCAAAGGGCTCTAAACGATCCCAGCCGACAAAGAAGGGTCTTATCTAGCGAAACGATTAGGTTATTTGTTTTAGATACTTTTTAACTTAAAATGCTGGTCTTGGCTCGTCTTTGTGATACGCATGCGTAGTCTGTATGATCCATCTCATTTTCTTTCCCAACTTCAAAATCATCCTACAGCGCTGCAGAAAAACATTGCCCTTTACAAAAAAAAAAGTAAAACAGCGAAGTTGAAGATGAAACTTGACAGATGTAACTATTTTGTAACTGTTTTGACTACACATGTGCATAGCAGAGACGAGACAAGACTAGCATTTGAGATTAAAAAGTATATAAATTGTCAATTTGTTTAGAAAATAGCAGATCGTTTCACTAGACAAGACCCTTCTTCGTCGGCTGGGATTGTTTAGAGCCCTTTGAAGCTGGATTTAAACTGCATTTTGGAAGTTCAAACTTGGGGACACCATAGAAATCCATTATACGGAGAGAAATCCTTAAATGTTTTCCTCAAAAAACAATTTATTCAAGACATGAACATCTTGGATGACAAAGGGTGAGTGCATTATCTGTACATTTTTGTTCTGAAAGTGAACTAATCTTTTAAGTAAAAGTACATATATCACCAGCAAAAAAAACTTTGGTAGAAGTTGAAGTCACTGTTTAGAAATGACTTGAGTAAAAGTTTTAAACTATGTGATATTTATTGTACTTAAGTATGAAAAGTATTTTTTATATAAATGGGTCGATGATGTGATGCCTAAATGCCTAAATGCTGTCCGATTGCATTTTTTTTGTTAATTAAAATTAGTTTCCTAAGTCTCTATATGATTTAGAAGCTTCCACACATTTTTTCTAGGGTTTAGACAGCATAAATCAGCAGAACAACATTTTCAGTAGTACATTAAACGTGCAATCCATGCTGTTGTTTACATTCAAATATTGCCAATATGGCCGCGCATCTGCGTAACTGACCAAATCGTGACTTAAACGGTAACACTGTTTGTACTACAAACTAGTGTGCTCGTAATTAAGATAAGACATTAAAATATTATGGTCAGACACACCAGCTGTGTGTGCCAGCTAAAAAAATAGCAGGACATGAATGACACCAGAAGCCACAGCTAATAAAATTTACAAATGGTCACGCCCACTCTTACAGAAAGAAAAATGTGGATTTTTGCTAAATAAGTGGAGTATATATATATATATATATATATATATATACACACACACACACACACACACACACACACATACACACATACAGTTGAAGACAAAATTATTAGCCCTGTGAAATTTTACTTTTTTTTTTTTTTGGAATATTTCCCAAGTGATGTTTATCAGAGCAAGAGAATGTTTTCACATTATTTCCTATTATTTTTATCTTCTAGAGAAAGTCTGGTTTCTTATAGTTGCTTGAATAAATAAATAAATAAATAAATAAATAAAAAACTGCTAAGGTCAATATTTATAGCCCCCTTAAATTATTAGTTTGATTGGCTATAGAACAAACCACTGTTGTCCAATGACTTGCCAAATTAACCTAATTTGCCTGATTAACCTAATTAACCTAGTTAAGCCTTTAAATTGCTCTTTAAGCTGAGGATTAGCATCTTGTGAAACAACTAGTAAAATATTATGCACTGTCATCATGGCAGAGACAAAAGAAATTAGTTTGGACTTGAGAGAAAGAATTGTTAATGCTCATAAAGATGGAGAAGGATACACACGCTTATCAAAGCGTCTTCAAGTGTCAAGAACTGCAGTGAGATGCATTATCAAGAAGTTTAAAGAGACCAACACAGTGGAGAACAAGACGGGCAGAGGCAGGAAGCGAAAGATTTCAAAAACTTTGGAAAGAAAACTACTGAGAGAGGTTTCTAAAGACCCAAGAACAACTGCCAAGACATTAGTGAATGACCTAGCCAAGTCTGGAATTGATGTCTCAACGAAGACAGTCACTAGAGCCCTACACAGGAATGACCAGGAATTTCAACCCCAAGAACAGTGTTCCCACAGTGAAACATGGTGTTGGGAGTATAATGCTGTGGGGATGTTTCAGTGCGTTTGGAACTGGGAATCTCGTCAGGGTTGAAGGAAACATGAAAAAGGAAGACTATAAGAAGATTTTGAAAAACAACCTCAGACAGTCTGCAAGAAAACGTGGTTTGGGTCGACATTTTGTCTTCCAGCATGATAACAACCCAAAGCATACCTCACTTCTGGTGAAGAAATACCTCCAAATGAGCAAAGTGAGTGTACTTGACTGGCCTGCACAAAGCCCAGACTTGAATTCAATAGAAAATCTCTGAGGCACACTAAAGTCCAGAGTTTGTGGCAAAAGACCAACAAATCTGGAGGAGCTTGAGAAATTTGCTAAGGAAGAATGGGCTGTCATTCCTCAGGAGACATGCTTGAAACTTCTACAGCAACTACAGCGAACGACTAAAGCCGGGCTCACACTGTGCGATTTTTAATAGTCCTTTACGATTGTTGCTTGTCAGACTGTACGAACATGATGATCATGTCACAGTGTGGGATCTCAGTGTCATTGATGTCAGACTGTAGGACAGTCAAGACGCGTTCAAAACGGGTGCGCGCAAGAAAACCTGTCCGGAGTTTTACCATACATGTTCAATGACTATTCATTTCAACTTTGAGCGCGCAAGCCGCGCTCAAAGTTCAAAATAGTTTCACTTTTGCCACTGAGCTATGAAGGGCTGCGCTGAACCCTGCGGCCAGCGGAGTGCTTTCCGCGTTCACTGTGAAAGACGCTTTAAACGAAAGGCTTAAATGTTGGCTATCATTAAGTTTATAAATAGCGTAAGCAGCACTACAAACATGCAAATGGAAACAGCGGCACAACCGGTGTTTATTTTAGCAAATGCAGCATATCATATGATTTCGGTGCTGATGGGAGTTTATGCGGTTAGAAGAAATCTCTAGCAATAATTCTAATCATGGCTTGTCTTGAAAAACGGAAATCGTTTGACGTTCGTCGTAGGAGAAGTCACACTGCAGGATTGTGCGCCAAATCTTCTGACACTGCCAGAATTTTGTCGGAGGTAAAATTTGATCGCAACACCCATTAATCGGCTGTCGGTGAACATGTCAAACCAGCGATCAAAGACTACAGATTTTAGCCTATGATTATAGGAATCTTTTAGGATCTTCATAATTTGTCTCAGACGACCAAATCGTGGCCAAAATCGCACAGTGTGAGCCAGGCTTTAAGGCTGTTATCAAGCAAAAGGGATACACTATTGACTATTAACATCAGAGGGCTAATAATTTTGACAGGTAGACTTTTAAAAATTCTTGGTTATACATTTATTTCTATTTGTATTACAAACCCTAAAAGCTTCCTGAAAAAAGTATTATGTTTAAAAATGCTGTGCTGATAAAATCGTCTTTCTGTTAAACAAGACTTGGGAGTAATTTGAAAAATAATGAAATATTTTATAAGGAGCTAATAATTTTGTCTTCAACTGTATATATAGCTATAGTAATGTGGAAAAATAATAGGCCTACGTAATTAATGGTAAATGTCCGCACGTGCTGTGTCACGTGGATAAACATGACTGGAGAGGTTTGCACTTTCCAAATTATTTATAGCCAGACACCTCACCATTACACCAAACGACCCTTTCACATTGAATAGCAGCACATTCAGTTTCTGAATGTGACTCTTTGCTTAATATAGGTAAAACAGCCAAGGTGGTGAGAGGAATAGGGACCATTTGAATGGGGACCATCATGTTCCCCCTTGAATTATTACGTAAGGTAATGCTTTCATCATGGGAATAAAGGGAGGGGTTAAATCCCACTCCTGTCACTGACATTCCATAACAAATGCCTCTTTAATAACACTTTTGGCGTCGTGCTCAATGATTAAGTATCTCCGCTCTCCGGTCCACTTATTTATGGCATTTGTTTAGAGGAAGAGCTTATGTAAAGGGGCGGTGTTTTCTTAAACCTATTTAAACCTCCTACTAACCTGGAGAGGAACAATTTTCCTGCTTTCAGTTGCGTAACAACATAGACTGTCATCTTAATAATCAACTAGCCATACACTGAGGCAGTATTAGTGTATTTGGTGGTTATTTTGACACATTCATCCGAGAAGAATGGACTTCGACTTGCCTCCTTCTCTCCCGGTGAGCGGTATCCAATGGGAAAGGGTTCTCCCACCGTTATTCCCCCGGTGGAACGGGACGATTGGACCTTATTCATGGACCCCGACCGAACTTTTAATCCCGGTTTCTGAGCACACCGGAGCAGTACAGGTGGAGTAGCTAATAGCTTTTCTAATAAAAAATTCTCTGTGGTAACTTGTCACTATATAGCACTATATTTGTAACACACTATACTGTATATTTAATAATAAATCAAATTCAATATAACAAATGTACAAACAAACGACTTGTAAGTAAATGAAGTATTTAAATGGTTAAATTCTAATTTATCTGCGTGATGTAAATAGTTAATAGCAAGTCCAAGTCGTAATGATGAAAATATAAAGCTGAAATTCTATAAAATCAATTAATTAATAAAATGATAATATTTTAGGTCTAGAAAATAATAATAACAATACAAAAGAAAAACTATGAAATAAATAAATAAATATTTAATTGTCTTTGTAGTGGAGTTAGAAATGGATTATGTACTGGCAATTAATTAAACTCACTTTCTCTACAGGTTATCTGTGATCATAATGGATTCACTGTGCAGGTTGATGTGAAACACTTCAGTCCCGAGGAGCTGTTGGTAAAAGTGGTTGGAGGTTATGTTGTGGTTCAAGGGAAACATGAACAAAAAAAGGTAAGACACCCAATAGTGATTCCTGTATTAACATGCATTAGGATTATCAGATGTTAAACCTGCTATGAAACACTTTGCACTGGACATCCGAGACCTTCAAGAGCATGATTTATGTCCTCGTTCAATCCTAGGATGGTTCAGGACTGGTGACACGTCAGTTTAACCGGCGATACCGGATCCCGAACGGAGTGGACATCATGGCACTGGAATCAGCCATGTCACCAGAAGGCATGCTAATAATCTCAGCACCTCTGACACAAGACGACACTTCCAGATTGTTAAATCACACCGGACCATGATGTGCACACAAACACACACGCAGTTTTCTCCACAGTCATGTTTAGATTTTATTCGCTCTTCACTGTTTTAGTTCTTAATGTGTAAACGCAAGGCGCTTTAAGCTCCCATCTTCTGGGTTTCTCACATAAGGCAATGGTAAAGACCAAAACAGACTCCCTCTTGTGGCGGTGGACTATTCAACTCAAATGCCAATTCCAAACATACTTGATTTCAAGCCAACAAGAAGACTGTATCACATTTTCTTCACATATGCTGTCGATTTAGCACACAGCCTGTAAAAGCGACAAATTTGTCTTCACGTTAACAGGGTCCCCTCATCCACAGTTATACTGAATTTAGTAATTTCATTCAGAAATGACTTATTTTTGTGTTTGCTTATTCACAAAATTGCATAGGCTATGTTGAGATTGTACATATTTTTTAAAAAATGAATTATGTAAGTGTTATTTAGTTTATCTAATATTTGTGTGATGTACAGTTCGACTATCAATAAATATAATTTAACACACTTGTTTATTTGCAAAGGTCTTTATTTAGAAATACATTCATGTTTGAATCCACAACATAAAATAGCGTAAATAAATAGTAGCACAAATAAACATAATCATGTGAAACATTGCATCAATAATGTATTAAACAGGTGCTTCAGAGCTGCTGGAGTATCTTATCAACCTCACTGGAAAATAACAAATGAAGTAAATTGTAAAAATAGAGTAATTCACTAGTGCAGATATGTCTGAAATATATGATATTAACAGATAAACTGTAGATATTCTTACCAAAGCTGTTCCTTCACCCATTTCCTCTGCTGTCTGAGGACTTGCAACAAAGAATCATCTTCAAATTCCTGCCCATCTGAGTCTGCATGTAAGATTATGATATCAGGATATAGGGAAATTGGAAGAATAAATAAAACAAATACATACACTACCAATATATACACTACCAGTGTGTTTGGACAGTAAGATTTTTAATTTGATTTGATTTTTTTTTTTTAAAGAAGTCTCTTTTGCTCACCAAGCCTGCATTTATTTGATCTAAAATACAGCAAAAGCAGTAATATTGTGAAATATTTTTACCATTTAAAATAACTGCTTTCTATTTGAATACATATTAAAATGTAATTTATTCCTGTGATCAAAGGCACATTTTCAGCATCATTACTCAGTGTCACGTCATCCTTTAGAAATTATTCTAATATGCTGATTTGCAGTTCAATAAACATTTATTATTATTAATATTATTATCAATATTTAATTTTCAGGATTCAAAGAGCAGCATTTATCTGCAATAAAATGCTTTGTATTATTATACACAATATCATTCAAAAGCTGGGGGCTGGTTGCATAAAGGTTTAGACTAGTCTTAAAAAGTTAGCTTGTTTTTTCTTTAAGACTGGTTATAATTTTTTTAATTCAGTTACAGAAAATATAGATTAGTCTAAGTTGAATCCAAAAAATAAGACTGATTACCGTTTGGTTAACTGATAGTTGGTCAAACTAGTACTTAAGACACTGTCTTAACATAGAGGCTAAGTTTATGCAACTGGCCCCTGGAGTCAGTTTAACTTTTTTAATTAAAAAAAATAAAAGAATTTATTATTACTATTATTACTTTTATTAATAATGGATGCTTTTTATATTTATGCTTTAAATTGATCAAAAGTCATGATATACACATTTATAATGTTACTAAAGATTTCTATTTCAGATAAATGCTGTTCTTCTGAACTTTCTATTCATAACAGAAACCTGAAAAAAAAAAGTCTACTCAGCTGTTTTCAACAATATTACATGTTTTTTGAGCAGCAAATCAGAATATTAGAATAATTTCTGAAGGATCACGTGACTGGAGTAATGATACTAAAAAGTCAGCTTTGAAATCACAGGAATAAATGATACTTTCAAATATATTGAAATAGAAAACAGTTATTTAAAATAATACAAATATTTAAACAATTGGACTATTTTCGCTGAGCAGAAGAGAAATAAAAAAAAAGAAAACTTTAAAAATCTTGCACAATATATGCAATTTGTTTCGGTAAACATGCATTCTATTGTTCTGAGCACACTCTGAAGGGTCAATCCTGCTATTTATAACAGGTTCAGGCTAAAACACTCAACCCTTGCGTGACCTGTTAAACACACGTCGTCATAAAGTTTTACAGCTAGTTTAAAAGAAGTGCGTGAGGCTTTCCTACCTTCTGCATCCTGCATGAGTTGACCTACGACCTCCAATGGTTGCTGCACACCAGAACAAGGGGCAACAGGGGATTGTGGGGGTGGAGGTGGGGTATATACCAGGGAATCTGAAGAACTTGGAGTCTTGGACTGGCTTGGTGAATCTGTACCAGCAAAAAGCACCTCAGAGACAACCTGTCAATGTCAAGGACAGCGTTTACTTTCTTCTTTTCTGAAGAAGATAAGTTTATAAGTCACTTATAATCATAACTGCTGCATTTATTTGATTAAAAATACAGTAAAAACAATATTGAGGAATATTATTACATTTCAAAATACTTGTTTTCTGTTTTAAAAAAAGCAGGAGCAGCAGAGCGTTTATTTAGTAAATGTAAATATAAAATAGTAAACGTATTTTCTGTCACTTTTGAAGAACAGCATTTATCTGAACTAGAAATCTTTTGTAACATTATGAATGTCTTCATCATCACTTTTGATCAATTTAAAGCATCCTTACTAATTAAAAGTATTATATCTTTCCCAAAATAATAATAAAAAAAATTCTACTGACTTTAAGCTTTTGAATGCTATAGTCTATAATATTACAAAAGCTGTTTATTGCAGATAAATGCTGATCTTGGGATCTTTCTATTTATCCAAAAATCCTGAAATAAAAAGTACTTAAATGTTTTAAATACTGATAACAACAACAAATGTTTCTTGAACAGCAAATCAGCATATTAGAATGATTCCTGAAGGGTCATGTGACACTGAAGACTGGAGTAATTATGCCGAAAACTTAGCTTTGATCACAGGAATAAATTGCATTTTAAAATATAATCAAAGTTATTTTAAGAAAAGTTATTTGAAATAGTACAAATATTTCAAAATGTTACTATATTTGCTGTACTTTTATCAAATAAATGCAGGCTTGGTGAGCAGGAGAGACTTTAAAAAAAAATAATTAAAAATCTTACTGTTCAAATACTTTTGATTGATAATAATATAATATAATATAATATAATATAATATAGGTGCCATTTTAAATTAATAATTCATTTAAAAACTTCAGAAACTTGTAAAACATCACAAAACAAGCACACAAACCTGTCCCAGAGCATTATGTATAGGTGAAGGTGGTGGTGCTTGATTTCCAGACCTTCCTCCTCGTGTCGACCTTTGACCCTCTTCCTGCCACCTGCTTTTTCCACTTGGCTCCTTTGGTTTGCAGCTGACCCCTTCATGACCCCTAGCATGCCTGATCCTCATTGCACTGCTGCCTCGGTCGCCACCATGTCTCCACAAGCATAAAAAAAGAATGTGCAAATGTTATTATGATGTGTGAAAACATTAATATTACAATTACTTGTCATTAAATACGCTGCCATTCAAACGTCATCAAGGCTGCCTTTATTTGATCAAAATGTAAAAATATTGTGAAATATTATTACGATGTAAAATAATGATGTTCTATTTTAATATACATTAAAAGCATCATTACTTCAGTCTTCAGTGTCACATGATCCTTCAGAAAAAATTCTAATATGCTGATTTAGTATCAAGGTTGGAAGGAACCTCTGATACTTTTTTCCCCAAGATTCTTTGATGAATAAACAGTTAAAAAGAACAGAATTTATTTAAATAGAAATCTTTGCTATCACTTTATCAGTTTTATCCAAAGTGATAGCAAAGACTTATATTGTTAGAAAATAATTATATTTTGAAAAAATGCTGTTCTTTTTAACTCTTTATTCAAAGAATCTTGAAAAAAGTATCAAAAGTTCCCAAATAAATATAAATCAGCATATTAGAATGATTTCTGAAGGATCATGTGACACTAAAGTCTGGAGAAATGGCTGAGGAACATTCTGCTTTGCATCACAGGAATAAATTATATTTTAGAGTATTTTAAAAGAGAAACCATTATTTTGCAATATTACTGTTTTTTTTTCTGTATTTTTGATTAAATAAATGCAGCCTTGATGAGCATAAGAGACTTTACAAGAAACATTACAAATCTTACTGATGTAAAATTTTGAACAGCAGTGTGATTTGAACCGTTCTTTAAAACAAACTACCGTTCAGATTTTTTCTTTCGGTTTAAAGGTGCAATCTTCTTCTCACTTCTCTCGTTTTCAGTCTTTCCTTTGGCTGTTGTGTCTTTGTTCTCGTGAGGGGCTGGCCACCACTCCTCTGTGCTATCAGAAGTCTGTGGAGATGGAGAAGAGGACTTCTGCGTTCTGCAGTGATCTGCTGTGGTCTCTGGAATGCTGACTTGTGTTCTAATTGGCTTGTGATGTTGTGGTTGGGTAGCAGGGGCTTCTAGACTCTTTGTAACAGCTTTCCTGGAGGACGGTCTCTGCTGGGGAAGGAGTTTTGGTTGGATATCATGGTCTGGTTTCTCCTGGGTGACTTCAGGCTGGAGTCTGGAGACGCTGGGGCTTGATATAGGGAGAGCAGACTCTGGGACTGGAGGATCGAGACTAGCGAGGGTGACCGGTGTAAATGAGAGGTTTGTTCTCTGATGAGGCATGCTGTTTAAACTGCTACAGTGTTCCTTCTAAAGAAAAAAACATAAGAATGCATTAATTTAAAAAAAAAGTTCACAAATGTGCTTTCCATAAAGTAAATGTGAATATCTAAAACTGATGGGTCACAGGTTCTAATTGTGTCCCATTTCGGAGGGAAAAAAAACAATGTTAAATGTAAAACAATGCAACTAACCTTATAACCATGCATTTATGACAGCAACAAAAAATAAATAAATAAATAAAATAAATAAATATATATATATATATATAGATATATTTTATGGCACAAATTCATCTGAATTTTTTTTAAGTATTTATAGCATGAATGACACATATCACACAAAATATTTTTCAAAAAGCATTAATAATTAAAATTGGCACCTATAGAATTTATTGTATTTTAGTTCAAATGTTTAAGATCAGTATGTTTTAATAAAGAAATCTGCAAGGACATAAAATTTATCAAAAGTGACAGTTAAGACATTTACAATAGTAAAATACATTTCTTTTTTCAAATAAATGCTGCTTTTTAACTTTAAACTAATAATCTTTATAAATGTACCAGTTTCTTGAAAAATATTAAGCAGCAGAACTGTTTTCAACACTAATAATAATAATAATAATAATAATAGTAAGAAGAAGAAGAAGAAGAAGAAGAAGAAGAAATGTTTCTTGAGCAGCAAAGCAGCATATTAGAATGATCATGTAACACTGCAGACTGGAGTAATTATGCTAAAAATTCAGCTTTGCGTCACAAGAATAAATTCTGTTTTAAAATATATTCAAATAGAAAATAGTTATTTTAGATTACAATAATATTCCAGAATTTTTGTCAAATAAATGCAGCTTTGCTGAGCATAAATTCTTTCAAAAGCATTAAAAAAATCTTAGCAATCAACTTTTGAATATTGTATTATATTATATTTTAAACATTTATCTTTTGGGCACATATTAATCAAAAAGAAATAACCCTGATGTGCACTGTGATATTGGTTCACCTGGTTTGGTCTGACATTGTGTGATAGAGGTATATGAACAGAATTGTGGGAAGGGGCCTCCTGACTCCATTGTCTGGCCTGCTCCATCTTCCTCCTTAGTCGCCACTGAAACAGGATGTCATCTTCACGACGGACACCCGACCTCTCAGAACCAACCGCAGGAGGAAAAGACATTCCCTCGTACAAACTGGGCTCTATAATCACTTAAAGAGACAGAAACAAACAAACAAAATGCTTTAATGCAATTTATTGCACTGATATAATAACCTAGCAGGCCAAAACGGCAATTATATCCTTTACTGTTTGTTTTTAGTTAACTGAGTGTTTACACACCAATTTCTGCTTTTCACTGCACTTGTGGTTAGAGGTGTGGATACATTTGAATCTGATAAGGATGTGTTTTTGAAATCGGAAACACAGAGATGTTCAGGAAAAGATAAATAGTGTTCGCGTGGCTCACTAAATGTGTACATTCCTTTATGTGTTACATTGGTTGCTTACTGTTGGTTGAGCCCATTAAGGTGGACACGACTGGCCTTCGAACTGGCTCATCAGTGCTTATGGGGGTGGAGAAATCAGAGCAGCCCAGACCCTCAGAGCTAATAGGCACAGAGCCACTGCTGAGCGAATGCTCACTGAAAACACATAAAAATCATCTGAACTGTTCAAACCTAAGGTGGAATATGCAGTCATAACGCAATAAGAAACATACTTCATAGCCATGAGGTTAAAGAAATTCATCAACAAGTAGGATCCTTTATTAAACAATCAAAAAGTCATTTAAATTCATTCTAACATACGCTATCAGTCAAAAGTTTTTGGACAGTCTCTTCCACTCACCAAGCCTGCGTTTATTTGATCAAAAGTACAGGAAAAAACAGTAACATTTAAAATAACACTTTTTTTAATTGAATATATTTTAAAAAGTTAAATTTCAGCCTCATTACTCCAGTCTTCAGTGTCACGTGATCCTTCAGAAATCATTCTAATATGCTGATCTGCTGTTCAAGAAACACTTTTAATTATTATTACCAATATTTAAAACAGTTTTTCTTTGATGAATAGAAAGATCCAAAAATAAGCATTTATCTAAAATAAAAAGCTTTTGTAATATTATACACTATACCATTCAAAAGCTTAGAGTCAGTGTATGTTTAATAAAGTTAAACACTTTTATTTAACTTTTTTAAACATACACTGACTCTAAGCTTTTATTTACCCAGGATACTTTAAATTGACCAAAAGTAATGGAAAAAAAAAAAGAAAAAATTAATAATGTTACAAAAGATTTCCATTTCAGATAATGCTGTTCTTCTGAACTTTCTATTCATCAAAGAAACCTGAAAACAATTCTACTCAGCTGTTTTCAACATAATAACATAATAATAAATGGAGTAATGCTGCAAAAAAAAAAAAAAAAAAAGGCTTTGAAATCACATGAATAAATTACATTTTAAAATACATTCAAATGGAAAACAAATAAGCACAAAATATGTACAAATTTTACTGTTTTTGCTGTACTTTGGATCAAATAAATGCAGGCTTGGTGAACAAAAGAGACATCTTTAAAAAAAAATCTTACTGTTCAAAAACTTTTGACACTGGTAGTGTAATTTTTTATTTTTTGTAATATTTTTAAATAATATGTACCCTAAAGTCAACTTTTGAGAACATTTCGAGGTAACATTATAGTATAATATAATATATCAAATGTTAGGGGTTAGTAAGATTTCTCTTATGCTCACCAAAAATAAAGTAAAAACATAAAACTGTGAAATATTACTACATCTTAAAATGTCACTTCTTTCTATGACAGCAAAGCTGTTTTTTCAGCATCATTACTCTAGTCTTCAGTGTCACATGATCCTTCAGAAAGCATTCTAATATGCTGATTTGCTGCTAAATAAATATTTAATAAATACAATGTAAAAAATACTTATGCTTCTTATTTTTTGTGGAAATTGTGATACATTTTTTCATGATTCTTTGATTTTGCATTTATTTGATCTTTTGTAATGTCTCTTCTTATGATCAACTTGTCTGACTGTGAAACTCTCGTATAGTCTTCACACTTGAACATTCAGTCCTCACATTCACATGACTATGTTGGTGATCATTTATTATTGTGAAATGACATTTCCCCCCTTGAGTGAGTGTGTGTTTACAGTATGTCTCACCTTCTCTGCAGTAAATGGCTGGCACGTTCCTGTAGCTGCAGTATCTCGGGTTCTTCTTGATCACAGTTGAATGATTCAGATAATGTCTGAAGGGAAATTTCCATCCATGCGATTATATACAGCAATAATACTGTCACACTAGCAAAAACAGTCACTACACATGCAGTGTTGACATGCATTGTCATTTAAGGACAGTCTGAGATATTTTCCACCAGGCACGTTAAATCATCCACGTGAAGAGGACCACGTGTGATGTCCTGAATTCAAAACAAAGACTCTGGGCCAAGGGTTGCATAACAGCTCTCTGTTGTGAGGAATTTATAAATACATAACATTTGATGCTCAACAGAGGCTTTATATCAGGTGGTCTGATTATACTGGAGTGAGTTCTTCTTCCTTTAATGCTGAGGCATTCTAGAGCCGTTTCCATCAACATGGAAGACAGAAAGTTAAGCAAAACATTACAGTGTTGCCCCTGCTGATCTGTGCAACACGGTAGCATGATAAATCAGAGGTCAAATAAAGTTTATCTCATTGTGTTTATTATTGGTTACTTAATGTATTTGACATTTAACATATTAAGTAATAATTATATAATTAAGTATAATTATACATTTACACACACCAGTTCAAATGTTTGGGGTCAATGTACAATTTTTTTTAATGTTTTTGAAATAGGTCTCTTTTGCTCATTAAGCCTTTTAAATAGTAAACATATTTCACAATATTACTGCTTTTGCTGTATTTTGGATCAAATAAATGCATTTGTAGTGAGCAGAAGAGACTTTATTAAAAAACATGAAAAATCTTTTGACTAGTAGTGTGTGTACTGTTTATGCTCTAAATAAAGACCCTCATGGAGGACGATTTTCCATCTATCACCACCAGGCGGCAACAGTCATCCACTATGCTGCATTACAGCATCTGGCAACGTGAAAATATACTGTTTTCTTCTTCTTTTCTTTTTTTTTTTTCATGAACATGTGCTGCATCTGCAACATAAAAAGACCTACAGCAATATACTAAACTGTACATTATTTGTCATCTTCTTTAACATATGTGACCTTGTGTTAAGTTTCAGTAAGGGTTATATATTCTGCTATTTGTATACCTGTGATATTTCTAAACTATTTGAATGGTGTAAGTTTACATACAGTTTACTGAGAGGAAGTGAGAACTTTTATGTAAAGAGAACGATTTCTGCTTCCTGGGTGTACGTTTTTGTGGACGGCTATGGTGGCTGTTTAAAACAAGTTGTCTAACACCCTGAACCAAAAAAAAAACCAGTCATAAGGGTATTTTTTTTTTAATTGATAGGACAATATTTGGCTGGGATACAACTATTTGAAAATCTGGAATCTGAGGGTGCAAATAAAATCTAAATATTGAGAAGGTCCAAATGAAGTTTTTAGCCATGCATATTACTAATCACAAATTAAGCTCTGATATATTTATGGTAGGAATTTTTTTTGGCTATTGCTACAAATATACTCACATATGGTCAAAATGCCTTCAGCTATTTTAGGCAAATCAGCTGTTCAATTTTATGCAAAACTCACCAGCATACTAAGGTCAAGCATGTGTCTAGCTGAAAAAAGCGTGGTTTCATCATGCAGTGGTTTTGAGATGGGGCTCTGTGTGCTGGCGGGGTCATCATCATTCATGAGGTTAAGTTGTTCTATAAACAGGATGTTATGAAACAGGATTTAGGAACTGAAATACTTTATCAACCCACCGGAAACATATTGTTAATGACAGATGCTTCTTTAAAACACCTCTGATATATTTCTGTGATGGCTGTGTTGGTGTTGAACTGGATGGAGGGGATGTGGACAGCCACCAAAATGGCTGGTCGTCTTCTTCTTCAGCTGCCTGAAGACATCTTTCTTCTCGACTCTGTGGTTTTCCGAAACGGAAGCGTTCGATGTACCTTGAATGATTTAATTGCAAAGAGTGTCATATAATTAACAAGTAGCAAGAAACCCTTTCAAGCTAAACTGCATTAAATACCCCGGAATTGCTCATCTGAGTAATGACAACACTACTCCAGCTTTCCTTTAAAAGGTTAGTTCAGCCAAAAATTTAAATTCTGCCATTCATTATTTACCCTCATGTCACGTTCCAAACCTTTCTTCATCTTCAGGGTCAGAAATCTCTCGGATTTCATTAAAAATATCGTAATTTGTGTTTTGAAGATGAGCAAAGGTCTTCAAAGGGGTTTGGAATGACATCAAGGTGAGTAATTAATGACAGAATATTAATTTTTGGGCTAACTAACCCTTTAAAATGGACTACTGTGGATATTTCAAATGAATGGTTTACTGTATAGCAAATGGTGAGTGAAACTGCTGTATTTTTGACAACAAGGTCCACTTCTTTTTTTACTTCATTTTACTTATTTAAAATACAGTAAAAGCAGAAATATTGTGAAACGCTATTATCATTTAATAATAAAATGTCTTTTATTCCTGTGATATAAATAATTATTCCTTCAGTGTCACATGATCCTTCAGAAATCATTCTAATATGCTGACATTTATTATTTTACCCAATGTTGCAAACAGTGCTGCTTAATATTTTTGTGAAAATCATGATACTTTTCTTTCCAAGAGTCTTTGATGAACAGAAAGTTGAAAAGAACAGCACTTGTTTGAAATAGAAATATTTTGTAAAATGTCTTTACAGTCTCTTATAATCAATTTAATGCATCCTTGCTAAATAAAAGTAATAAAATCTCACTCACCCCAAATGTTTAAATAGTCAATTCTCTTAAAGGGACAGTTCACACAAATATGAAAATATAATTTACTCACCCTTAAGTCATCCCTAGGTGTATATGGCTTTCTTCTTTCAGACGAATACAATCAGAGTTATATTAAAAAATGTAATATTGATTGTATTTGTCTGAAAGAAGAGAGACATATACACTTAGGATGGCTTGGGGGTAATTTTCATTTAATTTAATGTAGTCCAAAGTTGGACATAATACCATTGTTGCTTCATGGGCTGAGTAGCTCAGATGAGCCTTGTTTTCCAATTTTAAAACATTATTTTGTTTTAAGACAAAATTTATTTATTTGTATTTAAAAGTGATATTGCCATTAGGGCACAATGATTTCCCTTACTTGGCAAGAACTGAGGGCTCCTTTGCCTCAACTGTTGTTGGTGCAACCTTGTTTCTCATGGCTTGCATCTGAGTTTCAGAGTAGGCAGAGGTGTTAGTGTTGTCTGTAGAGCAACTCAGGTCAGTAGAAGGCCAAGACTCGGAGTAACTCAGCTGGCGTTCAGTAGGAGGGCAGAGGAGGACACTTTGTGATCTTTCATTGAAGACCTTGTCCTCCGTCCTCAAATGTGACACCTGAGTAGGAGGATCTGAAAGACTTGGTGGCTCAGCAAATCGGACAGGACTCAAGGCCTGCAATGTGCAATCCAAAAAAGACAACATCATGAGTTTTGCAAGATTTGCTTTGTTTTTATAATCTCAGTTTCAGTTGCAAGTTATTGCATTGAGACACCAATCATTTGTTAATGCAAGCCCAATAAGAACTAAACTAGAAACTAGTTTACTACTTACTGAATAGTGCACTAAATGCACTATGCTCTAGGCAGTATGCACTATGGTAGCAGTTTTTGTATTTTAAAATCTATTTGTTTAGATCAGAATGTAAAATTGTGGGAAAAAAAGTATAATTTATCAAATGCAAATCAGGAAGGCACATACACAAATACATAGGCATATACACTACAAGTCAAATGTTTTTGAACAGTAAGATTTTTTCTGCTCACCAAGCCTGCATCTATTTGATCCAAAATACAACAAAAGCAGTAATGTTGTGAAATATTTTTACCATTTTAAATAACTGCTTCCTATTTGAATATATTTTAAAATGTAATTTATTCCTGTGATCAAAGCGACATTTTCAGCTCCATTACTCCAGTCTTCAGTGTCACATGAGAAATCATTCTAATATGCTGATTTGCTGTTTAAGAAACATATATTATTATCAATTTTTAAAACAGTTGAGTACATTTTTCAGGATTCTTTGATCTGCATTTATCTGAAATAAAAAGCTTTTGTAACAGTATACACTATACCATTCATAAGTTTGAAGTCATTTTTTGGGGAAACAAATTCTAGAAATTAATACTCTTATTTAGCAAGGCTGTTTTAAATTGATCAAAAGTGATGATAAAGACATTTATAATGTTACAAAAGATTTCTATTTCAGATACATGTTCCTCTAATGAACTTTCTATTTATCAAAGCAGCCTGTTTCTACTTAGCTTTTGAGAATCGAATCAGAATATTAAAATGATTTCTGAAGGATCATGTGATGCAGGCTTGGTGAGTAGAAGAGACTTAAAATTGGTATGTTTATGTAAAATGTTTAATGCCAAGTCAGTTCTCTCACCAGTCTTTTTTGTTGCTTTGGGATTTTTCTGGATCTAGATGGACTGTAGTGGCTCCGGCACAAAGGGGGATCCGGAGGAAACGGATTCTGTCTTGTGAAAACAGCTGCGCCACTAAGAAAAGTGACAAAGTGCTTTACATCAGCCAGATGTAATAAAATGTAGTATGACAGGATTTGACATCCAACCCACCTTGATCTCATAGCGTTCGTGCAAATACGTTCTGCTTAATAAAAACACAGGAAGCAAGTGAAGTTTCGTCTGTAGGATCCATGAACATCCAAACAGGCAAGACAGTTTAACGAAACTAACGTTACACTATGATCCGAATGAGTGTTTCTATGCTACATGAGCGTTTCTTAACCGTCGCGTCAACACGTTACTATGGGATTAACAGTCTTTTAGCTAGCTATTTAACAAGCTATACGTTATTTAAACAAACTATACCCGATTCCAACCACCAGCTCGTTACAAATGTGTTGTATAGTTAGATGTTTCTCAACAAATGACCTCCGCTTATTTTTCGAATTGTGTGACTGTGTTGAATCCTGGGATATGTAGTTCAAAAACTGTTGTTTACATTGTTGTCGAAGACAGTTGACCAGCCAATAGGATTTCGTATCTTCTGATCGACAGCAATCCGAACCAATAAGAGCGCTGAGCTTTCATCTACTGCAGCCAATGACGAGACAGGAATCTCGTTGCGCGCGGAAGAGGAATGTCGGATTGTGACAGAAGCGGCTCGTCGTCAGTCTCTCAGCTAAGGATTGAAAGGTGAAAAGCGTGTTGTTTTGTCTTTATAAAGTGTTTTTACGGCCCCAAATGATATTATTTAAAGTATTATATTATTGTTAAGGGATTTATGAAATCGGTGAAAAGTTTAAATACCGTTAATCAGGAATTTAAGTGGTTTTGTAGCTAGCTAACGTCAGCTGTTTATATCATTGTAGCTGATTAGCAAAAAATTCTGTTGTTGTGTTTACTTGTTTTTCGTACTTCCTGTGCTTTCTCTTTTGCAAACGTTTGTACTGAGATATATATATATATATATAATATATAATATATAATATAAACTAAATACTCATCTGTATAAAATTATAGGGGAAAAAATCGGAGGGTACCATGCTTCACTGTAAAATCAAGACTGAGAAAACAGGTGAGGTTGCAAACATACACTTCCTTTTGCATTTCTATTTTAGCATGTGCAGTACTTTGTGTGGACGGAGGAATCAAACGTTCTTTTGCAGATGCTGGGGCTCGAAACCGTCTTGATGCAGTATTGCAGGGTCTGGTTGAGAGGAGTGACAGTGAGAGGTTAGTGCATTAGTGTGTCTTCATTTTTGAAAGCTTCAGACTGTAACAGCGAAGCTGCAAATGGACCTCATATGATTAAAGCTCATTAATGATGGGTTCACTTTAGAAGATTGTCAGTATGTCTCAGTCTAATATCTTACTTTAATAATTTGTTTATCATTGAAAGTGAAAATGCTGCAAGATTTAAAATAAGTCTATCAGAACAAGATTAATGTATTAACCACAAACATAGAGTATAATGGCATAAAACTATAGAATCTCAACTGCTGTATTGTTTATACACTCTTATTTTCTATCTGTACCAATACAGTGAGGGAAAAATTATTTGATCCCCTGCTGATCCGCCTATAATTTTAATGGTAGATTAATTTGAACAGTGAGAGACAGAATAACAACAAAAAATGTACTCTTTTGCAAAACATGACTTAGTACTTGGTGATAAAACCCTTGTTGACAATCACAGAGGTTAGACGTTTCTTGTAGTTGGTCACCACCTTTGCACACATCTTAGGAGGGATTTTGTCCCAAGTCATTAAGTTTTTGAGGCTGACGTTTGGCAACTCGAGCCTTCAGCTCCCTCCACAGATTTCCTGTGGGAATAAGGTCTGGAGACACTCTAGAATGTGCTTCTTCTTGAGCCACTCCTATTTTTACTTAGCAATAAATCTCCTATAAATAGCATATTTCGCTCTGCTTCTGTCACTTGGAAAACTTATCTGAAATGTTAAATCCTGCTGCTTCATCTCTAAAGTATTTGGAATCTGGTGTTTTTTGGAATTTCTACAGAATTGTCATTAGAGTCATTAGTAAATGCGAACAACTGGATTTACTGAACATAATGACCATTTATGGCATGTGAAAGATTTTTTTCATCTGAGCTCAGAAAAAAAAGTATAGTATTGATTTAATAGCTTTCTTTGTTACAGTCCATTTTTATTTCAGCTGTCTGAATAATTGGCACCCTGATGGTCTGAGATTGTTTACTGCTCTAATTACATTTCTGGAAATACTCTTTTGTTTTTTGTGTTTTCCTTTTTTAAAGGAAAATCAAATTAGTGATGGTAATTTGTTTCCTGAAAACCTTTCTAAATATCCGGATAAATAATTCAGGAAAAGGTTATTGCAATAAATAACATTTTATGAAGTAGAGAGCAGTCATTTAGGGAAAATTGGCAATAATTGGTATAATCATTTGTGCTCGCTCTTTCTTTTGCTGCACAGAGAGCAGAATGAAGAGGATTCTGGGAAAATGGTGGCAGACTCTTTGAGCAAGTATGCACATACAGTATTTTTTGTGTGACTGATATAAACTATGTCTTCTCTTGAAAAGAAAATTTAAGATATGATTAGGATTTTAAGTCATTTGTATTGCACATGAAATGTTTTATTCCTTTCTCTTTTACAGGGATTTGTCGCCTTCTTCTGCAGGGAAAAGGCAAGCAGAATCTTAAGTGTTTTCCACAGTTCACCCAAAAATAGACAGTTGCTGGAAATTAACTTACCCCCAGGCCACCTAAAATTTAGATGCGTTTATTTATCATAACAGATCTTGCATTACATCACTTGCTCACCAGCGGATCCTTTGCAGTGAATGGGTGTCATCAGAGTGAGAGCACCAAAAGTAATTGAAACGACTCCAATCCAATAATTAACGCCTCGTGACATGAAATGCTGCATGTTTGTAAGAAACAAACTCATCATTAAGACATTTTTAAACTTCAAATTGTCCTCTATCCATAATATTGCTTCTCCAGAGAAGTCTGAATCAGGTGGAAAAATATGCACATATCAACAATAAACAAATATGCTGACTGATTTTTGGTTGTATGGTTTGCTTTATAGTTAAAATATCTTAAAGATTGATTTGTTTATTAGCAACCGATGGGCTGGATTTGGGTATTTGTGTGGATTGCTTGTGGATTATTGTGATGATTTTAACATCAGTTTGAACTCTCATTCTGATGGCATGCGTTCACTGCAGAGCATCTTGGTGAGCAAGTGATGCAATGTTAATTTCTCCAAATCTGACAAACCATTGCAAATGCATCATAAATATTCAATATGTCAACTAGCCTTATTACCCAGCTGTGTGTACACTTCTTAAAGCTTGTCAACATTCAATGAGTGCAAATATTTACAATAGTAATAATAACAAAACAGCAAGTATTCATTCCCAAATGTTTTGGTAAAGTTTGACCTCTTGCCTTTTACAGACCATCATCACGATTCCCACAGCACAGAAGGAAGAAGCGTAAAGAGATGGATGACAGTCTGGCAGAAACCAACCAGCACAAACAAAGTAATAACTGTAGACCTCAGCTATAGATTAGCTGTAATGGAAAAAGCAAATAGTTATTTGTATGCTAAATTGAGGTAAATTTGAAATGAATGCCAATACTTGCAGAATTTGAATTCTTCCTATATATAGGCAATTTTGTATCTTAAGTAAAATGTTTGAGAATTTCTGAGAAACACTATTGGGCTTCCAGATCAGTCAACATGTGTGGTGGTTGAATTAAATGGAAGTCTTGATTTCATAAGACCCATTTCCTGTTTTCTTACATGCTCCACGTCTCATCTTCTCCATCAGATGCTTATATTATCAAGCTATTCGACCGCAGTGTGGACTTGGCTCAGTTCAGCACAACCACCCCGCTCTATCCCATTTGTCGGGCGTGGATGAGAAACAACCCGTCAATGCGAGAGAGGACAGCGCCCAGCCCCCCTCACAGCTCCGGGGAGGACGAGGTCACACCCAGCATTCACTTTGCAATCATTTTAAATGCTTATCCCATTCAGATCATTTAACTACTCAGAAAAAGACAGATGTTTTGCAGTCTGTGTAACTGCCCTTGGAAATCTTGTGTTGATTTTCAAAAATGGATGTGTTCCAGGTTCAATACAAGCTAAAATCTCTCTCATTGCCATTTGCCACAGATACTGACAAACACAAACATGCTTCCAACAATGTGCTTAAAGTCAGTAGGGCCACTATTTTATTTTTGTTAATGACATGCATTGTGCACAAAAATTTTGTTCATTTAATGTTAATAATATTTTGGAAGTGGGACTGTTTTTGTTGGTAGATGAACATCTGTTTGTATAATTACAGTATACAGAGTTTCCACGGTCCTAGAAATACCAGGGAATTTCAAATATGTGATTTCCAGACCTGGAATAGTCATTAATTTCTACAGTCAATATGTATTTTTGTAGATAAGCTAAGTATTTCTTCAAGTAGATCTCTACTTGAATCATTTCTAACAAGTTCTCATTGGATTAAATGGCTTGAAAGATCAAGTGTGGAACCCCTGATGTAAATATACAGTTATGTCAAGAACCCTTACATATTTGTTTATTTTAATGTTTATTTTAGCTTTTTGCACTGTTATTGTTGCGTGTTTATTAAAGTTAACTAAAACAACAAATATTACAACCATAAAAAAAAAGTTTTTATAAACATTGACGTAAAAAGTAAAAGTAAAAAAGTATTCAGGGTTCCCACGGGTCATGGAATTTCTGGAATATCATGGAATTTTAAAAGGTCTATTCCAGTCATTGAAAGTCAGGGAATTTAATATTTTTTTGGTCCAAGTCATGGAATATCAGGGATTTTTGTTTGTTGATTTAAATTTTAGTTTCTGTTTATCAAACTGAACTTTTCTGTACCATTTTTATTTATTTATTTATTTGCCTATTTTTATGGTTAGGCTATTTTTCAGTCCCATTTTATTACCTTCCTGCACGTCAACTGGCAATCACTGAAGTCAAATGCAGTCACCAGCTTAGATAACTAAGGCAAACATGCCAGAAAAAAAAATTAATTTCAAGAGCTTTGGCTACAAAACGACCACTTCAAAGACTGGGTATGAAAAGTAGATCATAGAAAAGCAAAAACTAAATGTGCAGAAATAAAAAAAACCTGAATGATGAACTTGATTACAAATCCTTACAAACCCCAAACCCTTACAAAAATCCTTCAGATTGTTATAAACATAAATTAATTTCTGTAGAAATATTACAGAAAAAGCCTGTTTCCAGCACTAAATAAAAAATAAAAAGAAGGTTATTGCGACTTATCTCACAATTCTGACTTATTTTCTCACAATAGCATGATACAAACTCGCAATTCTGACTTTTGTTTCTCTGAATTGTGAGATATGAACTAGCAGTTGCGAAAAAAAGTCAGAATTGTGAGATAAGTCGCAATTGCAAGTTATAAAGTCAGAATTGCATGATATAAACTCGCAATTGAGAGTTAAGGCAGAATTGTGTGATATGAACTCGCAATTATGTGAACATATCAGTATTTTTTCTCCTCAGAAATGAATTTATATGTTACAATTCTGAGGAAAAAAAAGTCAAAATTGCAAGATACAAACTTGCAATTGCAAGAAAAAAAGTCAGAATTGTGAGTTTTATCTTTATCTTTTTTTATTTAGTGGCAGAAACGGGCTTCCATAGTTTTGTACTAAAAACGTTTGTAAACAAGTAAATAAAGCTTGCAAGTGGATGGATCCGTTCATTATAGGTCATGGAAATTCAGCTTTTTAGTCATTAAAAGTCAGGAAAAAGTCAGGGAATTTGATATTTGGCTTAGAGTGGGAACCCTGAGTATTTTTAACTGAATGAAAAATATAAAATATAAATGTACAAATAATAATAATTAAAAAAAAAGCTACCAAAATGACCAAAAAAAAAAAAAACCCCTCAAACAATTAAAAATTAAATGGAAATGTAAAAATTGAATGTATGTGACCCTGGACCACAAAACCAGTCATAAGGGCAGAGATCTGGAATCTGAGGGTGCAAAAAATCTAAATATTCAAAAAATCATATTTAAATTGATCTAAATGAAGTTCTTAGCAATGCATATTACTTTTTGATACATTTACGGTAAGAAATTGACAAAATATCTTCATGAAACATCATCTTTAGTTAACATCCTAATCATTTTTGGCTAAATAAAAAAAATCTGTACTTTTGACCCATAAAATGTATTTTTGGCTATTACTACAATATACCCATGCTACTTAAGACTGGTTTTAATTTATGATTCAAAATATTAATAAAAACTATAACTATAAAATAACACTGCTATAGTCCTCCTTTGCAAGTGCATTGCTGCTTTTTTTTTTCAAAATCATTATCTTTGTAAATCATGTCAGGCAGCTTGGGTTTTATTTAACTTGGCACACTCATTTAAGGTGCGGTTGGCTCACCTCATTTTTCTCTTGTCGTAGTTTGACCTTGAATCTAAGGAAGAATAAAAGCATATCTCAGCCCAATGCAGCGTAATATATTATATAATTGTCCAGTAACCTTTTAATAGTAAAGCTATTATCAGCATCTGCTGTTCATAATGCTGCTACATCCGGCTTCAGTTTCTCATCTGAATTCAATTACCCAGGGGAGACATAAATTCAGCATTTTCCTTTGAACTTGCCTAGAAGGCTCCTTTCACCACTGAGAATTGTCCTTGGTGACTAATTTATGCCAAAACAAGCATTACAATTATGGGAAACTGCTCTTTGATTTGTGTTATTTCAGATGACTGACATGTTGAATGGGAAAGGACAGAACATATACAGGCTTCCTCCACCTGTTTCCTGCCCAGTAGGCTCAGCTGGTGAACCTGTCAATCTCAGAATTCCACCTGTAGAGAAATCTACAGAGAGTCAGGTGAGCCGTGCCACATACGGTCTATAGGAAGTGCTTATCTTTCTTTAAAGATCTACATTTAGGCAGACTGCTAAATGATAGAAGATAAAGTTTCCATCAGCACCTCAGCTTAACTCTTAACCATTCAAGGTTAGGAACGTGATAAGTAAACCTGTTTTCATACTGCATTGATTGGTCTTGCCATTTTTTAAAGGTAAACCTGGGTTTGACACGGCTATTGAAAGAGCGTACAAGTGGCAATGGATGTAAGTGTAAGGTTAAACCAAAAGTCATACCATCTATTTTCCCCACAAGGAGTATAAACGCCCTGGATAACGAGTGAGAATCTCCTTCAGTGGCTGCGGCGTCATGACAAGCGTTGCAGGTTTAGATCCTACCAGGATGGCATCTAGCATTTCTTGTGTCTGCCGTTTGTAAGCTCTTTCAGTAGCTATGGTCTACTAAATGCCTGAAAGGCATCAGGGCTGAAGTGGAAGAGAACAAAGACGCAGGTCTTTAGGAAGTTTTATTCATCCACAGGCATCTTTTGACTCTTTGCTTCTCTTCTTATCGCTAGGATAAGCAGTGAAGACTTACATCGCTTCTCTAGTTGCTCTTCGGCTGAAAATGACAAGCAAACAGTGCAGCCATTTCACGTCATTGAAATAATGTTGCCCCTCATATTTCAAAAAATGTATAAAATTTTCTAAATATTGTAAGTCTACATATTTCAGTAAAAGACATAATTTACCTTATACTAAGCCTTAAGTCTTCATACCCAGGGTTCCCTTTAAATTAATTTTGCAATACTAACGCTAAAAAATTGTGTGATTCATGTGGACACATCCATTTAGTTTTTACAAGAGCTTTCTTTTTTTCAGTCTGTAGATGCTGCAGCAGGCACCTCAACTCTTATCTTCAGTCACATCAAACGCTGGAAGAAAATTAGACAGAAGTATACATTTCCATCATTCTATCATTCCTACTATAATTACAAGGCGAGAGGGATGTGTACAAATGAAATCGTGTATGTTAATCTTTTAATCTTTTTTTGTTTTTTATAGGTGGAAGGAGTCCTCCAGCAAGAACCAGCTGAGATACAGTGAGAGCATAAAAATCCTTAAGGAAATGTATGAACGTTAGTTCACATGTGTCACTAATGCATCTGAAGGAGATCTGCTAATGTCTTCAAGAAAGGCTTGAGAATGAGAGCTGAACTAAATGATTTTGTAATGTCTTTATTTTTGTCTTTCAATACAAACTCAAAATAACTTCAAATAAATCTACAATACTGAAAACGATTTAGGTGTGTTTATTAAATATGAAATTATTAAATAGGAATGTACTGAAGATTCTAGGACCCAACCAGCCAGCTGATAATGTGGTAGAATTATGTGGCATTAATTGGGTAATGTTTTCTAAACCTAGTGAAGCACACTGCACAAAGAGAGAAAGTACAGTTAAACTTTCAAAACACTAGCTGACAGCATCATTGCTAAATATTGAGAGGTTTTAAGCAGATAGATTCTTACTGATTTCTTGAGGTCTGTTGATAGTCCACAACGAGTGTTCCTGTGCAACTTCCTTGATCCTTGTCTAGCTTTAGCTTTATGCAGCAGTGAATCTTTACATCCCTATGTTGGGGGATTAGATGTTGTTACTGATAAAGGCTGGGTTGCCAGGCTTTCACACCAAAACCTGCTCAATTGCTACTCAAAACTAGCCCAATCCCATTTCGAAGGGGGTTTCCCATTAAAAATTGCGTTCTGGGGATAACGTGCACATTTTTGTTGCCGGGGTTCCCCTGGTAAATTCTAACTTTAGGTCTTAAATATTACAACATTGGGGTCACCCTGCAACAGCGTAAAAGTAGCCCAATTCCACAGGAAAACCGCAGACTTGGCAACACTGAAGGACACAAAATTCGGTGACATCAGCAAACTTGATGTGATTGCAGTTTTGCGGTGCACCAGATGCATACTTCCTGTCAAACGATGCACATTTTTAAGGAAGTGATTGAAAAGATTCTACTAGTGATTTAGTGGTGTAGACAATATTTTGTCGTTTCCATGTATCAATTCACTCATTCAAAGCAAAGACCCGTTCACGCAAAAAACGATAATGATTGACATCCACAACTATGGACAACAACGTTATATTTATTCTAAACGAGTGTCAAACAAGGTGCTTTTAAATCACAAATCTTTCGCCTTCACGCAAAATTTTCAATTGCATGCTGTGGGTTCCTTGAAATGACTGGATTCGCCCCCCGAAAATTTTATGTTAAATGTCACCACACCTAGTGATAGTTAAGTCCCCATGAAATCCTAGCGTGCTCCAAAACAGTGACAAAATTAGCATTTAGAAGATATAAGCATTCAAAACCTACAGTCTCTAACTTTCACCAGTATGGATCAACGATTTTGATGACATCATCCTGCACTTCAGCTTCTCATCAAACGTTCTGTCCAATCAATACTCTTTAGAATCTGAAGCGCCCCGCCCCAAACACAATAAATAAACGCTGTGGCTGAAATCAGTTATTTGTTCGCAGAATTCAAATTTATGAAACATAGTCCACTAAAAAATTTGGGGGCAGCCGTGGCCTAATGGTTAGGGAGTCGGACTTGTAATCAAAAGGTTGCAGGTTCGAGTCCCAGGTCCGGCAGGGATTGTCGGTGGGGGGAGTGAATAATCAGCGCTCTCTCCATCGTCAATACCACGACTGAGGTGAGACCCTTGAGCAAGGCACCGAACCCCCAACTGCTCCCCGGGCGCCGCAATGCAATGGCTGCCCACTGCTCCGGGTGTGTGTTCATGGTGTGTGTGTGTGTGTGTGTTCACTACTGTGTGTGTGCACTTGGATGGGTTAAATGCAGAGCACAAATTCCTAGTATGGGTCACCATACTTGGCCTCACGTCTCGTCACTCACTTAAATTAATATAAGGAATAGGGAACTATTCAGACCACACTCAAAAAAATATTTGTCTCTAAAAAATAAGATTTATGTATTTTGATTACATGTAAAATTTCCATCCATTTGGATTACATATTTTTTACCCAAACCAAGTAATAAACTTTATGTGATACAAATTTGTAAATCATATGTAAATTAAACAAGTAAGAATAAGATTTATGTAATAATATTAATAAATCAAATGTGTTTAGAATTCATTAGAATCAGGATTATGTATTTTTAGATAATAAACTCTATTTAACTAAAATGCATCATATTTAGGCATTTTAATAATAAACTGAATGGTTTTTAAATCATATTCAAAATGTATTTATTCCTGTAAGGAATCTAACCTCAACATGCAAAAAACAACAGTTAGATCAAATAGTTTCACTTTTTTATTGATGTTTACATTTTAGAAGTAACAAAACATGAAAGTGATCAAAAAGATGAGTTGGCAAATGATACTAGCCAGTGCCCCATATGTTGTTTGGGGGTAAAAGCAAGCTTAAATGCACCACTTTAAACACTGCAGTCACAATCAATGTCTTTGGACACTCGTATAGACAGAAAAATCAAGTTACATATGAGCCAATAAAAACAGTATTACTTATACTAACATTTTGACAAATCTGTGACATTACATGAAATGAAATGGTGGTAGTCAAGAAAAGTTTCAAGTCTCAGAGTATGAGTGGCTTTGTAATACCAGAGTATCAAAAGTATATTAAAAAAAAAATCCCTAAGAACTGTGTTTCAAAACCATATAAAACACACTGTTTTATCACACTGACAGTTTCACAAATATAAGACATGCAACTTAAAAAAAAAAATAAAAATAGTCACAAAAAGTTGCTTGATTGGTTAGGGAATGTTGTTAGGGCAAGCATGTTTACATGTTGGGCATACCTGTACATAAACATCGAATTTTCTGAAAATCTTCATATGTGCACTTGAGGTCTTTCGGGTAAAAAGCAGGTATTGAAGAACTGCCAAAGGTTCGAGAACCACACCAACGTCTGCAGACTCATCTCTGGGATTAGCACCCAACATAGATGCACATTGTTGTTTGTGCAATCCCAGACTCTGCCTTTTCAGTTTCACAGTCCTAGAGGAAAAACAAAAAGAAAAGATTAAAACACCAGGCTTATTAAACAACCTTCATATACTTTCTGTCTAACCTAAATACACTATATTGCCAAAAGTATTCTAATGACCAGGCTTGACTACTTTAGTCATTTTCATGAGCATGGAACTTAGTGCTACAGTACAGTATATAATAAAATTCTAGAGAATTGTGAACATCTGATTTTATAGCAAAGCTTTGGGAAGGGCCATGTTTTTCCAACATGACAATGCCCCTGTACACCAAGCAATGTTCCAAAAAAAAAAAATATATAGGGTGAAGAACTTCACTAATCTGCTAATCTTTGTTATAACTTGCACGATTTGAGCCAAAAACCCATAAAATTAGAGACACATAATTTTCTAGAATAGCATGATAGACTTTAGCATTAAAGAGATAGTTTACCCAAAAATGAAAATGCTGTCATCATTTACTAACACTTGTGTGTGTTAAACCTGTTTCTTTATTCTGTTGAATACAAATTAATATACTTTGGTTAACGATAGGAACCGCACCGTTGCTAGTAGCCATTGACTTCTATAGTAGGAAAAACAAATACTCTGGAAGTCAATGGCTACCAGCAACTGTGTGGTTTCCGTCATTTATCAAAATATCTTCCTTCGTGTTTAACATAAGAAAGGAACTCCTACAAGTTTAAAACATATGGGTGTGTAAAGGATCACAGAATTTTCATTTGTTGTGTGAACTATCGCTTTAAGATCTGTGCTCATGGAAATGAATAAATGAATGTGTATGTGCAATATGCACAGGGAGGCACATAGGCAGGGGTACTAGCAGTTGCTACCATAGTGGAAATATGTCAGCCTAAAATGTTTTAGAAGCTCATACCGGGAAGATAATGAAGTGTCCCACACTTTACAAGGCCACATTTACATATCTGTAAACAAAAACAAAAGAAAAATAGTAGTTAAAAATGATTTACACTTGTTTTACTGCAATTACATTCAACATTTGAAGGTAATCTGTATAGACAAGGATACCTGCAATACATGTAGATAATGAAATTATCACACTTTACAAGGCCACTTTCACATGTCTGTGAAGACAAAAGACAATCTCAGTTAATGCAAAATATTAGACCAACAAAATATATTATGTTTAGGTTTTTTTTTTTTCTGTAACTACTAAATGTTTACTGTACTGTAAATACAACTACCATTAATGATCAACATTATAATACATTGGTTTCAATAAACACTTGAGAGGATTCCTCAAACTAAAAATAAACTTTTATTCACACTCATATTGTTTCAAACTTGTACAACTTTCTTCTATTGAACTTAAAAACACAGTATTTAAGTTTGGAACCACATGTATGCATTTTCATTTCAATAATTATCAGATGGAAGGAAACTTACCTTAAGGTACCCTGCAGTAGATAATGAAATGTAACTTTCAAATGTCTGTGAAGACAAAAGACAAAATATCAGTTATTGTAAAATATTAGACACACAAAAATAATATATATATATATATATATATATATATATATATATATTTTACTGTAACTACTAAATTGTTATTGTACTGTCAATACAAGTTTTGCTACTACTGATTAACAATATAATACATTGATTTTATAATGTAATGTAAAATTACTTAGAATAGTTCAAACTAAATCTAAACTTTTATTCACACTCATGTTGACTTTATTCCAAGGTTGCAACTTGCAAGGCAATTAATAAAAAAAGATGTTTTTTAATGTAGCTTACTGCTCATTAAACCTTTGCTTTTGTTATATATCTCAGTGATGACACCAATGTTTGCTGTCGGATTACCAAATAAATAAAGAAAAACAAACAAAAAATAAATAAATTAGTAAACATTTTACAGTAAACAATACGTGTAACTGAAATTAGATTTTATTAGCATTTAACACCATGTGGACACTAGCACTAGTGGACTAAACATAAATATGACAGAAATTACATTGATAGTAGTTTATCACAGCACCAACAGCACTAAAACCACATTTTACATACACTGTCAAAACATATGGAATGAATATAAATGTAATTTACCTTGCAATCTGGTCACGATGTCAAAGAGATTTGAATGTCGTTTCTTTCAACCGTTGCTGCTTTTTGCAGGTGTGCAATACCGCCCCCTACCAGATTGGATCAACTTCTAACGATTCAATTTCCGGGAAATCGCGTGCAATCAAATCGCATAAAGTTTAACTAATTGGGTCTGGCTTGTTCCAAAGCTACTTATATTTATACCATACACATAACATTTAACAGATTCAATCAAATAATTTTAACAGTTTACACATTTACATTGATTCTAAGCATTTTGGCTACATATAATTGAAAAAATACATAATTTAAATAAAATCAAAAGGAAGTAAATACATAATTTTAAACTACGTCTTGATTCATTTTTTTGAGTGCATGTAAATACGCATTCTGTTGTGGCGAATGAAGATTTCACACCCTGCTCCGGTCCAGAGACACAATAGTCTGCACAGACCACAAAACATTTCGTAACACATTTGAATTCTACACAGAATGCTATTTTATATACAGATAATGTGATATGGATGAGACTGTGGCTGTCAAATGCGGCTTTACTGAGCTTAACGTCTCTGTCTCAAGCTGTGATAAAAACGAAACTCTACTCTATTGGCTATTAAAAAAGGGGGCGGGACTGCTGGATATGTTCCGCCCTGTCTTCCTGTTTCAGTTAAAATGACTCATAGAATAATGCTGCGTGTTTCAAAGCACTTTAGTGGACCTTCAAAACTTTCTGGCATTAACTGAAACCAGCCCTAATTTTGTGCCTTTTGTCTGACAAAGTTGACTGGCGCTCTATTGTTTACCGAATTCTTTTTTCTGTCCTATAGCCTGTATCAGTAGTAAAATTGCTTAAACTGTTAACAATTATATTTATAATTTAGCAAAAATGTAATATGTAACAGAAATAGAATTTTATTTAGTATTTATTTTTTATTATTAGTTATGGAAATTAAATCCAATTGGCTACTGTGAGACCATAAATGTGACTCTGGACCACAAAACCAGTCATAATATCTTTTTAAATAAATAAATAAATAAATAAATAAGCTTTCCATTGATGTAAATCTGAAATCCGAGGGTGCCAAAAAAAGTTAAATATTGAGAAATTAGTCTTTAAAGTTGTCCAAATGAAGTTCTTAGCAATGCACATTACAAGAAAAAAAAAAAAAAAAAAAGTTGTTTTGATATATTTACTAAAATAAAATATCTTAATAGAACATGATCTTTATTCAATATTCTGTTTTGGCATAAAAGAAAAATCATTCATATAATTTTGACCCATACAATGTATTTTTGGCTATTGCTACAAATATACCAGTGCTACTTAAATAGTCACAAATATCCTTAAGGAAATTACCATCAAATGCAGGTAACATGATTTTTTTACACACTGTGGTTTTATTCAGAATAAAGTTCAAAGAGAAATCAGCATAACAAAATGAGTTCTTGTGTATTTGGATTCCTGAAAAGATTCAAAAACATATAATGTTCCCAAATTCATTAGCCTATTTGAAGAGACTTTGTTTGGTTTTACAACACAAATTACACACTATTGTCTCAAACATGTATTTTGAAATTGCTCTTTTATAAATGCATCATTTTTTGACAATTTACTGTAAGGACTATAAACGTACTGGATTAGATCCAGGTTCTTGTCGTAATCGATATAGTGGTCACAGTCATTTAGGTTTTCTACGTATCTAACAATTGAAGCTTGGTGTTATTGTCTTGCTCGTCTTTTTCCATCTTCCTTAAAATCCAGATGATCTTCAGCAAAAGCTGTCTCCAGCACCAGCAGCAGAGACTGTTTAAGCTTCTTTTTATACTCATCACACATGAACACATAGAGAATAGGGTTCAAACAGCTGTTTAGATAAACCAAGTATACACTGACAATCATTGCCAACTTAAATATTTCTTGATTTCTGGCACTCCAGTTTGTTTTTACAGCAGTTATTCTACAAATATTGCAAGCATGGTATGGAAACCAACATATGAAAAAAGCCAGGATTATAGTTATAATGACTCGGTATGACCTGAGTTGCATTCTCCTTTTGAGGCGTTTGATTCGTACTCCAATGGCTATATATGAAGATGCAATGATCAAAAAGGGGATGAGGAAGCCCATTGTAAATTCAAATGTAATCAGAGACACATGAACAAACCTAAAACCTCTAAAGAAAGGAATGCTGCAGCCACTGGATGAAACCCACACAATCATGCAGATGATCCTGGCTTTGAGTACAGTGCGTTTATTTTGAGCCCAAACAACCATCCATGTGCACAGGCATCGGTCCAGACTGATAACGACAAGAAAAAAAACGCTAGCAAACAGATTTAATGTTAACGTCATGAAGAAAATGAAAGTCGTTAATTGACTTTGCCACTGGCCCAAAACTGAGAGAAGTTCTATGATTGAGGATAACATGAAGATGAAGTCTGCAACTGCCAAGTTGAGAAACCAAATGGAGTTGACAGTCGTCTTCAATCTGCAGCCAGTCAGAAATATGACAAGCCCATTTCCAATGAGACCCACTACACAGGTGGCAAAGAAAATGCATATTTCAAAGATATTAAAGCTCATAAAGCCCTCCGGCTGCATACTGGTATTATGTGTTGTATCTCCAGTTATGTTTTCAGCTCCAAAACTGGTGTTTTCTACACAGAGAAGAAAAGAGAGACAAGTCCAGAGAGACCAATCACAATTCAGAATGCAAACAGATTTTTAGAAAGAAGTCCAAAGAAGTTCTGTGTGCTGTGACTTGAAAACATAAAATTTAAATATTACATATATTCAGTTCTTACCCATTTCTGGTTGATGCACTGAGACGTGTCGAGTCTTTGTCAGTCTTCTCGGTCCTGTTGACAGATTGTTGGTTTTATACCAGACAGAGATCCTTGTACTACATCCCTATCGGCTAATTTGTCGTTTTTACTGATAAGGGCTAAAATGCGGCTCCATATCACACTTGATGAAATGATTGTATCTGGTATCACAGTAGGCATGCACCTACAACAGAGCCTTTCCTGCCACACTAGAATGTATGTAGCTCAAATAATAATGCATGGAGATAGGATTCAATTTGATTGCAAATAACTAATGATGCATTGTAAGTTGATTTAAATTAGGGCTGTCAAATGATTAATCGCGATTAAACCAAAAATCGCATCCAAAATAAAAGTTTATGTTTGCATTCTATATGTGTGTTTACTTTGTATATTAATACACACACATACATGTATATATTAAAACAAAATATTTATATGTACAGGTCCTTCTCAAAAAATTAGCATATTGTGATAAAGTACATTATTTTCTGTAATGTACTGATAAACATTAGACTTTCATATATTTTAGATTCATTACACACAACTGAAGTAGTTCAAGCCTTTTTTTTGTTTTAATATTGATGATTTTGGCATACAGCTCATGAAAACCCAAAATTCCTATCTCAAAAAATTAGCATATTTCATCCGACCAATAAAAGAAAAGTGTTTTTAATACAAAAAAAGTCAACCTTCAAATAATTATGTTCAGTTACGCACTCAATACTTGGTCGGGAATCCTTTTGCAGAAATGACTGCTTCAATGCGGCGTGGCATGGAGGCAATCAGCCTGTGGCACTGCTGAGGTGTTATGGAGGCCCAGGATGCTTCGATAGCGGCCTTAAGCTCATCCAGAGTGTTGGGTCTTGCGTCTCTCAACTTTCTCTTCACAATATCCCACAGATTCTTTATGGGGTTCAGGTCAGGAGAGTTGGCAGGCCAATTGAGCACAGTAATACCATGGTCAGTAAACCATTTACCAGTGGTTTTGGCACTGTGAGCAGGTGCCAGGTCGCGCTGAAAAATGAAATCTTCATCTCCATAAAGCTTTTCAGCAGATGGAAGCATGAAGTGCTCCAAAATCTCCTGATAGCTAGCTGCATTGACCCTGCCCTTGATAAAACACAGTGGACCAACACCAGCAGCTGACATGGCACCCCAGACCATCACTGACTGTGGGTACTTGACACTGGACTTCAGGCATTTTGGCATTTCCCTCTCCCCAGTCTTCCTCCAGACTCTGGCACCTTGATTTCCGAATGACATGCAAAATTTGCTTTCATCCGAAAAAAGTACTTTGGACCACTGAGCAACAGTCCAGTGCTGCTTCTCTGTAGCCCAGGTCAGGCGCTTCTGCCGCTGTTTCTGGTTCAAAAGTGGCTTGACCTGGGGAATGCGGCACCTGTAGCCCATTTCCTGCACACGCCTGTACACGGTGGCTCTGGATGTTTCTACTCCAGACTCAGTCCACTGCTTCCGCAGGTCCCCCTCTCGTTGTGCAGCGTTTTCTGCCACACTTTTTCCTTCCCACAGACTTCCCACTGAGGTGCCTTGATACAGCACTCTGGGAACAGCCTATTCGTTCAGAAATTTCTTTCTGTGTCTTACCCTCTTGCTTGAAGGTGTCAATGATGGCCTTCTGGACAGCAGTCAGGTCGGCAGTCTTACCCATGATTGCGGTTTTGAGTAATGAACCAGGCTGGGAGTTTTTAAAAGCCTCAGGAATCTTTTGCAGGTGTTTAGAGTTAATTAGTTGATTCAGATGATTAGGTTAATAGCTCGTTTAGAGAACCTTTTCATGATATGCTAATTTTTTGAGATAGGAATTTTGGGTTTTCATGAGCTGTATGCCAAAATCATCAATATTAAAACAAAAAAAAAAGGCTTGAACTACTTCAGTTGTGTGTAATGAATCTAAAATATATGAAAGTCTAATGTTTATCAGTACATTACAGAAAATAATGAACTTTATCACAATATGCTAATTTTTTGAGAAGGACCTGTATATATATTTATACCTCTGCACAATTTAGATTATAAATAAATATAAATATTTTGGATATAAACCTAAAATATGTTTCCTTAATTTATATGTGTGTGTATTTATATATACATAATAAATATATACAGTACACAAATATATAGTATGTAAACTTAAACTTTTATTTTGGATGCGATTAATCGCGATTAATTGTTTGACAGTGCTAATTTAAATTTAAATTTTCTGCAAAGTGCACAATCACAATCACAAATCATTTTGTTATGTTTCCTTGATTAAACTGAAAGCCACAAAAATAGTTTTGATGCAGTGGATGAGAGAAGTAAAGCATTCAGGATGTTTTACTCTGTGTAAAAAACTGACTCTCATGAGTTTAGCGTGAGACTTTCTCAGTTTCTCATGGCACATGTCCATTTTCTCGCTCAGTAAAAAAAATAATTTTGGCTCAAAGAGGAAACTGACAACCATTGGCAGACAAGTTTGCAGCTGTCTGAGTTATTCAGACTAATCTGAGGGAGATTCTGAGACATAATTCTATGATACTTTTTTATATTTCATTTATTTGTTATTTGTCTTGCTGCACTGCAGCTGTTATTTTACAAAATTTCATAATACAAACACAGTACCAGTCAGCTGATGTTTTGCTAATGTTGCCATGAAGTTCCCATTCAAATGTTACTTCTGAGTGTTTGGTGATGCAAACATTCCATTTTTATAATTTTCTCTGTTCTCTGAACATTTAAAAACATTTAAAAAAGGTTAGATGAATGTCCAACTAAAAAAGAAATTCAAATCATCCAATTTGTGTGAACATTTTGTATTAATAATTTTTATGAATTGTATTTTTTTTCCCCCATTTCTTGTCTCATATATCATCAGTTACACTGATTAACATTGTTAATTGTTAATCATTGAAAATGAACTTAAAGTTTCACTATAAGTAGAGACGCTGCTGCTGATCACGTTTGAGAGAAGCATAGACTTATGAGGGGCCGTATAGTCCATAATTATTGAAAAACCTCTTACAAACACTAGTGAAATGAAAAACATTGATCAACATTAGTGAAATTCATTCATATGCATAACTGGAAAAACCTCCTACAAACACGAGTGAAAATATTGATCAATCATAGTGAAACTGATTCAAATGCATTACAGAAAAAACTCTTATAAACACCAGTGAAAAAATTGATCAACCGTAGTGAAAGTCATTCATACGCATTACTGAAAAAGCTCTTACAAACACAAGTGAAAACACTGATCAACCAAAGGGGAATTTATTCATACGCATCTCTGAAAAACCTCTGACAGACAGGAGTGAAACAAAAAGATCAACCTTAGTGAAATAATTCTTAGGCATAACTGAAAAAGCCTCTGACTCACCACCAATTCTAAAGATTTCATTGGTCGCAAACGTTCTCTGACTAAATGCTTTAGAGCGTCTGACAATTAAAAAAGGAAAATCACAAAACCGTCTTTAAGAATTCGATATTTCAAAATAGATCCAGGTTTATCATTTAGGAACGAGTTTTCTACATATCTAACAATTCTGTTTGGCTTTCATGTCCTGTTCGTCCTTTGGTGTCTGCCAGATGATCTTCAGTGAAAGCTGTTTCCAGCACCAGCAGCAGAGACTGTTTAAGCTTCTTCTTATACTCATCACACATGAACATATAGAGAATGGGGTTCAGACAGCTGTTTAACATAATAAGGCATTCAGCTATTGGTGAGGCTAAAAGGACCCACTGAATACTTTTGAACCACTTATTCTCTACTGCAATTACTAAATAAATGGAACAAACATGATAAGGAAGCCAGCATATGAAAAAGGCCAGGACAACAGCAATGACCCGAAAAGCCCTAAACTGATTTTTGCCTTTAAGTTGTTTTGACTCTGCTTGATACTGTGATAGCTATGTATGAAGATGCAATGATTAGGAAGGGGATGAGGAAGTCTGCCATAAATGCAAATATGACTAGAAGCTTCAGTCTGGTTATATTCATATTGACCTCAGAGGTTATTTAGGGTGAAAGGAAGACTGCAACCAATAGATTAAATCCACACAGTCATGCAAATGATCCTGGCTTTGACTAGAGTTCTTTCATTTTTAGCCCACACAATCATTCATGTGCACAGACTGTGACTTGAAAACATAACATTCAGACAAACAGTCAGAAAAAAAAATGCTTGCAAACATATTAAGCAGTGTCACAAAATGAAGAACCCTGCAAATTAAGTCATTGAAGTGGTGCCCTCCAATGGATGAGATGATCTTTAGGACTGGGGAAAAGGTAAATAAGAAGTCTGCAACTGCCAAGTTGAGAAACCAAATGGAGTTGACCGATGTCTTCATTTTATAACCAGTCACAAATATGACAAGCCCATTTCCAATCAGTCCCAGGAAAGTGATGGCCAGGGATGGGCAGTATTTTAGATAAATGTATTTAAAATATGTATTTGAAATACAAAATACTATTTTGTATTTTGTATTTTAAAGCCTTTGGGAAAAATCTAATGTAATTTGTATTTAAATACATTTAAGATGAGTATTTTGTATTTTCAAAATACATAAAATACTTTGTGCCAATCAACCTCTTTATCAGGGTGATAAAGACACACCCCTCCCTCAACCTTAAAGGGATAGTTCACTTTGAAATTAAATTTTGATATGTTTTAGCTTACCCCAAGGGCATCCAAGATGTAGGTGTCTTTGTTTCCGCAGTAGTTTCAATTTTGATATTTTTAGGTCCAACCGTTCTTGTCTGTCATATAATGCATGCCTATGGTCACCTCATCAAAGAAAATGCACAGATTCAATTAAACAGTCCAAATTAAACAATTCTACATCGTAAGTACACATTGATGACCTAAGACACGAAACGAGCAGTTTGTGTGAGAAAACGAACGGTATTTATATCGTTTTTTATAGGGATGGGCGATATATATCGATCGATATTATGCGCATCTCATCAGTAAAGCCGGTTCTTTGATTAGCGGTAAATCTCCATCACCTGTTTTCAAACAGAGAACCAGTTTATTCACAGAGCCGTAGATCACTGACAAGCTACGCAATATCGGGTTCAGTTTCGCAGGTGATTCATTGGGGTAGCTTTTCAGTGATCTACGGCTCTGTGAATAAACTGGCTCTCTGTTTGAAAACAGGTGATGGAGATTTACCGCTAATCAAAGAACCGGCTTTACTGACGAGATGCTCATGAATTTATCGATCGATATATATCGGCCATCCCTAGTTTTTTACTTCTTGAGAAACATCATGTCCAAATCGGAGGGCACGTGCTTCCTGGTGTGTGACTGCATTCTGGCTTATTGATGCGCCGACGCGACTCCCGGAAAGTGCCTCTCGTGCGAGCATACGCAATTCTATATATATATATATATATATATATATTTAAACATTTCTTGTTTAAAACATCCCGGATAAGTGCAAACTAGTACCATTTCTGTTAGCCGTCTTACCTACAATCTGTTCTGTGTAAACAATGAGTGACGTTCACGCGCAAGAGAGATCACTTCCGGTGCTTTCCGGGAGTTCGCCGGCGCATCAATAAGCCAGAACGTGCTCACACACCAGGAAGCTCGCTCCCTCCAACTTGGACATGATGTTTTTCAAGAGGTAAAAAAACTATATAAATACTGTTTGTTTTCTCACACAAACCGCTCGTTTCGTGTCTTAGGTCATCAATGTGTACTTACAATGGGATATTGTTTAATTTGGACTGTTTAATTTGAATCTGTGCATTTTCTTTGATGAGGTGACCATAGGCATGCATTATATGACTGACAGACAAGAACGGTTGGACCTAAAAATATCAAAATTGAAACTACTGTGGAAACAGAGACACATACATCTTGGATGCCCTTGGGGTAAGCTAAAACATATCAAAATGTAATTTCAAAGTGAACTATCCCTTTAACACTCATGCAGCAGAGTCAGCATTGAATCAGTGACTTTTCTCAGTTTTCTGCATTGAGGTAAGGGTGTCATCATGATCAATTCCTTGTTGATTAAAGTTAAAATGGTGCATCATTCAGATTTGCCTTCAGTAAACATGAAAGAATAAAAAAGCACAGACACGTGTAGGAGAAAAATAGCGTTAGCTGTTAGCCAATCAGTTTTGATAGTTAAAAATGTAGTTTTGTTTTTCCTACAGGGCAGGGGAAGGGAAGATAATTTCTAATCAGTTGTACACATCTAAATGTTTTTGTTTTGCATTCAGAATATGTCCAGATATATTTCAGCTTAATAGGGATGCCTGCACTTGATGGCCAATTTCACATGTATTTTGTGTATTTTAAAATGACAAAATACTGTATTTGTATTTAAATACATTTTTTACACAGTATTTTGTATTTGTATTTAAATACATTTCTATGTATTTATGCCCATCTCTGATGATGGCAATGTAAAAGCATGCACACAAGAGTAGAAATGTGGTAGAAATATCTTTCATATTTTCGGTGTTTGTTTCCACATCTCTCAAGCACAATACACAAAGAGAGAAAATGCAAAAACTTACAGCTACATTAACACCTTAAAATTGGGATACATTTAAATAATAACAAAGACGTTCATGTATTTGTGCCAAAAATGTTCAATCTGTAATTTAAATATTAAAATGTTCAATTTATTCATACATATTAACTTAAATTCAAAGGCATCACAAAGGTAAATTTCACACTGAAAATATTGGATATGTAAATACTACTACTACCACTACTACTACTAATAAATTCTCACAAAATTATGCTCTCTCTAGCAGACAGCATTTTCACATTTGTGCTGTAATTCATTACTAAATGTTGAGGGGTCTTTGAGGAACATCACAAATTGATTCTTACTGATTTCTTGAGGTTTGTTGTTAATCCCTAATAACGTCTTTGCACATTCCCTCCTAACTGTCGTGTTCATGCAGAGGTGTGTCTGAACAGAACAAGTGTTCTGTGCAACCTCCTTGATTTTTGTCCAGCTTTAACTTTATACAGCAGTGAATCGTTACATCCCTAAAGGTTGATTTGTTACTGATAAGGGTCTAAGATATCAGAATCAGAAAACTTGATGTAACTGCAGGTATCAGGCATCAGTGGTAATCTGTCTGCAGCAGATGGTTGAGACCCATGATGAAAATTTTAAAGTAGATATTGAAAAGATTTACCAGTGGTTTAGTGGTCTAGACTACTTAGTTCAAAAGTAAAGGCCCGTCCACACTATGAAAGCTAACTATAATGATAAGCATGCATTTAATGTGAGACTAATTTTTCTCACGCTCTCATACTACACATTCATTTTCTCATGCAGTGGAATAAAAAAGAATCATTATTGGAACGTTACTTTTGAATGTTCTCTGAACATTCTGAAACAAGTAACATTTAAAAAATCCTTTTTTGTTCTAACATAAAAAAAAAAATTAAAAAAAAATAAAATAAAAATAAAGGGATAGTTCACCCAAAAATGAAAATTAACCCATTATTTACCCTCCAGGCATTCTAGATGTATATGACTTCCTTCTTTCAGACAAATCCAATCGGAGTTATGTTAAAAATTATCCTGGCACTTCCAAGCTTTTGAATGGCATAGGTGGGTGTTTCTCCTCATCAGTCCAAAAAAAGTCCAATAAAGTGCATCCATCCATAATAATAAAAAAAAGTGACTCACATGGCTCTGGGGGGTGAATAAAGGCCTCATGTAGCAAATCGAGGGAATTTTAATCGATGTGTAAGAAAAAATATCCATGTTTAAAATGTAAGAATCACTTTAATCTACAAAAAACACAAAAGCAGCTCCACGCCGCTCAGAAGTGATGAACGCGAATGCGCAGTGGAGATAGGTAAACACAGCACCGGTCACGAAATTAGAAGTTTTAAAGCAAGGTTTGTAAAGAAAAATGTTGGATGATTTTGATATAAACCAAGAGGAGACTGGTTTTCCTTTGCTAAAGTAAGGAAACTTTGCTTCCTTTGCTTCTGTAAACAAACGTTGGCTTGTGTGAGACTCACTGGCACATACACAAAGCCAATGTCCTATGCTAGCTAGATTAATCTGATTCGCATGTTTTAAATATGGATATTTTTCTTACAAAAACACATTCAAGAGAAACACCCACCTATACCATGAAGCTTGGAAATGCCAGGATAATTTTTCCATAACTCCGATTGGATTCGTCCGAAAGAAGGAAGTCATATACACCTAGGATGCCTGGAGGGTGAGTGAATTGGGCTAATTTTCATTTTTGGGTGAACAATTTCTTTAAAAACCAGATAACACAGCTAACAAAAATATGTTCTAAAAACAGTTGGCTAATGCTTCATTATAACGTTATGAAAAAATTATTTCTGAATGTTTTCCGCATACTTTTTTAATGGTTTAAAACCCTTTTTTTACCTTAATATCAAGGGAACATACAAAGATTATGAGAATGCTTTGAATGTTTTATGGATGTTTTAAAACAAGTTGTAACATAAAAATAAATAAATAAATAAATAAAAATGTTAGATAAACATAGTGTTTCAGAAGTAAAACATTCCATAAACAATGTATTAACAACATTTTATGCTATGTTTGTATTACATTTATAGAGCTTTTGTTCATAATTTTGCCAGAACATTAGCCAGAGTTCTGAGAATGTTCCTTGTTAGCTGGGTAATGTCAAACATCTGGACATGCCTAGACTAGTAGTTAATGCTAATAAATGTTTCCTAAAGAAACACACAATGGTGGCAATGACAGCCCAGATAATTAATAATTCTGATTAAACAAAACTCATCAAGCATGTCTAGATTTTCTGACTGGTATCCAAACTCAAAGGTTGGCAGCCCCTTGAACCTTAACTATTCAATCAGCCAATAACATTATGTTTATTCTAAATGAGTGAAAAAAGAAACACTGCTCACACAGAAGTCACTGCCAGCAAGCAACTTTGTGTTCATGTGGATTCTTTGTAATAATTAGAGTTACTGAAACTTCATGGCAGTAATTGACTGATGCTAATTTCATGTCTCTATTGGCGCTCTACTATCGGCTTGTGTGTCACGCCATTCACAAACGCAATTGTCACCAACCTATGTCTCAGTTATTAACTGCACTGAAAAGGAAAAGGGAAGTTAAATATTCTTCATCTTCTTGCGAAAAGTGTCTAGTTGCAGGCATGCACTTGCACTGTCAGACATGGAGCTTGTACAAATACCCACACTTGTGGTCTTGGCCACTTGAGAGTGCACACAACAGGAAGTAAGAATGCAAAACTGTCAGAGATCTTAAAAATGCCAATGTGCATGTGGAATATATTGTGAGACTTATCAATAAGAATTAGATATTGCATATAATTCGATAGTAAAACAAAATTTATTTTGTACAACAGTTGAAACTGCTTTTTATCACCTAATTGAGCATCACAAATTACTAAATTGTGTCATCTGTTACAAACACTATACAGGATTTTTGTCCTATCATATAAGGAAAAGTATTTGCACTTGCGGTCTTCACACCTACTTGAACATTTGGGGCAAATACAGGAAATACGTCATGTATGTAGGCATGTGGTCAAATGCATAGACTGCAAAAGGGTATTTGGACAAGCAGACACCTGCGGTTTCACAAGTGAAGCCAAAACATTTCAATCGCCCTCAGGTGGCTTGTCCCAGTATCGGTCACAAACCCCGCCCTCTCCATGTAATCAAATGAGATGTGAGGCAAACTAAATAATTAAATTTCACTTCAAATAATTGTTTTCCAAAGATGTTTTTTTTGTCATTTTATGTTGTTTATGTAAATTCAAGTGTTTTTTAAATAAGTATGGTTTTAGTTAAGTGATGCTATAAAAACGGCAGTGTGACGTTATGATTGACAGCTGAGTTTGATAGATTCTCTGAGTGAACTGAGGCGCCAACTGACTTTTTCGGGATCTTAAATAGGAGATTGGGGTTTTATTTACCTTTTTTTAACACAAGCCTTTGGTACAGCAATAAGCAGACAATGGACAATCGAACGCTCTCCGTTTACTTTGTATTGTGGGAAGCTACCTCCTTGTCATTTCTGACAAAAAAACAACAAGACAAGGTGTACAGTAAACAAGCTAAAAAACACAGAACTATGTTTTTATAAGCTGTTGACCCCAAAATGAGCATTTAAGGACACAAATAGTTGTAGATGTCAGGGTATTTCATGTTGGGCCATTCAATTGGATCATTTAGGTAGATAAGGAAAAGAAGCATTGACATAGACATAATAAAATTTAATTTCTCAATATATCTCTTCTCCTCAGCGTGGTGAAATAATCCTTTGACATGGTTAAAAATAATGAATGTTTACTTAACCGATTAAGCAAAACCATACCTCATTTGCTCCGACTGAAAGCATATTTACACTGTCTGAATTGTTCCCTATCACCTGCAATGCACATTACCTGCCATTCACCATACAGAAAGTACTAACTTTATGAACATGTGACTGTTCTCAGCCGCAGCTTCAGCGTCTATTTATAGTGTAGGGGGCGGGACGCTACGGATTCTAGAGCGCATTTGATTGGATGGTTTGATGAGAAGCTGAAGTGCAGCATGATGTCAAAATCCTTGGTTCATATTGGCGCATGAGACTGTAAGTTTTGAATGTTCGTATCTTGTAAACGCAAATTTTGTCATTGTTTTGAAACACACTAGCTTATAGATAACCTTAAGTCTAACATATTCATAACAAAAGCCAAAAAACGTTAATTTTGATTTCAGTGGGACTTTAAAGCTGCATTTAAACTGCATTTTAGAAGTTCAAACTTAGGGGCACTATATCCATTATATGGACAGAAATCCTGAAAAGTTTTCCTCAAAAAACATAATTTATTTATGACTAAAGAAAGAAGACATGAACATCTTGAATGACAAGGGGATGAGTATTATTCATATTTTTTTTCTTCTGGAAGTAAACTACTACTGAAATTGTTTGCAATTACCCATACATTTGCACAATTTGAATACTAGAAATCATTTGTTATTTTATTATTATTTATTTTTTTCCAATGTGCATTTGATACTGTGAAACCATAAGGGAAGTTATTATCACATGCAAGACTTTTAGATACAGCCATGCTATTTAGGATAAAGTTCAAACAAAAATCAAAATGAGCTTTTCATGAAAGTTTCATAAACATACATTAATTAGCCTCTGTTTGAAGAGACTTTCTCTATTTGGTTTTACACCAGAAATTACACACAATCATGCTCCAAACATGAATTTGAAACTTTGTTGACAGGTTGCTAGATAAGGACTGTAAACATACTGGATTGGATCCAGGTTTATCATTTGGATACCAATTTTCTACATAACTAACAATTCTGGTTTTATTATCCTACTTGTCCTTTTGCATCTTCCTTAAAGTCCAGATGATCTTCAGCAAAAGCCGTCTCCAGCACCACCAGCAGAGATTGTTTAAGCTTCTTTTTATACTCATCACACATGAACACATAGAGAATAGGGTTCAGACAGGTGTTTAGATAAACCAGGTAAGTACTGAAACTAGATGCTGCCTGAAATGCTTCTTGAGTATGCACTTCTGTAGTTAGCGAATAAAAATGGCACACATAGTATGGAAACCAACATATGAAAAAAGCCAGAATTACGGTTATTATGACCCGGTACGACCTGAGCTGCTTTCCGTTTTTAAAACGTTTGATTCGTACTCCAATGGCTATATGTGAAGATGCAATGATCAGAAAAGGTATTAAAAAACCCACTGTAAATTCGTATGTGACCAGAAACATATGAGTAAAATCATAAATATTAAAGAAAGGAATGCTGCAGCTGATGGATGAAACCCACACAATCGCGCAGATGATCCTGGTTCTAAGTAAAGTTCGTTTATTTTGAGTCCAAACGGCCATCCATGTGCACAGGCATCGGTCTAGACTGATAACGACAAGAAAGAAAATACTAGAAAACAGATTTAGTCTAAATGTGACAAAGAAAACAAAGCAACTGTGATTCTTGACAAGATATAAGAGAAGCTGTATGGTTCGAGATAACATGTAGATGAAGTCTGCAATTGCCAAGTTGAGAAACCAAATGGAGTTGACAGTCTTCTTTATTCTGCAGACAGTCAGAAATATGACAAGCCCATTTCCAATAAGACCCACAACAAAGGTGGGAACGTAAATGCATATAAGAAAGATCACATAGCCCTTAAGGTCATCCTTATAGTCCATAGTGGTGTTATGCGCTGTGGATCTTGTCACGTTTTCAGCTCCAAAACTTGTGGTTTCTACACAAAAAAAGAGAGAAAAGTGAGGTGAGGGCTGATTTTTGGTCTATTTTGGATGTATCTGTCCAGTTTTATACATTTGAAGAATAATTCTGATGTTACATTATTATATTATATTGATAATGTGAATTGTTTGTTCACTTTAAAAACTTTAGTTGCTACCTTAAATGTGTAAGTATAATCAAATTGGAAAAAAGTATTTTTTTTTTTTTAATATTTATATAAAAGAAGGTAGTTATACACATACCCATTTTTTGAGCTGTTGATGCACTCTTGATCTTGCTCTTGATCTTGTCTTTTCGGTCCTGCTGACAGATGGTTGGTTTTATACCAGACAGCAAGGTTTGGCATTACATCACAAAAGGTTGATTTGTCATTTTTACTGATAAAGGCCTAAAATGTGGTTTCATTTGCAAACCTGTTGTAACTATCAGACATCATCAGAATAGGTAGTAGGCATCAGTGTTGAGAAACTAGTTTTGTGGTATTTTCTGTCTTTACGAAGATTACTGGAAATGTGGTTTCATAATAGGTTCAACATTTTTATTTTTTACATTCTGATCAGTCAGTTGCAGCATCCAGTGGTGTTACATTTCCTAATTTCTATGTCGTATATAGCAGTTTCATTTCACGTAAAGGCCTGTTCACATTATAATAATAAGGGGCTGCCAACTCTCATGAATTTACTGTGAGACTCATGCAATTGATTTTTCTCTCACCACAGATCCATTTTCTCACACAGCTGCCATTAAGTTCCCATTAAAATGTTACTTCTGAATGTTTGTGACGTTTTGTTCTATATATAATCAGTTAAACTGATTTAATTGTTAACCAGCATCTTTACAATTTTGTATTTGTGTCAGAAATCATATTTTATTATCAGCCAGTCAGAAATATGACAAGCCCATTTCCAATGAGACCCACTACATAGGTGGGAAAGGAAAAGCAAATTAAGATATAGTCCATAGTGTTCTGCGCTGTGTCTCTGGTCATGTTTTCAGCTTCAAAACTGGTGTTTTCTACACAAAGAAGAAAGAGAAACAAAACACAGTGAGGGCTTGACTTTGGTTCTGTTTCGGAAATGTCAGCTTGTCATTGTGGTGTTTTTCATGTGCAAAATTTTATTTATTTTTTTTACGAAACATGTTTTCTTTTTCTAGAAGCTGACGAGTTCTCATTTTATGACACTGCAGAGTTGCAGCACATGGCTGGATGATGTAAGAATGATATTTAACATAAACTATACTGCACAGTGTTTCACATCATTTAAGATATCTGATTTCACATTCACATGTTTGTCTTATCATGAGGGGTCATGCGCCTTTTATACTATTGAATAAGAAACTTTTGGCACTGACCTCACGCTTTATATGGCCATTGCTGTGGCAATCAGTGTAGATGTACAAGATATTGACCATATTTTTACTGATAAAATATGACTAATTGTGAAAGATGTGTTTGTGGTTGAACTGTGAATTAAAGCAATAATGCACAGAAACTGCTATGTTTGGAAACCTAGATATTTTAGATATCAAGAAGACTAATCAAATTCAGAATGCAAATAGGAAAGAAGATCAAATAACATTTAGTATGCAAATAACACAGTAGGCCTATTATTAATTTCCAGTGAATATAACTCCCACCCAGGTGAATCTACGACCATGCAAAATGATAATAATAATAATATATTTAGAATATTGCCAAGTATCATTGCAAACAACAATAAAATAAAAAAAGAAATTAGATTTTATTATTTCATTTTTATCCCCGTTTTTTTATTAATTATTTATTATTATTATTATTTTTTTTTTTTAAAGAATATACTTTTTATTTTTATTTACCACGTAGGCATGTTGACAATAATATCTTCAACAGTCTATGTTTTCAGTGGACTTTTAACATTTGAATTGCTTGAGAAATTATGAAAATATACAGTTAAGAAGTTTTTTTTTTTATTATTTGATTTATTCGAGTCAATTGTGCATCAAACACAATGTGATTTCCGGCAATCGAGATCTGCCAGCAACAGCGCAGGTTTCCGCTTGGGCGAGCGCTCCGCGCGGACAGCTTACCTCGCCAATGAAATCACGCGCATGCTAGCAAAAGTCAAGAAGACAAGAAAGCAGCAGAGAATCCGTTTGCCCGGAGACTTCCGCAAGTGACATTTACAGAGAATTACCGCTGTTTGGCAAATAAATAAGTTGACGTACTTATTCCCAAGTCTTTATTAAGCTTTAAATTACATCTCAAATAACAAGGGATTAACTTATAACCATGTTTATATAATTAACCTGTGAACTCGGCCTGGGTGTGCGAAGCATTAGCAGCTTATATGGACGGAACGCCACTGTTGTATTATATTTTGTTGACTACACTTTGAGAATGATAAAAAAATGTAAGGTGAAAAATACACATACCCATTTTTGAGTGTTGATTCACTGGTACAAGTTGAGTCTTAATCTTGCTCAGTCTTCTCAGCCCTGTAGACTGCTGACTGTTGCTTTTATACTAGACAGCAAAGGTATTACATCACTAAAGGCTGATTCAAAATGTCTCTTTCAAGTAATCAGGAAAGAAGTATTGCAGTTTCCCTACTGTAGTGTAAAGCAAAAAGAATATACATATAAAACATTCATTTTCATTTAGTTTGCAGTCCAATTGTTTTACAATATAAACTTGTTGTTGTTGTTATTATATTCTAATTTGTTTAATTAAGTGTAAATAAATTCACTGACTTCTTTCTGACTTAAGTTTTCTTAGTTAAGAACATTGACCTCTTAATTTTAAACCCTCAAAGTGCATAAAATAGAATAATTTAACTTTAAAATTGAAAAAGTCTTCATTTCTGAGTCTAGCAGATTGAGTCTGATTATTTTTTCACAAATCACACCATGCTTGTACATACATGACAGTTCTTGTATTTTTTTATGAGCACTTTATGACACACAGATAAGTTGCATTATTGTACAAGTCGATTGATGTTTAAGACACATTTTATAATTTCATTCAGAAATAAGGTAAAATAAACGAAAGGTTTACAAACATTAGAAGCATGTATTATATTGAGGGGAATCTATAAAAAAATCCTGTAGGCCTAAATTTAGCAGTGCTCAGAACAGAAAATATAAGTAAAAATCAAACACAATTTAAACATTTATTATAAACACGTGCACACAATGCAGACTCGCTTGCCTTTTCTCAGTCGTCACCAATCCTAATGTGCGCGATTAGCTCTTGATCTTGATTGCTTTATAAATCGCCTTGGAAGTCGCAGCATGTTTCAGATGATAAAATCCAGGAAATACAGTAGGCTACTGTATCCATTTTCATAAAAATGTGAAAAAGAAAGCATATATTCGCAAGATACAACAACAAATTATTTCCATTTTCCCCCACGTGCACATGAGCAGGGGGGTAACACTGGCATTTGTTCTCCTACTGAAAAGTCTACAGAGCATTTAAAGCATTTTTAAAACATGCCAGTCGAAGGCATTTCCCAAAACGAATGAACACTTTCACATCTTTAAAACAAGTAACTTATTTACAATTGTGCAAGTTTTGTAGGGTGTATATTTTGACCTTTTATTTTGTATTTGCTGTATGGCTTAGACGCGGCGTCCGTCAAATATAGACTAGGCGCCTATCTTTAGCGATGCGGAGTGTAAATCAGGGGTTATATACTGCATTGCCGGTTACAGCGCCATCTATTGGATTGAACTGATATTGTATCACATTTTCCATTTTGGACCAAGTTGTCCTAGTTTTCCCACCTCTACAGATCCGTATAATTTTTAAAAAATCCCTCGCGGGCCGCCACAGGACTGATAGCGGTCTGCAGGCTCTTTCACACGGGATGTGGCAATCGGTGGACTTCCTGTACGACTGCTGCTTTCTCTCGTAGTGGAAGTGTTTTGTGCAGTCAAAAAGGTGTTCGTGATGCGCTCTCCGAGCGAATGGATTGCAAACAATCAGGTCACATTTGATTTACCTAAATTTAGGGTGACCAGATGTCCCGAAAAATTCGGGACAGTCCCGAAATCTAAACTGTTGTCCCGAATCCCGAATCTGGCCCTAATTGTCCCGAAAATTATACTAAAGCAAAATCTTGAGTAGTTATTGTCTGATACACATAACCTGTCTGCGGAGGTTGAGTCGTCCTGCAACCAGCCCCCGCCCCCCGCCGGCTGCTCATTGGCTGCTCTAAAAAAGTTCTAAAAAAAACTACGTAGGTGGCTAGGCGCGAATTTAGATATGCATTGATAAGCTAATTTTCATTCATTCCGTTGGCATCAGGTGTGCCTCACACGCCCTGAAAAGTGAAGCTGCGGGCTCTTTGATCGCCCCCTGGTGGCTGGCTGCAGTATCGGTCATAAACCCCGCCCTCTCCATGCAATCAAACGGGACTGGAGACAACTTAAATAATTAAATGACACTTCGAATAATTTTTTTTCCAGAGATGGTTTTCAGCGTTTGAGGTAGTTCTTATAATGCTCATTTATGTTCAAGTGTTCGTTTTTCTAATAAGTTTGCTTTTAGGTAGTTATTAGATTCTATAAAAACGGGGTGTGGTGTCATGATTGTGATCTTGCGATTGGGTCTGCGGGAATTTGGGCGGGACTTTGATATCGCGGCTCCACCTCACTACACTACTGCGCAGACTCTGGCTCCAAACGAAACTCTAGGGCAAATTCCAAACAGAAGTGAGCATCCCTATGCCGTACTCCCTTCGAAGGCAAATTTAAAGACAAATTTAATCAGCATATTCTACTTACGTTTGTATGTGAAGTCGAAATCAACCCGAAATTTGCTTTAAAAGGCACGGCAACAGCTCCTAACTGAAGATCACATGATCACAAACGGAAATCACTTCCGTGAAGTGACCATCGCATGTTCCCTTCACTAACGGACTTCTGGAAGTGCCCTTCGTGAAGGGATTGAGTTGCTCACTTTCGTTTGGAACGTCCCTACAAATGGCGTCCCCTTCCCGAAGTGCCCTTGAAGGGAGCAAAAAAGCCGTTTGGAATTCGCCCCTAGTGCGCAGACTCTGGCTCCAAATTACGTAATTTCCCCCAGTATGGCACTTTTCCATAATGGAATGAATGGGAGATGCGTCGTCCATCTTTTTTCACATGGTTGGCATGGGCATGGCTGGTGTACCGGAACCCCAACACGCTGCTAAAAAGCAAAAACGCCTCTGCAGGTACCGGGTAGCTGTGTGAATTTAAAGTTTTATTGTTTCTATTCATTTATCTAATTAATCTATATGCACAAAGCATACAACGCTTGATGAAGAGAGCGCAAGTTGCTGCAGCCGCCAGGAGGACAGTGCGATGCACGCGCAAAGGAGTGATTGATTGTTCGCGGCACAAAAAATACATTGCTTGCAAAATTTCAAAATCTCTGGTAGCCCTTCGGGCAGGTACTCTTCAGATTTTGATAGCCCGAAAATAATTTAACTAGCCCAAATAAAAAAAGGCCTTTTTTTTTTATATAAATATAGAAGATCAAATTTTCAATACACAAATAACAAATATCAAAGACATAATTTTATTTAACTATTTAAAGGGTATCAATTTATAGGCAATTTAAGCCTATTTAGGCAAAAAAAAAAAAAAAAAAAAAACTTTTTATAAGCTGCAGAAGTAAAATGAACACAGTATGAGTGGGGTTGGACAATACGGTAACATATTAAGCCATAAAATTATGATTTAGGCTACAGTTCAGATACAGGTTTTCACAAAAACCAAATATCTTATACAAGAGCATTTCAGTCTTTATACCATTCAAAGGGATAAATCAAGTATATTAATTATTATATTTAGGCCCTATTTAAAACATGCACATTGCTGTCTTAATTGTTTACATTTTTTGAAGGCACATTAACTTCTTTCACATTTACAACTCTGTGTTTGCTACATAAAAACATGGGTCGATATTTGCAATTATTGACCATAAACAGCTGAAAAAATTATTGGAAATGCAAATTAATTTTCTGCCACTATGTGGCGCTTTCGGAGTGCTGAAATATTACGGTTTCCATAGAAACGGCTGTACACAAAGCAGCACCGCGCTCATTAACGCTGTTTTATCAGGAATTAGCCTATAGGTAAGATGAAATCTCAAAGCCAACGACACATTTCTGAGGAGAGTCGGTTCCCATCAGATACATTCATATAAAGACATCCGTGCCGCGTTTTGACTTTGAAACGGGCAGCGCGCATATTTATTCAGTGACATCATTGCTTTTTGAAGTTAAATCCCTGTCGCGCGATTCTTGTCTTCCGTTCCAAACTGTAAGACATCTTAAAATTATATGACTTTTCTTATACTATTTAACGTATTAAAAACTTTGGCCTTACATTAGATACAAGTGAGGAGTATTTAAGGACCTGCAGGAGCCCTCTACTTTAAGATAGCCCGTCGGGCAGGGCGGTGAAACACTTTGGTAGCCCGACTGGAAAACACAATAGCCCCGGGACGTCGGGCTAGCGATTTTGCGAGCCCTGAAATAGCCTACTTCACTACACAATTATTTCGTTATTTTCGTTTAAGCTTACCTATTAGCGTTAGGCTATACAGAAAGGTCTGATTTACGCACTGTTACTTACAAGTCATTGTTTTATTTTTATTTTCACAATGACATTTGAGTTAATGATTTTAATGTTGTTTTTTTTGTGGCAGACTATAGAGTAATGACAGACTGTTGATCTTTGAATAAAAATATGTTTGGTTCAGGTTTGAAATTCATTATCTTTTATTATAGGCTACGCAGTCTAATATCATAGAAGCCCCCCATCCCGTCATCCCAGACCGCAGACACTCCCCCCTATATATGTATAGGCCTATTTATATATAGGCCTATATAAATCTTTGGCGACGCATTTTATATATATAAATCTTTGGCGACGCATGCTGCAATGAGCCGTAAAAGTTTTAATACATGAGTGTCTCGTGTACGAGATTTAATGCGGGTGCCGTTCGGGTCGCGGTTTTAATGTCAGACGGGTCAGGTCGGGTACGGAATTAAACTATTCCTGCTTTCGGATACCGGGTTTGGTGTTCTGTCACATGCTGCAGGTGCGGGTTTATCAAACAGGACCTGCGCTTCATTTGTCTTTTTTTTTTTTTTTTTTTTTTTTTTTTTTTTTAAATACCGCAATAATATGACATTGTGGACTTCATATTGAGATATTACCATTTTGATATCGTTACATCGCTACTATTGCATGAAAAAAGAATGGACCAAATTTTACAAATTTTAATTGCTATTTTAATTGAGTTAATTTGTTAATTGCATTTGATTTATAAATAAACATTTGTATAAAAGCAGTATAAATTATGCCTAAATGAGTCGAGATGATAAAATATTGAAAATATGTCACAATTGACTACATCTGAACTAATATTCGTTAATATTGGACTTTCAGAAGAACGTATGATATTATAAGACATTGCTAAGAGCACACTCAAGCAGAAGTGTCAGAGCGTGACTATTAATGTACGTTGTGCAGTCATGTGGTCGAACTGTGGTAAGTTGTAATATGTCAACGCAATATGTTATGAAAAGGTGGTGTAACTGTAATGTTTGAAGTGGTTTGTATTGAAGAGGTTCAATAATAATAGCAGTATCAAATATACCCCATGTACTTGTTACATCGTAAGAAGAATGGCATCTACACTAATATCAGTCTGTCTCATTCTTATTCCAAGGTCACCATAACCATCCTGACCCAGTCTGTATCCAGATCAGATGGTGGATCAGCACCTAGAGACAACCTCTCCAGCCCTGAATGTCAGGGAGACCATGACAAGATGAGCCCTAAAAATAGATCCACAAAAAAAAAAAAAACAACAAAAAAAAAAACATCATGCTGGTTTCCTTTGACTAAGCCTAGTTTTTCCCAAGGTTTTTTTCTCCATTCTTTTTGATGGATTTTTTTGTTTCCTTGCCACTGTTGCCTTTGGCTTGCTTAGTTGGGGATGTTCATTTTTGGGTTTATTTAATGTTCCCCAACTAAGAATATTTTTTTGCACAGATAACGGAGATGACATCACTGAATCAACAATGAACTGACTTTAATAATAATAAAAAAGACTTTTTAGAGCTGAATTTCCACTTTTTAGAGCTGAATTTTGTTTGCATTATTAACACACTATTTTCCTGTTTAACAATGTAAAGCTGCTTTGACACAGTCTGTATTGTATGAAGCGCTATATATATATAAAAAATTATTTGACTTCACAATTCTTTGAAGAAATGTTTTTGTACAGTCTGTTTTGAACAGTTTCGTATTTTTAAGAACTGTATTAGTAGCCTACCATTTCCAACTTTAAAGAAATTAATAAAATACGATCAAATCCATCACAAGTAAATATAATTCCACATATTAAGATGTTGTTACTTAATTTTTTCAAGGCAATGGGTTTCCTCAATATAACTAAGCAGACAGAACCCAGATTAACTTGTTAATTTTAAATTCACACTTTTCAGTAATTGCAATTTAATGCATTTAAGTTAGTCCAACTTAAAATAACAGAGAAACAGAGTTGCAACACTCTCATAGCCTTCACAGGAATACGGGAAGTAGCCTGTGTCATGACGCAGGGCAGTTCCAAACAATAGTTCCAGTATTAAACCCCAAGCATTTCATGAGTCTCAAAACCACTTGCCAGAATGTTGAAGAAATTACATATTGTTTTGAGATTTTAACACATTGTTTGACCTCATTGTTTGAAAGGCTAGGAACATTAGTGATATGAAGCGTGTTAGATTTATCTTTAGAGAATAAACAGTTATACTATAATTGCAGTTAGATAATGTGAGAAGCACCTTAATAGCAAACATAACCATATACTATCTTTCTGCAATCTTTCTCTTCCTTTTGGAGGTTGAATGAGTTTTAATGAAGACTGCCCATTGAAGCAGGGTTCATTTTGACAGCAAATTTTAATTTAGTTTAAGTCATAGTCTTTTGACTAAAATGCCATTTTTGAATGCAATTGGTAGCCTTGTTTATATATATATATATATATATATATATATATATATATATATATATATATATAAATGAGTGTTTGATAATGTCTAAATATACATTCATATGCAAAACCTAAAAAATAATACATAAGCAATTATGACCGGCAATACTTTTTGAGAAACTAGAGTAGCGCTACATAGGCTGTATTAATTAAACAGTCATACATGGACAGTAGTCAAACTATGGCATTACATATGAATATTAATTTTCTGGCAAAATGGCTGCAATTTGCTTCTTTGCACTGGAATTCAAAAACATTTGTGATACACTGCGGTTTTGCTCAAAGTAAAAGTCAAACTGAAATCAGCATAACAAAAAGAATATTTACATATTTGGATTCATGAAAATATTCACAAACATTTATAATGCTCATTATACAATGTACATTAGCCTATATATAAAGCTCTGGTTTACAACACAAATTACACACAGTCATGCATCAGACATGCATTTTGTAGTTGCTGCTGTTTACAAGTTGCTAGATAAGGTCTATAAACTTACTGGATTAGATCCAGGTTTATCATTTAGGGACCACTTTTCTACATATCTAACAGTTCAGTTTGGTTTTCTTGTCCTGCTCGTCTATTTGCGTCTGCCTTAAAGTCCAGATGATCTTCAGTGAAAGCTGTCTCCAGCACCAGCAGCAGAGACTGTTTAAGCTTCTTCTTATACTCATCACACATGAACATATAGAGAATGGGGTTCAGACAGCTGTTCAGGCAAACCAGGTAGATACTGACAATTTTAAACACATCTTGATCATTGCCACTCCCGTAATTTTCTTCTGCAGTTATTACATAAAAACACCAAACATGATATGGAAACCAACATATGAAAAAAGCTAGGATTATCGTTATAATGGCCCGGTACGACCTGAGCTGCTTTCTGCTTTTGAGGCGTTTGATTCGTACTCCAATGGCTGTATATGAGGATGCAATGATCAGAAAGGGGATGAGGAAGCCCACTGTAAATTCATATGTGATCAGAGACTCATGAGTAAACAAAAAGTCAGGAATGCTGTAGCCGATGGATGAAAGCCACACAATCACGCAGATGATCCTGGCTTTGAGTACAGTGCGTTTATTTTGAGCCCAAACAATCATCCATGTGCACAGGCATCGGTCCAGACTGATAACGACAAGAAAAAAAGTGCTAGCAAACAGATTTATTGGTAACGTGATTAAGAAAATGACAGTCATTAATTCACTGTGCCACTGGCCCAAAACTGAGAGACAATTTATGGTTAAGGATAACAAGAAGATGAAGTCTGCAACTGCCAAGTTGAGAAACCAAATGGAGTTAACAGTCGCTTTCATTCTGCAGCCAGTCAGAAATATGACAAGCCCATTTCCAATGAGACCCACTACATAGGTAGCAAAGAAAATGCACATTACAAAGATATTAAAACTCGTAAAGCCCTCCTGCTGCATAGTGGTGTTATGTGTTGTGCCTCTGGTCATGTTTTCAGCTCCAAAACTGGTGTTTTCTAAAGAAGAAAGACAGTGAGAGTTGATTTTGGGTCTGTTTCAGGAGCAGCAGCTTATCATTGTGGTGTTTCTCATGTGCAAAATATTTTTTTTTTTGCCTGCAGTATCATGCAACAAAATGCTATTTTGTTTAACCTTCTGGTGATTAACATCCTAAACCTAAACTTAAAATGTGTTCAGTTTTGTTCTCAGCTTGTTATGTTGATACTCTGAGGAATGGAGGAATGAAACATATTTTCAATTTCTAGAAACGGACAAGTTCTCATTTTATGACCACTGAGCTGCAGTATTTAACATAAACTGTACTGTACAGTATTTCACATAATTTCTGCTGTCTGATGTCACATTTAAAGAAATGTTTGTCTTGTCCTGTGTGAGGGGTCAGGCGTCTTTTTATACTATTAAATAAGAAATTTTTGGCACTGACCTCACACTTTATATCGCCGATTGCTGTGGCAATCTTTGTAGATGTAATAAATTCAATAAAGAAGACCAATCAAAATTGAACACAAATAGGAAAGAAGACCAAATAAAATTCAGTAGTCCTGACTCTAAGTGTGCACTGATGTTATTTTACACAGTTTTGCATTTACTACACTCTGAAAAAAAAAGCATGTAATATGAATAATACACATACCCATTTTTTGAGCTGTTGATGCAGTTCTACATGTCAAGTGTTAATCTTGGTCTGTCTTTTCAGTCCTGTTGACAGATTGTTGGTTTTATACCAAACAGCAAAGCCTGGTACTATATCCCTATAGGCTGCTTTGTTGGTATTATTGATAAGGGTCTAAAATGTGGCATCAAAAGCATGCTTAATGAAATGATTCAAACTTTAAATGGTTTCACAGGGGGTAGTGGGCATGTACCTACAGCAAAATCTGTCATATCACACTAGGAAGTTCTTGCTGATTGATGCTATCATTGGATGGGGCAAAACTTAATAGTTAGAAGCACAAAACTATGCCTTCTCAGTTTTTATCTTGATATTTCAGTAGCAAGCTACCGGATATTTCAACATATGTTTTACTGAAACTACTGTCATTCTAGAATGAATTGAGTTCTCTCTTGTGTTGTCAAATTTATCCATATGACTACACTTCTCATACTCTCCCACATATTGACATTTGTTAAAGTTTTATAAGACGTGCAGCAAGTGTATTTTAGCTTGTGTCCCACCGGTTTTTACGCATCTAACTTCCTACTACGCAACAGATTTTTCTGAATGAAAAACCTCCCTAACATTTTCGTCTCATTTTTATTAGTTGACGAAAATGGCAGTAGATTTTTGTCATTCAAAAATAAATTTTTGTTTGTTATCGTTTCATTTTTGTCTGTGAAAAAAAATATGTCGATGATGAAAATGATTTGTCAACGAAATTAACACTGCATTGAAGGAATGCAATATAGAGTTTTGTGGAATGCAGTTGGTTGCCTTGTGTTTTTAAAACATTATTTGAAACTTTTTTGTTGGGTTGAATTCCATATTTGCTTGCCTTTTTAATAAATAACACAGGGTGTGAGTAATGAACCGTTTTAAATGTATTTTTTGTATAAAAATGAGTGTTTGATAATGTCTAAATATACACACATGCAAAACCTAAAACATAATACATAAGCAATCATGACCAGCAATACTGTTTTGAGAAACTAGAGCGGGCTGTATTTATTAAACAGTCATACTGGCACAACGTGTTCAAACTATGGCATTACATATAAATATAATTTTTCTGGCCAAATGGCTGCAATTTGCCTCTTTGCAATGGAATTTAAAAACATTTGTGATACACTGCGGTTTTGCTCAAAGTAAAAGTCAAACTGAAATCGGCATAACAAAAAGAGTACTTGCATATTTGGATTCATGAAAAGTTTCACAAACATATATAATGCACATTATACAATGTACATTAGCCTATACTTAAAGCTCTGGTTTTACAACACAAATTACACACAGTCATGCATCAAACATAAATTTTGTAATTGCTGCTGTTTACAAGTTGCTAGATAAGGTCTATAAACTTACTGGATTAGATCCAGGTTTATCATTTAGGGACCACTTTTCTACATATCTAACAGTTCAGTTTGGTTTTCTTGTCCTGCTCGTCTGTCTGCGTCTGCCTTGAAGTCCAGATGATCTTCAGTGAAAGCCGTCTCCAGCACCAGCAGCAGAGACTGTTTAAGCTTCTTCTTATACTCATCACACATGAACATATAGAGAATGGGGTTCAGACAGCTGTTCAGGCAAACCAGGCAGATACTGACAATTTCAAAAACATCTGGATCATTGCCACTCCAGTAATTTTCTTCTGCAGTTATTGAATAAAAACACCAAACATGGTATGGAAACCAACATATGAAAAAAGCTAGGATTACAGTTATAATGACCCGGTACGACCTGAGCTGCTTTCTGCTTTTGAAGCGTTTGATCCGTACTCCAATGGCTGTATATGAGGATGCAATGATCAGAAAGGGGATGAGGAAGCCGACTGTAAATTCATATGTGATCAGAGACTCATGAGTAAACAAAAAGCCAGGAATGCTGCAGCCGATGCATGAAACCCACACAATCACGCAGATGATCCTGGCTTTGAGTACAGTGCGTTTATTTTGAGCCCAAACAATCATCCATGTGCACAGGCATCGGTCCAGACTGATAACGACAAGAAAAAAAATGCTAGCAAACAGATTTATTGTAAACGTGATGAATAAAATGCTAGTCATTAATTCACGGTGCCACTGGCCCAAAACTGAGAGAAGACCTATGGTTAAGGATAACAAGAAGATGAAGTCTGCAACTGCCAAGTTGAGAAACCAAATGGAGTTAACAGTCGCCTTCATTCTGCAGCCAGTCAGAAATATAACAAGCCCATTTCCAATGAGACCCACTACATAGGTAGCAAAGAAAATGCACATTGCAAAGATATTAAAACTCGTAAAGCCCTCGTGCTGCATAGTGGTGTTATGTGTTGTGCCTCTGGTCATGTTTTCAGCTCCAAAACTGGTGTTTTCTAAAGAAGAAACACAGTGAGAGTTGATTTTGGGTCTGTTTCGACAGCAGCAGCTTATCATTGTGGTGTTTCTCATGTGCAAAATATTTTTCTCATTTTTCTATTATTCTCATTTTATGACCACTGAGCCGCAGTATTTAACATAAACTGTACTGTACAGTATTTCACATCATTTCTGCTGTCTGATTTCACATTTAAAGAAATGTCTGTCTTGTCCTGTGTTAGGGGTCAGGCGTCTTTTTATACTATTAAAAATAAGCTTCCGGCTTTGCTACTGTTCGGACGCTCTTGCTTACTGCTCTGCGCTTTGCTTTTGTTTATGTACTTTACTCAGATTTTTAAAAATATTTTAACTTCAGCAGATCAGCACAGTGCTCAAACAGCACATTTTTGAGCACAAACACTGAAACTTTTCGAATATATAAAACAATATTACATTGTTTTATATATTCGGCAACACTTTAGACATTATATTATATTATACTGATGATGTGTGCATTGATTGTATTTTACACAGTTTTGCATTTACTACACTCTGAAAAAAAAAAATAATATTAATAATACACATACCCATTTTTTGAGCTGTTGATGCCCTGGTACAAGTTGAGTTTTGCTGTTGTTCTGTTTTCTGTCCTGGTGACAGACTGTTGGTTTTATACCAGACAGCAAAGCCTGGTATTACATCACTAAGGTTGATCAGACATCATCACTGTGGATAGCGGGCATCAGTCTAGTGGTTTAGTGGTGTTGACCAGTTCTCAACTGGTTTGACAATGTGACACTCCTTTTTTTTTATGGTAAACAAGCCATGACCCACTTTTTATTGTGTGTGTGTGTGTGTGTGTATACACACACACACACACACACACACACACACATATATATATAAATTCTGTGTAATATGGGACATTATACAAGTCAGAGAAAAAAAAAAAAAAAAAAATATATATATATATATATATATATATAAATTGTATGTATGAAAATTGTATAATAACCAAGGTATACATTTCTACTAACTTTGCAGTTACTAGAAAGTTTTAGAATATTTGCCCTCTCCCCAAATCTGTACTACCAAAACAGTAATATATAATTTAATTAGAAGGGTTGTATAGACCTATTAAGATTTTGCTTACCTACACTGTAAATATATATTGCTATTTTATTACATTTCCTTCAGAGGTACAGTATCTCACAAAAGTGAGAACACCCCTCACATTTTAGTATATCTTCTCAAGGAACAATACTATAGAAATTAAACTTGGATATATTTTAGAGTAGTCAATGTTTAGCTTGTATAGCAGTATAGATTTACTGCCCCCTGAATATTACTCAACATACAGCCATTACTGCCAAAATAGCTGGCAACAAAAGTGAGTACACCCTAAGGCCCAGATCAGACAGAACGCATTTTTGGGGTGAGAGGCACCTTCTTTGAATTGTTTTCTATTGACAGTGAGCCTTCTGCGCGCTGTTTAAGCGCCCCGGCCGCCTCGCGTTTTTGCAGGAGCGCTCTGAGTGCCTAAAGTTGGAAAAAAAAGCAACTCTGAGCAGAAAAGCGCTCAACATCATCGCTTTTTCTTCCATTGTCCAAACGAATGAATGGAGAGGTGGGCCTTTCCGTTCCGTTGACGAAATTGCTTAGAAAGTCCGGAGACTGCGGTGATGGAGGAGAAACGTTTGGTGTCTGTCACGGGTTGTCAAGGTTTTAGCTAGTATGACAGTTTACTTAACAGCAAAAATCAAAGATTTTAGAGTGCTCGCGCTGTAATCCTTTAATTAGACTGACAGGGCTGCTGTTTTGATAACATAAAAAAACGCTGTGCACTGCCCTTTTTTAAAAAGTCACCAAAAACTTTCAGAGTTACAGTAAATCTATACTGCTATACAAGCTGCACATTGACTATTCTACAATATATCCAAGTTTAATTTCTTTGGTATTGTCCCTTGAGAAGATACTACTAAACTAAAATGTTTGCTAAAATGTGAGGGGTGTACTCATTTTTGTGAGATACTGTATATCAATAACACTTACATTTTCAACAATATTTCAAGTGTAATTTATAAGATATGTTGTATTTTAAATCCAATTGTTCTTTGTAAAATATGAATACTTAAATGCTTTTTAAATGTGTTTTTTGGTCGTGGGAGAGCAGTTTGGACCAATTCTGTAGAATGGCCCATATATGATAAACACTGTTTTGAATGTTCTGAAACAAGTAGTAACATTCCAGCTAAAACAATTCTAAAATAAAACATTTCATAAACATTTTGGGCTAACATTTTGTAATAATGACCAATTGGTATTTATTTTTCCAATTTTTTTGTCCTACATAATCAGTTTAATTGGATTAAATTGCTAACCAATATCTTTACAATTTAATATTGGTCCTGATGAAGGATTGAATAAAAGGTTTTTTGGAGCCTGGCATATAACCGTGTGCAGATCTTTACTTTTTGCTAGTTCAATTTAATATTTGCGACAGAAATCATGTTTTATTATCTTATTATTATTATTATTTTGTTGCTGTTTACAAAAACCCTTCAATAAGAATTTGTAACTGTGAATTACCATTAAATGCAGGTAACATTTTTGAAACACTGTGGTTTTACTTAGAGTTCAAGTTCAAACAGAAATCAGCATAACAAAATGAGCTTCTGCATATTTGGATTCAAAGTTTCACAAACATATATAATATTCATTAGCATATATTTGAAGAGATTCTCTTTGGTTTTACAACACAAATTACACACAGTCATGCATCAAATATACATTTTGTAGTCGCTGCTGTTTACAAGTTGCTAGATAAGGACTATAAACATACTGGATTAGATCCAGGTTTATCATTTAGAGACCAGTGGTCTCCATATCTAACAGTTCGGTTTGGTTTTCTTGTCCTGCTTGTTCTTTTGCATCTGCCTTGAAGTCCAGATGATCTTCAGCAAAAGCCGTCTCCAGCACCAGCAGCAGAGACTGTTTAAGCTTCTTCTTATACTCATCACACATGAACACATAAAGAATGGGGTTCAGACAGCTGTTCAGGCAAACCAGGTAGATACTGACAATTGCAAACACATCTTGATTACTGCCACTCCCGTAATTTTCTTCTGCAGTTATTGAATAAAAACACCAAACATGGTATGGAAACCAACATATGAAAAAAGCTAGGATTACGGTTATAATGGCCCGGTACGACCTGAGCTGCTTTCTGCTTTTGAGACGTTTGATTCGTACTCCAATGGCTGTATATGAGGATGCAATGATCAGAAAGGGGATGAGGAAGCCCACTGTAAATTCATATGTGATCAGAGACTCATGAGAAAACAAAAAGCCAGGAATGCTGCAGCCGATGGATGAAACCCACACAATCACGCAGATGATCCTGGCTTTGAGTACAGTGCGTTTATTTTGAGCCCAAACAATCATCCATGTGCACAGGCATCGGTCCAGACTGATAACGACAAGAAAAAAAATGCTAGCAAACAGATTTATTGTAAACGTGATGAATAAAATGTTAGTCATTAATTCACTGTGCAACTGGCCCAAATCTGAGAGAAGACCTACGGTTAAGGATAACAAATAGATGAAGTCTGCAACTGCCAAGTTGAGAAACCAAATGGAGATAACAGTCGCCTTCATTCTGCAGCCAGTCAGAAATATAACAAGCCCATTTCCAATGAGACCCACTACATAGGTGGTAATGAAGATGCAAATTTCAAAGATATTAAAACTTGTAAAGCCCTCCTGCTGCATAGTGGTATTGTGAGTTGTGCCTCTGGTCATGTTTTCAGCTCCAAAACTGGTGTTTTCTAAAGAAGAAACACAGTGAGAGTTGATTTTGGGTATGTTTTGGAAGCTTCAGTTTATCATTGTGGTGTTTCTCATGTGCAAAATAATTTGCCTGCAGTACCATGCCACAAAATGCTACTTTGTTTAGCCTTCTAGTAATTAAAAACCTCAAATAAACCTAAAATGAATGTGTTCAGTTTTGTTCTTACATAATATTGATATTCTGTAGCGTCAAATGCATGGAGGACTGGAGGAACAACCAAAAAAGGTGGTAGAATGGATGTATGATGTAAGACACATTACTATAGTATTTAACATAATTTTTGCTGTCTTATTTCAGATTTAAAGAAATGATTGTCTTGTGTGAGGGGTCAAAAAAAAAAAAAAAACTTCATGCTTTATATCGTCATTGCTGTGGCAATCAATGTAGATGTACTGGATATTATTTAACTGCTGTTTAAATGTGGTTAGATTCAATAAAGAAGGCCAATCAAAATTCAGTATGCAAATAGGAAAGAAGACCAAATAAAATACTGTATGAAAATATTACAATGCTGTCACTTTTATCTCGCAATTCAGCATTGATATAAAGACATAAATTCTGGATTTTCACAACTGAGTGGTATAAACTTGCAACAGCGAGAACTTAGAATTGTTCAATATATTTTTTTCCCCTTATATAATTAGACATAATAAATTGCAATTGCGAGTTGATAAGTCTGACTTTTATTTCTGGCAAATGTGAGTTTACATCCTGTAATTTTGACTATAAATTTAAAGTAATTGCAGGTTTGGCCTATATGGCAAAAAAAAAAAAAAAAATTCTCAGAAATGTATCCCTTTTCTTTCCTTTTTTTTTTTTTTTTGGTTTATTCAGTGGTATTTTGATTGTACATAGCATTTTTACAATGTATTGATTGTATCCCAAACAATTTTCCATTTACTGCACTCTGAGAGTTATAAATAACATGTAATATGAATAATACACATACCCATTTTTTGAGCTGTTGATGCAGTGGTACAAGTCAAGTGTTAATCTTGGTCTGTCTTTTCAGTCCTGTTGACAGATTGTTGGTTTTATACCAAATAGCAAAGCCTGGTACTATATCCCTATAGGCTACTTTGTTGGTATTATTGATAAGGGTCTAAAATGTGGCATCAAAAGCATGCTTAATGAAATCATTCGAACTTTAAATGGTTTCACAGGGGGTAGTGGGCATGTACCTACAGCAAAATCTGTCATATCACACTAGGAAGTTCTCGCTGATTGATGCTATCATTGGATGGGGCAAAACTTAATAGTTAGAAGCACAAAACTATGCCTTCTCAGTTGTTATCTTGATATTTCAGTAGCAAGCTACCGGATATTTCAACATATCTTTAACTGAAACTACTGTCATTCTAGAACCACAGTTTTACTTACTCGTTTTGACTATATCAAACTTGATTTGACAAAAACACTGCACTTCTCAAGTTTGAGATTTTGGGCTTTTTTCTTTTTTTTTTTTTATAAATTGTTTTTTTTTTTTTTTTACAGATTACTGAAATGAAAACATCCAAAAGACACTGTTAAGTGTTTATTTCATAGCACTTTATCTATTTGTGTCAATATATTTAAATTACAATATTTTTAAAGGCTGTTTTCTCAAAATGATTTTTTTATCCTACAGAGTCATAAATCACCACTTCAGTAGCACTTACACACACCAAGCTTTACATTTCCATTCTTGTCTATATCCTGAAGGTTTTTACAGGAGGATTTGTTAATTTGCTTGATTATATACAACATTTTATTTCCTCCCAAAAATGTAAAATATAGTGTTTTCTGTCTGTTTCTGAATTATGGAGTGTAACAAAACTATTCACAGGCAGTATCTCTTAAATAAAAAAAAGTATATTGAAATTTCACATTTATATGGGATTTATTCAAACAGTGTTGTAAAGCAAAACAAAAACACATTTTAGATCACTAAAACCAGTGAGCCATGGACATGAGATACAAATACACAACACAATTACTTGACATTTAGTGCAAATTCAGCTTCAGCTATTTATAAATGTTTGGTACAGCATATCTATAATTTCTAATGCACTGTAAAAAACTAAAAACACAATTTGTTGAGTCAACTTAAAATAATTTCTTAAAGTTTTAAGTTCAGACAACTCAATAAGTTTATTCAAGTTGAAATGTTAAGTTGTACTATGTGACAACTTAGATATTCAAGTTGACTAAACTAAAAAAAAAAAAGTTTGTTAAACGTAACAGCTGTGTTTGTTACTCTGCGGCCTTAAAATTTTAAGTTGAATCAACTCAGATATCTAAGTTGTCACTTAGTAAAACGTAACATTTCAAGTTGACTAAAGTTTCTTGAGTTGACTGAACTTAAAATTTTAATTCAGCCAGGTAACAAATTAGGTTAAGTTGACTCAACAAATTGTTTTTTACATTGTGGTTGGCACATCAGCATCCATTAAACATCTCACAACGTGAAAAAAATATATATGAAGAACACACTGTTAGTATTTTTGTTTACATTGCTTATTTAATGTAAATACACATTTGGGACTGTGAATGTTTAATTTAACCCTCAAGTGTCAAAGACTGGGTCAGACAGGGGCCCGTTCTACTCTGGGATTTGCGTTGCGATTGGGAATGTTGTGAGAAGAAAGACAGGTTTTCCTCTGCGAATGCACTCTCGAACACCATCACCAAAGACTGCCTGAGCTTTTTCTGAAACTTTTCACACATGAATACATACAAGAAGGGATTCAGGCAGCTGTTTAAGTAGGCAAGACTGAGTATAAAGAGCCCTATCTGGTTGAAAACATCGATGAACTTGGTCAGCTCATCTGATGGGTTTTTCTTACTTTTTTCATACAACCAAATTTCGAGGAATCTGTAAACATAAAAAGGAAGCCAGCAGAAGAAGAAGGCCAGGATGACTGCTAGGATAATGCGGAAAGGTTTTAATTTATTCTTTTTCTGGAGGCGCTTAACTCGAACTCCGATCGCCACATAAGAAGCCAAGATTATAATGAAAGGGATGAGGAAGCCCACAACAAAACGGAACACTAATGATCTCTTGTAGGCTTCCATGTCAGAAAAGCCAGGTATGCACCATGTTCGTTCTGGAGAAATGTAATGCGTTTTCCGATAGATGACTAAAGGCAGACTGCAAGCGACTGCTGCTAACCAAATAAGCAGGCAAATTATCCGCACTTTCAAGATGGTTCGTTTGGTCCGGGCCCACACAACCACCCAGGTGGACAGGCAGCGGTCCAAACTGATCGCTGTCAGCAGGAAAGTGCTGGCAAAACTATTCAGTGTGATTACCAGGCTACTCAACATGCACATAAAGTCACCAAAAGGCCAATCGAAATCACGGTATTCATAAACGATATTGAAGATCAGGAAAAATGAAAACAGGAAGTCAGCTACCGCCAGGTTCAAAAACCAGATGGCATTGACGGTCCTTTTCATTTTGAGGCCTGCAATGTAGATGACCATTCCATTGCCAACAACACCAAGGACACATATAATGCAGTGGAGGAAAACATTGATGTGCTTTAAGTATTCCGCTGTGGCATTTTTGCTGTTGGGTGTTGGGGCTGCAGTTAGGTCTGGAGTAAAAACAATAGAATAGTTAGAATTGGAATCATGGTTGGTCTAAAGATGAAAGCCGATTGTGTAGCCACAAACAACAACCAGCAACTTAAATATGAATGAATATAAATGAATGTGCATGACAACAAATACATGGTGGGAAACTAAAACAAAGGACAATAGGAACTGATAAAAACAAACTAGTCCATGAAAACAGATGTTAAGACAAAATAACTGAAAGTCTGTGACAGAAACACATAACAATGAGTATGCATATTCATTGTTTATCTAGATTAGAAATGTGGAGGATTGCTCAAAAATATTTCACAATGTTGTTCAGTGAAACTGCTATGTCATATTAGGCGGAAAAACGGCTGTACTTACTCATTTTAGCTTTATTTGTTGAAGAGGCTGAAAAAATATACACAAAAAAAAATATTAACCAAAATCTGTAACACAGCATTATTAACATTTCAACTTAAATCTGAATCATTTTCAACATACATAAGGTGCTTCAGGAGATGGCACAAATTATAATCAGTTAAATTCTTTTGGAAAACATCAAGAAAACAACTCTTAAGAGAAAAACTAAAATAAAAGCGTAATTAATAAAAACAAGTTACAAGAAGTAACAAGGTCAATAACCTTACCACTTGTCTGGGCTGTACTGCGAGCTGATTGGAATCTGGTCTGGTCCTTATCACTTGGTTAAATATCTTCATAAGAGAAGATAAGCTTTCACGTAATGCTTTCTGAAGTCTTTCCAAAGTCACTTTGTAATGAAACAATCCAAACCCTGTTAGGACTTCTTATTGAAACATTCAGACAGTCGACTCATTCTCAATGAGGCTGTTTGTTCTAACTCCACCCACAAGTGATTTGTAAGATTCCCAGGTTTGAAATCTTTTTTTTTTTTTGCACACGAATCGCTCTTGCAGTAGTCTGCTAGCTACTCTGCTTCATGTCAGACACTGATTGATCTGCGCAAATGGAGGACAACTTTATGCGCTCTGCATAAACTTCTGATACATGGTTTAAATAAATACGTTTGTTATTGTTGGCACGCAACATTGTATTTATTTATTTATTTATTTATTTATTTATTTATTTTATGTAGTGAGATGGCGGAGCGCAAGATCAAAGCAGTCGGAAGAAGCTGCTCACCCGATCTAACTTGCCTCAACCTGCTCAATCATGGTGATGACAGTGCCCTAAACGATGTTAATGGACTAGTTCTCATCTAGAGACAAAGGATCGGATGCGGAAGTTACTAAAGAGGAGGAGTCCGATGACAGTCTGTAAACATGCCGCTACAATAAAAAAACAAAAATACTGTATTTCTGTATTTCTATTAGGCCTATCATTCCTGCAGTAACTTCAGCAGCAGCAGTCCCATTAAAAATATTTTATTAGCCTGACACCCATATCTGATTCTTTCTGCTTAAAACTAGACGGGGTTATGCAACGGTTTCTGATATTTGTAGGCCAAGTTAATATTTGGTTGTTGTGTTGATTCACCTCCTCCTATGTTGCTTAATATACTAAAACAATGGCATTGGAGGCCCAAATTCATTATTAATAAATACTGTTAATACTAATTACAATTTAAATATTAATAATAATAGTAATAATAATAAACAGATAGCCACGTTAATGCACGTTTGCTTTTTCTCCCCTATACCCACGTAGGAGGGGACGTTCTCGCAACCTTGCGCAACGTTCCCTAAAGGTTCTCTAAAGGTGACGAAAGTCTCAAACCTTTACAGAACATTAGGGACATTCCTAAAACGCCCTCTTTTGGTTGTAGAAGTGCTGGTGCTCAATGTTCCTTATATGACTTTAAGGGAACGTTATATTTTGGTTATTTTATGGTCAGATAAGAACGTTATAAAAAGGACATTAAGGTCATTAACAGAACGTTCTCATATGGTCCTCTGATGGTCATATAATAACGTTCCCAATATAACTTTTGGGGGATGTTCTATTTTGGTTATTTTATGGTCAGATAAGAACGTTATAAAAAGGACATTAAGGTCATTAACAGAACGTTGTCATATGGTCCTCTGATGGTCATATAATAACGTTCCCAATATAACTTTTGGGGGATGTTCTATTTTGGTTATTTTATGGTCAGATAAGAACGTTATAAAAAGGACATTAAGGACATTAACAGAACGTTCTCGTATGGTCCTCTGTTGGTCGTATAATAACGTTCCCAATTTGACTTTAGGTGGATGTTCTATTTTGGTTATTTAATGGTCACAAAAGAACGTTATAAAAAGGACATTAACAGAACGTTCTCGTATGGTCCTCTGTTGGTCGTATAATAACGTTCCCAATTTGACTTTAGGTGGATGTTCTATTTTGGTTATTTAATGGTCACAAAAGAACGTTATAAAAAGGACATTAACAGAACGTTCTTGTATGGTCCTCTGTTGGTCGTATAATAACGTTCCCAATTTGACTTTAGGTGGATGTTCTATTTTGGTTATTTAATGGTCACAAAAGAACGTTATAAAAAGGACATTAACAGAATGTTCTCATATGGTCCTCTGTTGGTCGTATAATAACGTTCCCAATTTGACTTTAGGGGGATGTTCTATTTTGGTTATTTAATGGTCACAAAAGAACGTTATAAAAAGGACATTAACAGAACGTTCTCATATGGTCCTCTGTTGGTCGTATAATAACGTTCCCAATATGACTTTTGGGGGATGTTCTATTTTGGTTATTTTATGGTCAGATAAGAATGTTATAAAAAGGACATTAAGGACATTAACAGAACGTTCTCATATGGTCCTCTGTTGGTCGTATAATAACGTTCCCAATTTGACTTTAGGTGGATGTTCTATTTTGGTTATTTAATGGTCACAAAAGAACATTATAAAAAGGACATTAAGAGAATGTTCTCATATTGTCCTCTGTTGGTCGTATAATAACGTTCCCAATATGACTTTAGGAGGATGTTCTATTTTGGTTATTTAATGGTCACAAAAGAACGTTATAAAAAGGACATTAAGAGAATGTTCTCATATGGTCCTCTGTTGGTCGTATAATAACGTTCCCAATATGACTTTTGGGGCATGTTCTATTTTGGTTATTTTATGGTCAGATAAGAACGTTATAAAAAGGACATTAAGGACATTAACAGAACGTTCTCTATGGTCCTCTGTTGGTCGTATAATAACGTTTCCAATATGACTTTAGGGGGATGTTCTGTTTTGGTTATTTAATGGTCACAAAAGAACGTTATAAAAAGGACATTAAGAGAACGTTCTCATATGGTCCTCTGTTGGTCGTATAATAACGTTCCCAATGTGACTTTAGGTGGATGTTCTATTTTGGTTATTTTATGGTCAGATAAGAACGTTATAAAAAGGACATTAATGATGTAAACAGAACGTTCTTATATGGTCCTCTGTTGGTCATATAACATTACCAATATGTCTTTAGGTGGATGTTCTATTTTGGTTATTTTATGGTCACATAAGAACATTACAAAAAGGACATTAAGAACATTAAAAGAATATTCTTAGATGGTCCTTTGTTGGTCGTATAATAATGTTCCCAATATGACTTCAGGTTTATTAATTACAATCAAATAATACAAGTAAATCCTAATGTTGCATTCACACTATATCGTATGATGTGAACGCACCTTTACTATCTGTCATGTCCCAATATTTGTGGACCATTGGATAGCGGTTTAAACCAATCACAAATGTCCTGGGCAGTATACGCCCCTATAGCGGGAGCAAAGGGGAGGGACATTCACCTATCCCAGCATCTGTTGATGCAGACTGAGGACATTTGGCGGCCTTTTTGCAGCAAGCAGCAACAGCTTCTATGGTGAGTAACGTTATGTTTGCTAATTTGATTGTATGTCAGTCAAGTACTACTTCATCTCAGATTGTAACATGTTATGTTGATATGTTTAGTGAAGGGGGTCCCAACCTGCAGACTTTAGTTCCAGACCTGCTCCAGCCACAGCTGTCTGAAATTATGAAGTGCTACCTAAGAGATTAATTAGCTGCTTCAGGTGTGTTGGATCAGGGTTGGAGCTGAATTTTGTAGGAAAATTTTGAGTCTCTTGATGTGTGTGAAAAGTTCTTAAACTTTTTTTTTTGACAAGATTTCAATTATTAGGTCTGAGATTGTTAATTACAATTTAGATCTGTCAGTTTCCCCTCTGTGTTCTGCCATCTTCACTCACTTTGAACCATTATCACTTGCTGCATTGGCTGATATTGTGGGTCGGATGAAAACAATTAATTTGTCCTGGATTCCATCATTGCTTTTTAAAAAAGCTTTTGATATTATTGGGTCTAGTCTTCTAAAACACAAGTCTGGTCACTGGCACGGTGCCCCTTTCTCTGAAACATGCTGTGGTTCAGCCTCTTCTTAAAAAGCCAAATTTAGATCAAGAGATTTTGTCTAATTTCCGTCCAACTTCTAAGTTGCCATTTCTAGCGAAGGTTCTTGAAAAGTCTGTTTTCAACCAATTACAGAGTTTTCTGGACCAAAATTTGGCTCTAGAAGTGTTTTAATCAGGCTTTAAATCCAATCATATTACAGAATCTGCTCTTTTAAGAGTTTTAAATGATATTTTTTTATTTAGTGACTCTGGTCATTCTGTTGTCATTTTATTATTAGATCTCACTGCAGCCTTTGACACCATAGATCATGAGATTTTAATTTCACATCTTGAGAATGTTGTAGGCATCCATGGTACTGCTTTAGCTTGGTTTAGATCATTTTTGGCAAATAGAATTTTTCTGCTAACCTACTGTAGGCCAGACCTTTTCTTCACTTGCTCCATTGACTTGTGGAGTTCCACGGGGATCTATAGTTGCTCCAATGCTATTTGCCCTATATATATTACCACTAGGATCTATCTTTCGCAAGTATGTAATTTCCTTTCATTTCTTTGCATATGACATGCAAATATATCTGCCTGTGGGAAAAAATACTGCGACAACATTGGATTCCCTTAGAGTCTGTTTATGGGAGGTTAAAGTCTGGTTATCAAATAACTTTTTTAACTTAAATGAAAGCAAAACTGAACTTGTGTGTGTTGGAGAATTTGCTATGAGTGATCTCTCTAGTCTAGGAGAGTTGTCTTCCTACTATAAACCAGTGGTTAGAGATCTTGGGGTAATGTTAGATTCCTCCTATATTTTGATAAACATAAACTCCATGGAGAAATCAGCATTTTTTTTTATTTAATACTACTGACTAAGGTGAAACCATTCGTATCTTGTAAAGATCTGGAGATGTTGATCCATGCTTTCATGTTCTCAATACTTGACTATTGTAAATCACTCCATATTGGCGCTTCCCAAACATCTTTGAGGCAACTGCAAGTAGTCCAAAATGCAGCAGCCAGACTTTTATGTGGGACCCGTAAATTTGATCACATCTCTCCCACTTTGGCCTCTTTGGGTTGGTTACCAGTTTTAGCCAGAGTTGATTTTAAACTTTTCATTTTTGTTTATAAGAGCCTAAATGGATTAGCTCCATCATATCTTTCTGAGCTTCTTCAGGCCTATAAGCGCCTTAGATCTGCAGACAAAGTGAAGGGGTGATAGGGCCTTCTCAGTAGCTACCCCCAAATTATGGAACAACCTACCACTTCATATCAGATCTGCTCCTACATTAGGCTCTTTTAAAAGTTTAAAAATGCACTTCCTCTCTATAGCCTTTGCGAGTGAAGAGGGTTGAGTTTTATGTTTTTTTATGGTTTCGTGTCATTGTTTCATGTTTTTTTTTTTTTTTTTACTAAAATGTTTTATTAACGTTTGTACAGCACTTTGGTGCAACTCTTTGTTGTTTGAATAGTGCTATAGAAATAAAAATGAACTGAACTGAACTGATCTCCAGGAACAGGGTTGGACACCTCTGGTTTAGTGGATTTGCATACTTTTAAGCACAACTGGTAACTAAAAAGTAAGTGAAGTGATTTGTAAATATTGTTATTTATGCTTTTTTTCAGGCAGCAGAAGAACAGCTGTGCACATCTCTTGAAGATAGAACCAGTAACTGATACACACACTGACACTGTACAGAATTAAGCATTCATATAAATATCTTGCTGTAGTTACTTTTTCCAAGTATTATGACATATTTTGATTCTGTGTACGTTTTCATGGCAATAAAGCCAATTTGAATTAAATTAAATTGATTAAGCTCTCTCTGCTTCTTCTCTCCCTTGTTGCTTGAATTGGTTCTACAGACCTAGTACCACTGTAAACAAAGTACTGCAGTAACATTGAAATTTGATCCCCTAAAGTTTTCTTTAATGTTACTAAAGGTTCTAAAAATATTCAGAAATATGATAGAAGGACCTAAATAGAACCAGAAATTTATTTTCAAGGTTAGTCCCCTACAAGGGCTTTAAAATATTATGGGAATGTAGTTTAGAGAACTAGAGGGAATGTCCCGAGAACATCCTGAATGTTTTGTGAAGGTCCCCCAAATGATGTCCTCCAACCCTTTAAAAAACTCCACATCATGACCTTCTCAGAACGTTGTGGGAACATTACTAGGCAACGTCCTTAAAACCAGCAGGGACATTTTGAGGACGTTCTGGAAACGTCAAACTTCATGGTGCCCTAAACGTCCTAAGAACGTCTTGAATGTTCTGTGAAGGTCCCCCAAATAACGTCCTCCAATCCTTTAAAGAACTCCACATCATGACTGTCTCAGAACATTGTGGGGACGTTACTAGGCAACATCCTTAAAACCAGCAGGGACGTTTTGAGGACGTTCTGGAAACGTCAAAATTCATGGTCCCCTAAACGTCCTGAGAACGTCCTGAATGTTCTGTGAAGGTCCCCCAAATAACGTCCTCCAACCCTTTAAAGAACTCCACATCATGACCGTCTCAGAACGTTATGGGGACGTTACTAGGAAACGTTCTTAAAACTAGCAGGGATGTTCTGAGGATGTTCTGGAAACGTCAAACTTCTTGGTCCCCTAAACATCATGAGAACGTCCTAAATGTTCTGTGATGGTCCCCCAAATAACGTCCTCCAACCCTTTAAAGAACTCCACATCATGACCGTCTCAGAACGTTATGGGGACGTTACTAGGCAACGTCCTTAAAACCAGCAGGGATGTTCTGAGGACGTTCTGGAAACGTCAAACTTCATGGTCCCCTAAACGTCATGACAACGTCCTGAATGTTCTGTGATGGTCCCCCAAATAACGTCCTCCAACCCTTTAAAGAACTCCACATCATGACCGTCTCAGAACGTTGTGGGGACGTCACTAGGCAACGTCCTTGACACCAGCAGGGACGTTCTGAGGACGTCCTGGGAACGTAACATTTCTAGCGGGGTAGAAAACCGTTATGGAAAACGCTTAAGGTAGGCTAGTGGACGAAAAATGTAGGCTAATATAAAAAGACCAAATCTGGTACACAGTTTATTAATATATTACACACTGGAAAGCAGACAAGCCCACAATATGAACGGTACGCACACAAGTTTCACATGTTTTCTCCCCCGTAGAAAAACATTAAAAACTTTTATCTTGGCTTAATGGATTACCACGTTGTCTGTACGTAGCCTATTTATTTTTAATACAATATAAAATTTGCGCTTTTTATTTTACGGTCCCCTTATATTAAGCCACATTAGTGCGGTTTTCTATGGGGAAGAAACGCCTATCATGAAATTCAGCATCTGCTTGCATGTGCACAAAATATAGACACATTTTTAATAACTTCTATAGCATATTTGGCCTTTTTTAATCACCGTCTTCATTAAGCCGCGTATTCTTTATGGGAGGAAAACCCTTAATGTGCTATTTAGCGCTTTCTGTTCATATTCTGTATGCTTTAAGGTGTGTACTGGTCCTACAGTTTACATAAAGTGTTTAGAATGTTCCAAAACCGTGTGTTGAACTAAGCACTGACTGTATATCTTTATACTTGAGTCCAAGATCAAAATAAATTGTGAACGTACGGAGCTGTATGAACCACTGCAAGCTATAGGGAGTGTTTGTGTGAACGACAGTGTCATTTCTGCTTGCTGCAATAAAACGCTATTTTTCTGCACTAAACAAGTGAATTTTCGGAGATGATAGACAAGTTGTTATAGAATAATAATTTAACAAAAACCTAATTTTGAAAAAAAATGGACATTCGACCTATTTTTCCAATTTCCTGAAAACGTCCCAGCACAACATCCGATGGGTTTTCCCAGATCGCATCACATATATAATTTGCTTGATTATATACAACATTTTAGGAATTTTCTGGACATATCACCCAGCACTAATTTAAAATTTGATTATGAAAAAGTGTTTAAAAATGTTGATGAAATGATGATGAAAAGTGTTATGATGAAAAAAAATAGAAAGAAAATACAGATGAAATTATTTCATATGCACATACTACATATAAACTTGATATGTAGTCTTGCTAAGATTCAAATTAGAATAAATAAAATCCAAATGTTTATTTTAAAGGGCAAAAATTGGGCTAGCTTTTATTCCTTTTGGGCGGGTTTTCAGAAATAATGGCTGGAAATTTTTTCTGGGACCTGGCAACCCTATGCGGTTTGAAAACACCCAGAAATTCTGAAATGCCCTCTTTTGCTCTACGGAAACCTCAATCTTGAAAATCCTGCTATTTTAAAACAGTGTCAATAGAATCTATAGCTATTTGCACTTTGTGTAAATAAACCTGCTATAGTGTAAATAAGAATAAAATTAATTGCTGCTTTTTTTTTTTTTTGAGGTGACCAACCCAAGTTCGAATCCACTTATTGCTGAACTTCTCCATTTCTACATCACATATCACATCAGAAAGGCATTTATTTTCAATAAAAATGAAGGAAAAAATCTAAAAGTGGAAAATAGCGTGCCTCACAGTTGTGTTGGAAGGGCTTTATTGTGCCGAAGTGGCATCCATTGCATACTGTTTTATAATGTACTACAATACTGAGGTGCAAATATGCCACTATTTGCGCTAAATAGTATAAACAGCATGTTACTCCTATTTTTACACAGTGTAAAAAGGATCCATCACTATTTGCACATAAATTTGCTTATAGCCGCTGCATTTTATATTATGTGTCGCCATGACTTACTACTGATATAATGAATAATCTCACATTTCAATCAGTCTATTTTGTTTTTATTTTCTTTTTATACATTGCTTAACACCTGCTTCAGTTGCATTCACTGTAAGAAGAATTGTATTTCAGTAATGCTGACTGCTCAATGCATTGTTGATTTTATTACACAAACACATGTCAGACCTGGTCTTAATTATTGCTCATGATTCAGGGCTGGTAAACTTGCACAAGGAACCTAATTCCAGGTTTCTCAATACATGGTATAAATCATGAGAAATATTTAGCTCTAATCATGTGGTGATATATATATATATATATATATATATATATATATATAGATAGATAGATAGATAGATAGAACTGTGGTTTGTGCCTAATAATAAAGGTCCAACAAGGTCCAGTAAAAATTTTGTAAAAAAAAAACAAAAAAAAAACACATTTGTAGAAAAGATATTATCACTAAATTGAAGTATTGCAAAAAGATTTTCAATGAAAATGGCACATGAATTGCAACATTTAAACCTTCACATTGTCCAAACAAATATGGCTTTGAACCTCTGAGATGGCAGGCATCAAGGCAGCGATGTGGAGAGCTTGTAATGCGCTTTATCAGATCACTTCAATCTAACAGAGAATGAACATCTCTGAGACTGATTTTCTAACAGCATGTACTGTCCAGGCCGCTGTCGCATGACGAGACGGTTGTTTCGTTTGTCTGCTTGAGACCTTGTGATTCTGAGAGGCATGAACATGTGGAAGGGCGAGATGTTTAGAATGACAGATCCTCTTCTGCAAAAGCCTACACCAGGAGAGACTGTTTGAGCTTCTTCCTAAACTCCTTGCACATGAACACATAGAGAATGGGGTTCAGACAGCTGTTGAGATGAACCAGGCAGTTAACAAATGGCCCTATTTTGATCAATACTTCTAGAAATGACATCCATTTATTGTCCATTGCAATTATGTAAGACAGCTGCTGAACATGGAAGGGAAACCAGCAGAAGAAAAAGGCCAGCATCACAAATATAATGACTGGGAAAGGCTTCTTTCCTCTTTTGAGACGTTTGGCCTGCACTCTGATAGCAATGTATGAAGATGCAATGATCAGGAAGGGAATGAGAAAGCCCACCATAAACCTGTATATGAACAGAGACTTTATGATGTCATATGGGCAAACATAGGCGCAATGACGATTCTCTCCTGAGCGGTGCATAACAAACGGGATGCTGCAGCCAATGGAAAAAACCCACATGAGAATACAGATGATCCTGGCTTTGACCAGAGTTTGTTTATTCTGAGCCCAAACAATCACCCAAGTCGACAGACATCGGTCCAGACTGATAGCGGTGAGCAAAAAAATGCCAGCAAACATATTTAGCACTGTCACGAAGGAGACAAACTTGCACATGAAGTCACCAAAGAGCCAAACCTTGTTAAAGGCATTAACAATGTAGAGGATGATGATTAAGATGAAGATGAAGTCTGCAATTGCCAGGTTGAGAAACCAAATGGAGTTGACGGTCGTCTTCATTTTATAGCCAGTCACATATATGACGAGCCCATTGCCAACAGTACCCAGAGCAAAGACAACAAAGTATATGATTATACTGAAGATTTCACTGCCTGATAAGACTGTCTGCATTGGGTTGTTCAGCTGTTGATCTGTGAAATTTTCATGTCCCGAACTGTTGTTTGCTACACAAAGAAAAGAGAAAGACAACAGTTTATGAAATAAGTAACATCTCACATTATCTTTGAATTTGATTCGAGTCTGCATGATTCGTTCACAAATCCATCTGATTCAGTTCACAAGTTCAACTCGAAACAAGATTTTTATTTATTTATTTATTTATTTTAGATTTGAACAGAATTACAAGATATAAACATGAAATGATGATTTACATTTCATTTTGTTTCTGCCACAGGAGTAAAGAAATAAATACTCTAACTGTGATCTAAAAAAATGCATCTTAAAGTTGTTTTACATACTTTTTTTCACTGATTTGTTAATGTCTTGCAATACTTCTCAGAATCATTTTCATTTCATTTTTTTTTTCCTGTGGCAGAAACAACCATAGAACCAACAGCTCACTAGTAAGAAAATTGTTAGTAATGATTTTCAATTCTGCATTAAACTGTTGTATGAATTCAATATATATGTAGCAAATATACCAATCAGACACACAATTATTTGTTATATTTTAACAAATCCTCTCTTAAACCAGCCAGCCAGCATTCTGGTTTCAACCCCAACAACAACTAACACCCAGTCGCCATAGCAACCACTGATAACCTCAGTTTTACAATGCCGAAGCATGCAGACTGCAACTTTTACTTTCTTCTCCACATAGGAAAGACATTATGCTCATAGAAATGGACTCTTCCCTATTTATTCACAGACAAACCTTTCTGTGAACGAACACACATAGCCCATATATCACTATGTATATTATGACTGTTCAGATATTTGTCTTTTGTTTTATTAACTGTTTTATGCATGTTTTATGGTAGATTTCTATGTAGTATAATCGTGTTTGGTCTCGTTGAACTCGTATTTTGATTATCTGAAAGATGCTGTGTATTAGACATCGCTACCGGTGCAACATATTAGCGTTTTAAGAATCTGTAGTATTTTTGGTCTGAACCCCTATTGATTTACATATGCAAACTGCCAGGCTCTGAAACAATAGTCGTAAAACAAGGACCCAGTTTCAAACCTCCCACTGAGAAAGCCAGACTTCTCATTGGTCGAACCCATTTGGGAAGGTGTGACTTTCTCCAGACTTTAAAGGGCTCACCACACAGTTCCGCCCACTCTTCTGCAAAACCTTCAGATAGTTATCGTGGAGGTCCTCCACGGAAAGGCCGTGGGGCAAACCCCGCGGCCCAGCCACATGCGGTTTCCCCTCAGCTTGGGGAAAGTGAGCTTTGACCACAAGAGTCAAACTTATAACACTGGAGTTTGGTTTCACTCAACCCTGGAGCCCATCTTCATGGAAATGTCCTCGACCAGGCAGTCCTTGCTCCACAGCCTCATCCCTGGATCAGGGCCTACGCATCCGCTGCGTCCCACAATGCCAGCAAACTCCATTTTGCACAAAGCCATGTGCTCACCCAGGAGGGAGAACTTTCCTGAGCAAAGACTCAAAGACAACCTCGGAGTTTCAAGGAATTGCAACTTCGGCCATCGAATGGAACCATCCAGACTTTCTACAGAGGCCTCACGAGACACAGGGCCCACAGCCAGGTCAAATGCAAGTATAGTACCTTTTATCAGACAGAGTTCTGGTGTAGGCTATCGTATACTGTGCTTTGAACTAGAAACTGATGGTTTTTAGAGATGGTTAACTGACTCTCACCCTTTTCCCTCTTTTCCTTACCTATCCATCACTTTAGCCTTCCCATGTATGCCTGACGCATGTGTGTGTGTGTGTGTATGTATATGTGTTGTTTAGAGTAGTTATGTGTTAGTCTGTAGTTAATAAAGTTCTCGTGCACAAATTACATGAGTTTCTGATTCTGCATTGTAAAATGTCACTTTACGATTTCCGATCAAAGCTACATGCTCTAAGGCATTAGTATTTAACAAAGTTATTTTCTGTGACCAAGAAAATAGTTTTTCTGTGAATACATATGAATTTAGCTGGACGAACAGGTCAATTGATATGAAATGCGAATTCAGCTTCATCAAGATAATTATTTCGAATTGTCCAAATATTATAATTAACTATAACGAGTTATGATTAATTATTAATATTTCCCCTTTGAGCTAAATTCACTACATATATATATATATATATATATATATATATATATATATATATATATATATATATATATATATATATATAGTTCAGTTAGAACTTTAACAGATTTCCAGACCCTTATAAATAAATGTAAATCATGTTAAAGATAAAACAATGTATGATCATCTACTTTTATTTATCAAAATTATGGTGAACAAATGTTTGCAAATTGACAGCTTATAATAAAAAGAATAACTCTTTCTTAGTTTCACAGTACCAGAGGGTGTCATATTCTCTGTATTACATATAAAATTCATGTATTACATATAAAATTGTCTTAACAAAATTAAGACAAAATAACTGAAAGTCTGTGACAGAAACACATAACGATGAGTATGTGTAATCATTGTTTATCTAGATTAGAAATGTGGAGGATTGCTCAAAAATATTTTACAATGTTGTTCAATGAAACTTACTCATTTTAGCTGTATTTGTTGAAGAGGCTGAAAACACACACACACACACACACACACACACACACACACACACACACACACACACACACACACACAAATAATTATTAACCAAAATCTCTATCTGTAACATAGCATTATCAACATTTCAACTTAAATCTGAATTATTTTCAACATACATGAGGTTCTTCAGGAGATGGCACAAATTATAATCAGTTTAATTCATTTGGAAAACATCAAGAAAACAGATGTGGCAAAACTAAAAGATAAAAAATAAACTAACTCTTAAGAAAAACTAAATGTCAAACTTGCTAGTAACAAGGTCAATAACCTTACCTTGTCTGGGCTGTACTGTGGTTTGATTGGAAACTGGTCTGGTCCTTATCACTTGGTTAAATGTCTTGGTTAAATCCAAACCCTGTTAGGACTTCTTATTGAGGCATTGAGACATTTGACTCATTCTCACTAAGTCCAAATAGCCTGCCTTGTTGTTAGAGGCTGTTTGCCCTAACTCCACCCACAAATTATTTGTAAGATTCACAGGTTTTAATCTTTAATCTTTATTTTTTTTTTGCGGTGGCTGGGTGGGGGAGGTTCATTACCGCCATCTGCTCACGAATCGCTCTTGAAGTATTCTGCTAGCTACACTGCTTCATGTTAAAGGTTAAAATAAATAGAGTGGGGCAAATCAGTATTTGATACACTGCTGTTTTTTCAAGTTTTCCCACTTACAAAGAATGGAGAGATCTGTAATTTTCATAGTAGGTACACCTCAACTGTGAGAGACAAAAAAATCCAGAAAATCATATTGTATGATTTTTTTAATAATTAATTTCCATTTTAATGCATGAATCTGATCACCTACCAGCCAGCAAGAATTCAGACTCTCACAAACCTGTTAGTTTGTCTTTAAGAAGCCCTTCTATCATCCACTCATTACGTGTATTAATTGCACCTGTTTGAAGTTGTTACCTGTATAAAAGACATCTGTCCACACACTCAATCAATCAGACTCCAACCTCTCCACTATGGGCAAGACCAAAGAGCTGTCTAGGGACAAAATTGTAGACCTGCACAAGGCTGGAATGGGCTACAGGACAATAGTTTGGTGAGAAGGCAACAACTGTTGCCGCAATTATTAGAAAATTAAAAAAAAAAAATCAAGATGACTGTCAATCTCCCTCGGACTGGGGCTGTCAATCTCGCCTCGTGGAGTATCAATGATCCTGAGAAAGGTAAGGGATCAGCCTAGAACTACACGGGAGGACCTGGTCAATGACCTGAAGAGAGCTGGGACCACAGTCTCAACGGTTACCATTAGTAACACACTACACCATCATGGATTAAAATCCTCCCCCTGCTCAAGCAAGCACATGTCCAGGCCCTTCTGAAATATGCCAAAGACTATCTGGATGATCTAGAGGAGGGAGGCATAGGAGAAGGTCATGTGGTCAGATGAGACCAAAATAGAACTTTCTGGTATAAACTCCACTCGCCGTGTTTGGAGGAAGAAAAAGAATGAGTACAATCCCAAGATCACCATCCTAACCATGAAGCATGAAGGTGGAAACTTCATGCTTTAGGGGTGCTTTTCTGCAAAGGGGACAGGACGACTGCACTGTATTGAGGGGAGGATGGATGGGGCCATGTATCGTGAGATTTTGGGCAACAACCTCCTTTCCTCAGTTGGAGCATTGAAGATGGTTCGTGGCTGGGTCTTCCAGCATGACAATGACCCCAAACACACAGCCAGGGCAACTAAGGACTGGCTTCGTAAGAAGCATGTCAAGGTCCTGGAGTGGCCTAGCCAGTCTCCAGACCTGAACCCAATAGAAAATCTATGGAAGGAGCTGAAACTCTGTGTTGCCCAGCGACAGACCCAAAACCTGAAAGATCTGGAGAAGACCTGTATGGAGGAGTAGGTCAATATCCCTGCTGCAGTGTGTGCAAACCTGGTCAAGAACTACAGGAAAAGTCTGAGCTCTGTATTTGCAAACAAAGGTTTCTGTATCAAATATTAAGTTCTATTTTTCTATTGTACGAAATACTTATTTCATGCAATAAAATGGAAATTAATTATTTAAAAATCAAACAATGTGATTTTATGGGCTTTTTTTAGATTCTGTCTCTCACAGCTGAGGTGTACCTACGATGAAAATTATAGATCTCCCCATTTTTTTGTAAGTGGGAAAACTTGAAAAATCGACAGTGTATCAAATACTTATTTGCCCCACTGTAAGTTAGTTAAGAAACTTCACATTTTCATTCTTGTCTATATCCTGAAGGTTTTTACAGAGAGATTTGTTAATATATCATTTGCTTGGTTATATACAACATTTTAGGAATTTTCTGGACATATCTCTCAGCCCTAATTTAACATTTTATTATGAAAAAGTGCTTAAAAAATCATTATGATGAAAAGAGGGGGAAAAAAAAGAAAAGAAAATACAGATGACATTATTTTATATGCACATACTAATACATTATCAAAATACATAATCTTGATATGTAGTCTTGCTAAGATTCAAATCAGAAACAGAATAAACAAAATCCAAATGTTTATTTTAAAGGGCAAAAATTGGGCTAGCTTTTATTCCTTTTGGGCGGGTTTTCAGAAATAATGGCTGGAAATTTTTTCTGGGACCTGGCAACCCTATGCGGTTTGAAAACACCCAGAAATTCTGAAATGCCCTCTTTTGCTCTACAGAAACCTCAATCTTGAAAATCCTGCTATTTTAAAACAGTGTCAATAGAATCTATAGCTATTTGCACTTTGTGTAAATAAACCTGCTATAGTGTAAATAAGAATAAAATTAAATGCTTTTTTTTTGACATGACCAACCCAAGTTTGAATCCACTTATTGCTGAACTTCTCCATTTCTACATCACATATCACATCAGAAAGGCATTTATTTTCAATAAAAATGAAGGAAAAAAAAGGAAGGGCTTTATTGTGCCAAAGTGGCATCCATTGCATACTGTTTTATAATGTACTACAATACTGAGGTGCAAATATGCCACTATTTGCACTAAATAGTATAAACAGCATGTTACTCCTATTTTTACACAGTGTAAAAAGCATCCATCACTATTTGCACATAAATTTGCATATAGCCACTGCATTTTATATTATGTGTCGCCATGACTTACTACTGATATAATGAATAATCTCACATTTCAATCAGTCTATTTTGTTTTTATTTTCTTTTTATACATTGCTTAACACCTGCTTCAGTTGCATTCACTGTAAGAAGAATTGTATTTCAGTAATGCTGACTGCTCAATGCATTGTTGATTTTATTACACAAACACATGTCAGACCTGGTCTTAATTATTGCTCATGATTCAGGGCTGGTAAACTTGCACAAGGAACCTAATTCCAGGTTTCTCAATACATGGTATAAATCATGATAAATATTTAGCTCTAATCATGTGGTGATAGATAGATAGATAGATAGATAGATAAATAGATAGATAGATAGATAGATAGATAGATAGATAGATAGATAGATAGAATGCTGTAACTGTGGTTTGTGCCTAATAATAAAGGTCCAACCAAATTAGAGTAAAATTTTTGTTAAAAAAAAACAAACAAACAAAAAAAATTGTAGAAAAGATATTATCACTAAATTGAAGTATTGCAAAAAATGGCACATGAATTGCAACATTTAAACCTTCACATTGTCTTTTAAACAAATATGGCTTTGAATCTCTGGCATGAGATGGCAGGCATCAAGGCAGCGATGTGGAGAGCTTGTAATGCGCTTTATCAGATCACTTCAATCTAATAGAGAATGAACATCTCTGAGACTGATTTTCTAACAGCATGTACTGTCCAGGCCGCTGTCGCATGACGAGACGGTTGTTTCGTTTGTCTGCTTGAGACCTTGTGATTCTGAGAGGCGTGAACATGTGGAAGGGCGAGATGTTCGGAAAGACAGATGCTGTTCTGCAAAAGCCTACACCAGGAGAGACTGTTTGAGCTTCTTCCGAAACTCTTTGCACATGAACACATAGATAATGGGGTTCAGACAACTGTTGAGATGAACCAGGCAGTTAACAAATGGTCCTATTTTGATCAATACTTCTAGAAATGACATCCATTTATTGTCCATTGCAATTATGTAAGACAGCTGCTGAACATGGAAGGGAAACCAGCAGATGAAAAAGGCCAGCATCACAAATATAATGACTTGGAAAGGCTTACGTTTCTTTCCTCTTTTGAGACGTTTGGCCTGCACTCTGATAGCAATGTATGAAGATGCAATGATCAGGAAGGGAATGAGAAAGCCCACAATAAACCTGTATATGAACAGAGACTTTATGATGTCATATGGGCAAACATATGCGCAATGATGATTCTCTCCTGAGCGGTGCATAACAAATGGGATGCTGCAGCCAATGGAAAAAACCCACATGAGAATACAGATGATCCTGACCAGAGTTCTTTTGTTCTGAGCCCAAACAATCACCCAAGTCGACAGACATTGGTCCAGACTGATAGCGGTGAGCAAAAAAATGCTGGCAAACATGTGTAGCACTGTCACGAAGGAGACAAACTTGCACATGAAGTCGCCAAAGAGCCAAACCTTGTTAAAGGCATTAACAATGTAGAGGATGATGATTAAGATGAAGATGAAGTCTGCAATCGTCAGGTTGAGAAACCAAATGGAGTTGACGGTCGTCTTCATTTTGTAGCCAGTCACATATATGATGAGCCCTTTTCCAACAGTACCCAGAGCAAAGACAACAAAGTATATGATTATACTGAAGATTTCACTGCCTGATAAGACTGTCTGCATTGGGTCCAGCTGTGGACCTGTGAAATTTTCATATCCCGAACTGTTGTTTTCTACACAAAGAAAAGAGAAAGACAACAGTTTATGAAAGAAGTAACATCTCTGATTATTTTTGAATTTGATTCGTTCACAAATCCATCTGATTCAGTTCGTAAGTTCAACTCAAAACTAAAAAGTTTCTAAAAAGTTTTCTCTCACAAAAAAAATAACTTTTTTTCACTTATTTGTTAATGTCTTGCAATACTTCTCAGAATTGCGAATCGGTTATATCATACAATTCTGTTTATATCGCGCAATTTAGCATAGTCAGAATTGTTGCAATTCCCTTTTTCATTTCATTTTGTTTTCCTGAGGCAGAAACAACCATAGAACCAACAGCTCACTAGTGAGAAAATTGTTAGTAATGATTTTCAATTCTGCATGAAACTGTTGTATGAATTCAATATATATATTGTTCAATTAGAACTTTCACAGATTTCCAGCCCTTTATAAATAAATGTAAATCATGTTAAAGATAAAACAATGTATGATCATCTACTTTTATTTATCAAAATTATGGTGAAAAAATGTTTGCAAATTGAGAGCTTATAATAAAAAGAATAACTCTTTCTTAGTTTCACAGTACCAGGGGGTGTCATATTCTCTGTATTACATATAAAATTCATAGGGTATATTTTAAATTATTTTGCTTTAAAGCAAACTAAATCCATAGAAAGTATTTTTAAACCGTGAAAAGTAGTTTTTGCTGAAAACAAAATTAAGACAAAATAACTGAAAGTCTGTGACAGAAACACATAACGATACAACAGTAATCATTGTGTAATATATGTGTAATCATTGTTTATCTAGATTAGAAATGTGGAGGATTGCTCAAAAATATTTTACAATGTTGTTCAATGAAACTTACTCATTTTAGCTGTATTTGTTGAAGAGGCTGAAAACACACACACACACACACACACACACACACACACAAATAATTATTAACCAAAATCTCTATCTGTAACATAGCATTATCAACATTTCAACTTAAATCTGAATTATTTTCAACATACATGAGGTTCTTCAGGAGATGGCACAAATTATAATCAGTTTAATTCATTTGGAAAACATCAAGAAAACAGATGTGGCAAAACTAAAAGATAAAAAATAAACTAACTCTTAAGAAAAACTAAATGTCAAACTTGCTAGTAACAAGGTCAATAACCTTACCTTGTCTGGGCTGTACTGTGGTTTGATTGGAAACTGGTCTGGTCCTTATCACTTGGTTAAATGTCTTGGTTAAATCCAAACCCTGTTAGGACTTCTTATTAAGGCATTGAGACATTTGACTCATTCTCACTAAGTCCAAATAGCCTGCCTTGTTGTTAGAGGCTGTTTGCCCTAACTCCACCCACAAATTATTTGTAAGATTCACAGGTTTTAATCTTTAATCTTTATTTTTTTTTTGCGGTGGCTGGGTGGGGGAGGTTCATTACCGGCATCTGCTCACGAATTGCTCTTGAAGTATTCTGCTAGCTACACTGCTTCATGTTAAAGGTTAAAATAAATAGAGTGGGGCAAATCAGTATTTGATACACTGCTGTTTTTTCAAGTTTTCCCACTTACAAAGAATGGAGAGATCTGTAATTTTCATAGTAGGTACACCTCAACTGTGAGAGACAAAAAAATCCAGAAAATCATATTGTATGATTTTTTTTTAAATAATTAATTTCCATTTTAATGCATGAAATAAGTATCTGATCACCTACCAGCCAGCAAGAATTCAGGCTCTCACAAACCTGTTAGTTTGTCTTTAAGAAGCCCTTCTATCCTCCACTCATTACCTTTATTAATTGCACCTGTTTGAAGTTGTTACCTGTATAAAAGACATCTGTCCACACACTCAATCAATCAGACTCCAACCTCTCCACTATGGGCAAGACCAAAGAGCTGTCTAGGGACAAAATTGTAGACCTGCACAAGGCTGGAATGGGCTACAGGACAATAGTTTGGTGAGAAGGCAACAACTGTTGCCGCAATTATTAGAAAATTAAAAAAAAAAAATCAAGATGACTCGCCGTGTTTGGAGGAAGAAAAAGAATGAGTACAATCCCAAGATCACCATCCTAACCATGAAGCATGAAGGTGGAAACTTCATGCTTTAGGGGTGCTTTTCTGCAAAGGGGACAGGACGACTGCACCGTATTGAGGGGAGGATGGATGGGGCCATGTATCTTGAGATTTTGGGCAACAACCTCCTTTCCTCAGTCGGAGCATTGAAGATGGTTTGTGGCTGGGTCTTCCAGCATGACAATGACCCCAAACACACAGCCAGGGCAACTAAGGACTGGCTTCATAAGAAGCATGTCAAGGTCCTGGAGTGGCCTAGCCAGTCTCCAGACCTGAACCCAATAGAAAATCTATGGAAGGAGCTGAAACTCTGTTGCCCAGCGACAGACCCAAAACCTGAAAGATCTGGAGATAGATAGATGCATGCATAGCATGTTGTGACTGTGTTTTATGCCTGATAATAAAGGTCCAACAAAATTAGAGTAAAATTTGTATTTATTAAAAAAACGAGAACGTTTACAGACATAATTTTGTAAAAAAAAAAACAAAAAAACAATATCTTTGTAAAAAAGATATTATCACTAAATTGACAGTATTGCAAAAAGATTTTCAATGAAAAGAATAAGTACTACTGAAAATATCTGCTCAATGTTACAATATTTCCACTTTAATAAGCAAAGCCAAGTATAAAATAAATAATTTGTAGGTTTTCCACAAAAAGCATAAACAACACAAATCATTTTCAACTTAACTAGAAGCAGCAACACTGACCCGACCAATGGCGTGAGTTTGAGGCGGGGCTATCAGATTGTCCAACCAATAGGAAATAGGGGCATGTGAAAGGCACCAATGGAAAGTCATTGTTTTTAGTTTGATTACACGGTTGGCACATGAATTGCAACATTTAAACCTTCACATTGTCTTTTAAACAAATATGGCTTTGAATCTCTGGCATGAGATGGCAGGCATCAAGGCAGCGATGTGGAGAGCTTATAATGCGCTTTATCAGATCACTTCAATCTAACAGAGAATGAACATCTCTGAGACTGATTTTCTAACAGCATGTACTGTCCAGGCCGCTGCCGCATGACGAGACGGTTGTTTCGTTTGTCTGCTTGAGACCTTGTGATTCTGAGAGGCGTGAACATGTGGAAGGGCGAGATGTTCGGAAAGACAGATGCTCTTCTGCAAAAGCCGTCTCCAGCACCAGGAGGAGAGACTGTTTGAGCTTCTTCCTAAACTCCTCGCACATGAACACATAGAGAATGGGGTTCAGACAGCTGTTGAGATGAACCAGGCAGTTAACAAATGGTCCTATTTTGTTCAATACTTCTAGAAATGACATCCATTTATTGTCCATTGCAATTATGTAAGACAGCTGCTGAACATGGAAGGGAAACCAGCAGATAAAAAAGGCCAGGATCACAGATATAATGACTCGGAAAGGCTTAAGCTTCTTTCCTCTTTTGAGACGTTTGGCCCTCACTCCGATAGCAATGTATGAAGATGCAATGATCAGGAAGGGAATGAGAAAGCCCACAATAAACCTGTATATGAACAGAGACTTTATGATGTCATATGGGCAAACATATGCGCAATGATGATTCTCTCCTGAGCGGTGCATAACAAACGGGATGCTGCAGCCAATGGATAAAACCCACATGAGAATACAGATGATCCTGGCTTTGACCAGAGTTCTTTTGTTTTGAGCCCAAACAATCACCCAAGTCGACAGGCATCGGTCCAGACTGATAGCGGTGAGCAAAAAAATGCCAGCAAACATATTTAGCACTGTCACGAAGGAGACAAACTTGCACATGAAGTCACCAAAGAGCCAAACCTTGTTAAAGGCATTAACAATGTAGAGGATGATGATTAAGATGAAGATGAAGTCTGCAATTGCCAGGTTGAGAAACCAAATGGAGTTGACGGTCGTCTTCATTTTATAGCCAGTCACATATATGACGAGCCCATTGCCAACAGTACCCAGAGCAAAGACAACAAAGTATATGATTATACTGAAGATTTCAGTGCCTGATAAGACTGTCTGCTGTTGATCTGTGAAATTTCCATGTCCCGAACTGTTGTTTGCTACACAAAGAAAAGATAAAGACAATGGTTTATGAAAGAAGTAACATTTTTGATTCTTTTTGAATTTGATTCTTTTGAGTCTTGTGGCATGATTCGTTCACAAATCCATCTGATTCAGTTCACAAGTTCAACTCAAAACTAAAAAGTTTCTAAAAAGTTTTATCTCACAATTTGGACTTTCATTCTTATTATTTTAAGAAAGAAACAAAGAAAAGAGAAAGACAACGGTTTATGAAAGAAGTAATATTTCTGATTCTTTTTGAATTTGACTCTTTTGAAAATGGAGTTGTGTAGAATGATTCGTTCACAAATCTGTCTGATTCAGTTCACTGACTTGTTGAAGTAGTTAAGGATGGAAGACTGTTTGGACTGTTTGGAGAATTTGGACTTTCATTCTTATTATTTTAAGAAAGAAACCAGAATTTTTTTGAGATTTGAACAGAATTGCAAGATATAAACATGAAATTCTGATTTACATCTAATTTTCTTCTGCTACAGGAATAAAAAAAAACTAATCTAATTGTGATCTCAAAAAAAGTATCTTAAAATTTGAATATTTTTGTTTTACAGTTCTGACTTTTTTTTCCACTGATTTGTTAATGTCTTGCAATTCTTACTTTTTCTCAGAATTGTGAATCGTTTATATCTTACAATTCTATTTATATCTCTCATTTGACCATTTTTCCCCTCAATATTGCAAAGAAAAAAAATTATTATTTCATTTAATTTTTTTTTCCTGTGGCAGAAACAACCATACTTAACAGCTCACTAGTGAGAAAATTGTTAGTAATCATTTTCAGTTCTGCATAAAACTGTTTTATAAATTATTACACACACACACACACACACACACACAAATATATATATATATATATTATACAGATTCAAAAGCCTCTAAATCCATCTGACATCTTTCTTTAAAAAATGCATTTTTATCAGGCTCCAATGTATAGGTTTCTATGTAAGTAGAAAGTGGTACTTCTGATTGGGCTGAGGGTGGGTTTTTAGAGAGTTTGAAGTAAAAGTATATGATGGATGTATAATATGAATATACTAGTATGAATATTAATATTGTTCTACAGTCTTCACAGATTTCCAGTCAATTATAAATAAATGTAAATCATGCTCAAGATAACATAATGTATAATCATCTAATTATATTTATCAAAATGTTTGCAAATTGAGAGCTTATAATAAAAGGAGTATCTCATTCTTACACCAGGGGGCATCCGTGTCATATTATCTGTATTACATATAAAATTCATAGGGTATTTTAAATGATTTTGTTTTAACACAAAATTATACTTTTTCTTAAACCGTAAAAATCAATGAGAGTACTTTTAACCCAACTAAGTATTTTTATTTTATTTTTTTTGCTGTCTACAGCTTAACTTGTGGCTGTTAAATTAAAAAAGACTGTCAGCAAAATCTTGTTCCACAACTCACATGCACCATAACACCACAAAATAACAGCCAGTATTGAACAGGCAGTAAATTATATTTTATTGTTGTTTCGAGCTGAATACTGCTTGCAGTAAGTTTTGCATTTAAGCAAATCATTTTTGCGTTAATACAGTTGCACAATGTTGCACACAGTGTTGACCACAGCTGTCTAGCTACGGCACGTAGGCTACTGCACGTTACTGAAGTCTCAAAAACTAATGCATGATCATTAGTAATATTTTGTTCGTCATTTCATCCTAAAATATGGTTTTACACTAAGGAACAACAACAGGGACAAATGTGAGATGATTTTTAGATTTTAAAGTGTAAACTTTCAACTCAAGTGGTAATGCTGCTCAATCTTGATCAAATCAACCATTCAGAAGAAGCTGAGATAATGAAACCCAACCAAAGGGGTGGAGGAATCAAAAAGATGCATGTCATTTTGATAAACAGCATTACAGCGAATATAAACTGCCCACATCATCTTTTCATAGAGCATCACATCTATCTCTGTAAAACAGACATTTGCCAGCTACATGGGTTATAAAAGTGTATCAAACCTAGCTTTAGGTGCAAGAATATTGCATAGATAAAGATTCTTACCCATTTTCAGTTCTTTCCGTTTGTCCTTCCTTCTAGTGTGTTATCAATGCTCACAACAACCTCTTTGCATGAACAATTGGTGGTTGTTTCCCCTTTACTTAAATGAAAGAGAGAGTGGGGTGGAGTGATGATGCAACAAGTGAACTATGCTTCTGTAGAAAACTATTTTGAATATCAGCATTTAAGGAGAAGGTCTTCCATGGGAACCCAAATTAGAATAATTATTAAATAATTATGATTATTTATTAACAAAAAAAAAAAAAAAAACGAAATACTTTTGACTGCAGCAAACAAACAAAAAACAAACAAACAAACAAAACGGGGACAACAGATAGTTTGACGTTGGTGTTTTTAAATGCAAATTTGACTTGGCCACATTCTATTTAAAATATATGTTTATCTTTCTTTTTAAATGTTTCAAAAGCAGTACAGATGGCGCCATCTAGAGGTCTTCTTTCTTTCTTCTTTCTCCTTTCTCCTTCTTTGTAACTCACTTTGGTTAAAAGCATCTGCTAAGCGAATTAATGTGGGCCTATAAAGAGGCAAACCTTTTAAGCTATTCAGACTGGTTTGTCATCTGTTCATCTTTAAAATGGACAAATGGCTTTATATGGCTCACTATACTGTAAATAGCCTTTGTAAGTTGCACTTTGTGTAGATAAGACTTGTGTTTTTGGCCTTTTCCTATTGAAATGATACAAAATGAAAACCTAATTTGCATACAGGACGAAGTTATATTTATGACCTATTATCTTCATGGGAATTACGAAAACAAATATTGTTCTATGGGGTTCCATTTGTGCCAAAAACAAGTCAACTGCCTTGTGCTTTGTACTATACGTTTGTCTACAGTCATTGCCTACTTGTTCAGGTAAATCAGTATATGTTAATGTGTATGTTGTCTGTTGAGGTCATAATATTTTACGTAATTTTACAGTAAACATGACAGAATAAGGCGACAGTAAAGATGACAGAATTTGAGATGACAAAATTTAAGGCCGACAGAACAAGACAACTGAAAGGATGACAGAATAAGATGATATTAAAGACAATAGTAAGACGTCAGAATAAGACGACATTAATGGTGACAGAACAAGATGACAGAAAGAACGACAGAATAAGAGGCCATTCAAGCAGAATGAGTCTTTGCATTTAAAAATGCGAGACGCAGCGCTCAGGAACAGTTTTAAAAAAGCACAGCATAGAGTGCGAGGGTCTCGAGACGCACTTTTGAGACGTGATGCAATAACGACAATTAGGGGCATTTTCAGTATATATATACATTCAGTGACAGAGATATTTCTCTTCAAGCTCCTTTTTTAAAGAACAAGTTGTGATAATCGCTTGAAAAAATGTTATATAATTCAGGGTATCCAGACTTAGCTACTATGAGCGCCTCCTCTGGCATGTTGCCATCAAATAAAACAGTTGTCATGCCAACTTGCTAATGTAAACAGAAGCTGGCAACGCTTGCCCCGCCTCTGGGTTCTTCTGATTGGTCCACTGCTTTGGAACTGAGCGTGGCTTTTCTCCTCAGGAGAGAGCGAGTTCTCAGTGCTGCCAATTTAGTGCACTTCTTCAGTAAAAGTAAAGTTTGCATACAGTTTATTTCATCTATAAAGTCTTTATTGTGCTGTAAATTATTTTGTTTAACGCAATGCAACATATAGACTAGATGTCAGTCAGCTAAATACGTCAGCAAAGGCCATTTCGCGTGATGGAAACACATTGTCTTGTATAACATAAACTGATTTTATTCGCTATAATACTGCTTCTAATGAATTCATCGCGTCTCAGATTTCAACGATACACCGACACAAGAACCTGCACTATTTCGGTTAAAAAGGATAACAGAGAACTGTTTAATACACTAGAATTAAAATATTACTTTTAAATTTTAGATTTTTATTTCTAAAATGCTTGTTAAACGAGTTTAAATGTATACAAAGTTGAAAACTATGCTGCATAGTTCAGTTTGTCTTATATTTTTGTCCATGGGTGTTTTCACTTAAACTTTTGATTTTTACTGTTGTCTGTGCCTGCTTTTTAATTTCTAATCTAATTTTGGTTCATTTTAAGCCATCAATAGTAATTTTTTGAGTTAATTAAAACAACCCAGTATGATGGGTCAAAGATTTAACCCAACTGGCTGGGTTAAAATAACCCAACGCTGGGTTTGTCCATATTTGACCCAGCGTTGGGCAGTGGCGTATTCAGGGGAGGGGCCATGGGGACACTTGCCCCCCCTGAAAACTGATTGCCCCCCTAGTGTGCCCCCACCCTTCTACTTGTCTGTCACTCAAAAATTCAAACAATACTTTCTGCATTTGAATAACGATTCCACGAACCGGGACCAAATAGCAAGCTCTATTCCAATGAAAAAAGCACATTTAAGTTGATCTATTTTATATAACTTTTTTTTTTTTTTCAATTAGCAAGTTGCAGCGCTAGATTTTGGTATCATCTTTCAGTGTTAGGACGGACCAGGTTCGATGTTAGCTCCTAGACACAGGTAATGCATTTACATTTACATTTATTCATTTAGCCTATGCTTTTATCCAAAGGGACTTACAATTAAGGAATACAACAAGCGATTCAAAGAGGCAAATAAACAGCGCTCGTAATAGCATTCTTAATAGCTGTCTTTTTTCCAACAGCTTGGCTAACTGTTTTAGCTATTAAAATAGTTAAGTTTTGTATGAAATGGCAAAGTTATTATATTTTGTTTGTTATTTTATTTAGTTAATTTAGAAAAACATTTAAAGCATTTTTTGTTCGCTAAATGTAAGTTGTTTAGCAGCCGGCGGCAGACAGTGAATTGGTCATAGCCTATGTTTGATCAATTTAGCTTTCTCAAATCATCACTACTTGCCTAAAATAAAATCTATAGTTATAAAATAGCTTAAACGCTTACCTATATAAATGTGTATAAATGTGCTTAGCTTAACCCTATATAAATGTGTGCTACGCGTCGGCCAATCATTTGTGCAGAGAGTGGAAGCTGAAGCGCGCTTTACAGGACATGGAGGTGCCAGCGCGATCACTTACATTGGAAACATTTTTACGGCATCATTTGCTCATTAAAGTAAGATACATCATTCAGAACTGTAGAGGGTCTATTTATATTTGTGTTATCAAGAGCCTACAAAATCAGCACTCGTGTCATAGGCTTGCTCTTGCTACCCGTGTGATATCCTGTGATATGTGATAGCCTATATATAAATATGAGTGAAAAAACACATTCAGGGGCATTTTTTGCACCAATATCTCAAATTTTAGGTCATAACTGCATTACAGAGTTGTTGCCCCACATCATATGTGTCAACATTCAGGTCTAGGTCTGTGACATAATTTCCTATGGTGTGACACTGGCACGTATTAAAGAACCACATATTTGTTTTTATCTCAAAATATCTTATATTTGCATTTACATTTAGCTATTCTGCAGACGCTTTTATCAAAGCGACTTACAAATAAGGACATTGGAAGCAATCAAATTCAACAACAGAGCAATAAGTGCTATGACAAGTCTCAGTTAGCTTAAGGCAGTATATGTAGTTTTTTTAAATTGTACAATAAATAAAAATAAATCAAAAAGAAAAGATAGAAGATATAAAAAGAACAGAGAAACTTTTTTCAAAAAATAGAAATTGAATATGAGAGTGCTAGAGTTAGAGGGTCAAAAAAACATAAACACATTTTCTCAAAGTTCTGACTTTTACACACAAAAAAACAAAAAAAATTTACTGCCTTGTCAACTACACATATAAATACACAACATCATATTGGCCCCTCTGTGTTTATTGTGGCCCCTCTTGTGCCCCCCAGTTGAAAAAATTCTAGAATCGCTCCTGGCGTTGGGTTACCAAAAAACCCCAAATTGGGTTGTGTTGACCCAGCGTTTTTTCAGAGTGTGAGGATGACAGAATAAGACAACATTAAAGACAACAGAATAAGATAAGATTGAGGACAACAGAATAAGATGACATTAAGGATGAAAAATGACAGAACAAAAAGACGACAATAAGGATGACAGTAAAAATGGCAGGACGACAGATTAAGACAACGTCAACAGACAACACACACAAGAACATACTGATTTACCTGAACAAGCAGGCAATGACTGTAAACAAAGACAAATGTATAGTACAAATTACAAAGCAGTCAACTCATTTTTGGCACAAATGGAACCCCATATTTGTTCTAGATTCTAAAAAACTGACTAATTTTAAAACACAGCTGTCAAAAAACAATATATCCGAAAAAGCCCATAGACTCTCATCACATTCTGTCCTTATTCATTCATTCATTTATTCAACACTTTTTAAAGGTTCCAAAAACATTTTTTATAAAGTTCACTCATGTTACTCACTCATATACACCATTGCAACATGTTCACAGATACAGGTTGAATGCTTGACTCAATACTGATACAGGAATTTAACAGAAGCTTAAATATTATAGTCAGTTTAAAGCTTTCACTTTGGCTCATGTAGGGAGCAGCCATCTTGAATTCTCACATCTGAGTGAGGCTAGAGTGAGTTTTGAGTAAACTCAGACTAGCATGAGCATTCCATTTAAAAAAGAAAAAAAACAGAAATGGAGCTCTGAATTTTCTTTGATGACAAATCAAATGCAGCAGTAGTGTATGATCCTCAGTTGTTAAATGGACAGTTTTTCCTCTGTGACAATCATTTCTAGTGTTCTAAACTCCAGGACTCTAACACAGTGACACATCTTTTGAATTCTTACAAAAGAGAACCACAGTTAACTAGAATAAAATGAGTAATGTCTGCCTTTTCTAGTTTCCTCTTACTTATAAATATGCTTTGCACTTTACCAGTAAAAGAATGACTGTAGCAGGAGGTTTCCAGGTACCTCTAGGAAAAAACTAAGATTTCTGCTTAAAGAAAAATCAGTTTTAATTCAATGTGTAACTTGATATTTCTTTGTAAAGTTAAGTGTGACATTTAGTTTTTTTTCAGTGTAAAAGGACCCATCATTACTGTATCTGATTTGCATACAGGAAAAAGGAAATTATTTTTATGCCTACCTATATATTCATACCCATAAGTCATAAAATGTATGAAATGAGATTATGTTGCATTAAAATAGCCAACAAGATTTAACCAAAAGTTATCACCCATTTAATAAACTTTTTCCCCAAATTAATTGAGCATTTTCTCTTGTATAATGGAGTTCATGACTTTTCATACTGTTGAACCTCATTTGTATAAGTCATAAAATTGCAGCCATCAAGGCTGGAAACTGAGGTTGTAAATGTCTAGATCATTTTAATGGCTTGGTTTTTCATCCTGGCTGTAGGCAGGCATAGAGATAGTGATGTCTTTTGTCTGCTTTGAGACTTTGAAGTTAAGATGATCCTCAGCGAAAGCCATCTCCAGCACCAGCAGCAGAGACTGTTTAAGGTTCTTCTTATACTCATCACACATGAACACATAGAGAATAGGGTTCAGACAGCTGTTTAAAAAAGTCAGGCAGTTAACTACAGAGTCTGTGTTTAATAAAACCTCTTTAGCAGACTCACTCCACTGATTCACCTCTGCACTTATGTAACAAAACTCATGGATGTGATAAGGAAGCCAGCATATGAAAAAGGTCAGGACCACAGCTATAATGACCCTGTATGACCTGAGCTGCTTCCCGTCTTTGAGGCGTTTGACTTGCACTGCAATAGCTATATATGAAAATGCAATGATCAGGAAGGGAATGAGGAAACCTACTATGAACCTATATGTGACCAAAGACGTAAAGGATTGTATAGAAGTTGGATAGTTACAGATTCCTTTAGGCTGGGCTGTTGCATGATTGGTGACAGCAGGGATGCTGCAGCCGATGGATAAAATCCACACAATCTTGGAGATGATTTTGGCTTTGAACAGGGTTCGATTATTCCTAGTCCACACGACCATCCATGTGCACAGGCATCGGTCAAGACTGATAATCATCAGGAGAAAAATGCTGGCAAACATGTTTAAGTAAATCATGAATTGGAGAAACTTGCACTTGACGTCACCAAAGTGCCATGCCATCTTGCATAAGGCTAAAATGATGGTTGTAATGAGAGTTAAGGAGAAGATGAAGTCTGCAATTGCCAAGTTGAGGAACCAAATTGAGTTGACTGTCGTCTTCATTTTGTAGCCGGTTACAAATATGACAAGCCCATTTCCGATGAGACCTATGACTGGGATGGCAAAGTAAATGCATATTCTGAAGATGCGAATGCCCGAAAAGACCTCGGTTTCCACAGTAGAATTTTCTGTAGTGGTCACATTGTGAGGTCCAAAAATAAGGCCTGCTGCTCAAAAACAAGACAAAAATGCAATGAGTGTTGGTCTCTGGAAAGTAAATATTTGTATGCTACATTTTTATTTTATGAAACAATTATATATATATATATGTATAACATTCGTATTTCAAAGCATTTTCACCAAATTTGAAACTGCAGTAGTATTCTGTGATTTTAAATATTTCTGAAATAAAAATGAATTTATTGTAAGTGCATACATTTAAATTCTATTGTCACATTTTTTGCACTATAGAAAAAAAAAAGACTGCTGGGCAATGATTAATGGCGAACAAAGGTTTTTGTGTACATAATATATGTGTGTGCTGTGTATACAGTATTTATTATGTATATATTTAAGAAAAAAATGCTGTTTAAATAATAAAAATATTTATATGTAATATATTAGATGAATATAAATGTATGCATGCAAATATTTTCTAAAATATACAATATGTGTGTCTTATATATATATATAATATATAATAAATATACACAGTACACACACATATAACAACATAGTATTAAACAAAAACTTTTATTTTGAAAGCGATTAATTGTGATTAATTGTTGCCCAGCACTATATGATATATATATATATATATATATATATATATATATATATATATATATATATATATATATATATATATATATATATATATATTAAACAAATAAATATAAATGTATACATGTAAATATTTATAAAGTATATATTGTATGTGTGTGTCTTTATATATACGTAATAAATATACACAGTACACACACATATATAAGCAAATACTTTTATTTTGGATGTGATTAATCACAATTAATCATTGCCCAGCACTAGAAAAAATATAAACTTTTTTTGGCATTTTTAAAATTACATATTAAATTTTGTATCAATATTTCACTTCGTGTAGATAATCATAGTTTGGAAAATATTTTTTTTTTTACACCATTTAATTATGATGAATTTTAATATTTTGAAGTAAAAGGTCTGGCTCTGAGACAGTACAAAAGTATGTACAAAAGGCAAGAAAAAATAGCATGAACAAAATCAAGCAATAAACATATATTAAAATAAAAATTGAATGCAAACTTCATGAAACAAAGCAAAATTAAAATGATAAAAAACAAAAAGCTAACACCAACCTCTGGGACACTGACTGCAGTTAGAACACAGCTTTTAACGAAAAACTTTCTAAACTTTATATTTTCACCCAATTACAGATAACAATAAAATAATAACAATATTTTTTTCTGCAGGCACTAATTATGCATAAAATACACCAGTTAGACTCTTACCCATTTTCTGTATGTCTTCAGTCTGCATTAAACTCCATAAAACCCTTTACATGTTCTCTTTTTAGTTGACAGTAAAGAACTGATGATATATCTTCCATTACTTATTAAAAAGTAATGGTGGGATGGAGTAGGAAGAGCTTCTAAGGAAATCTATTTTTAGTGACTATGTGCAGTTTTAAGATTATTTCTGGCAAATTCAGCTGATGAATCATGAATGCATAGGGAAGTGTGTACCCTAGCAGGTGACTCATTATCGAAAGACACTATCCTATGACACAGGACATCCAGTGAGAAACTTTTACTGTACAAGTAATATCCAGAGATTTATTTTTGGGCCATTGACTTCATTGCTCACAAGGCTTTGTCACACAAACTGGATCAATAATTGTAAGACAATAAACTACTTTAGCTACTCAGAGATTCATTTTATTTTTGTTTTCTTGTCTTTGCAGCTGGTCAAGGAAACATTGGGTTCTTTTGTCATCTTTATGATCCAGAAAGTCCAGGTGTTCTTCCACAAAAGCTGTTTCCAGCACCAGCAGCAGAGATTGTTTAAGCTTCTTCTTAAACTCCTCGCACATGAACACATAGAGAATGGGGTTCAGACAGCTGTTTAGAAAAGCCAGGCAAACCACGAAAGGTGTTGTTTTAGATATTACTTCTCGAACATTTATGTTCTGCTTATTCTCCACTGCATTTAATGAAATAAAACACAATTTGTGAATATGGTAAGGGAACCAGCATATGAAAAAGGCCAGAACCACAGATATAATCAGACGGTAGGACCTGAGATGCTTCCCCCTTGTGAGACGTTTGACTCGCACTCCGATAGCTATATATGAGGATACAATAATCAGGAAGGGGATGAGGAAGCCCACCATAAACCTGTACGTAAACAGAGTCTGTAAGTCTAGATACTTGGTGCAGAAATTGATGACAAATGGAATGCTACAGCCAATGGATAAAATCCACACAATCATGCAAATGATCCTGGCTTTGACAAGAGTCCTTTTATTCTGTGCCCAAACAACCATCCGCGTGCACAGGCATCTGTCCAGACTGATGACAGTTAGAAAAAAAATGCTAGCAAACATATTTAGCTCTGTCATAAAAGAGAGAAGCTTGGACAAAACGTAGCCTAGCGGCTTGCCAAAGATCAAGACAATGCGTATGACGGGAGCAAAGGAAAAAAAGAAGTCTGCAATCGCCAAGTTGAGAAACCAAATGGAGTTGACTGTCGTCTTCATTTTGTAGCCGGTCACAAAGATAACAAGCCCGTTTCCAAAAAAGCCCATGGTAAATATGGTGATGTAAATGCAAATAGTGAAGGTCTGGATGCTTGAAAAGCCCTCGTTCACCTGTGTCACAGCGACACTAGTCAGATTATCATTTTCCAAACTGGTGCATACTATACAAAAAAAGAAAAAGAAAGAGATAAAAGTGTGGTGAGAATTGGTTCTGGAGCAAAACAACATGCAAATTAAACATTTTGACTTGCAACACATTTTCTCTGTTAGAAATACTGCACCATCATTTTTGCATTGAAAATGATATGCGAGCAGTGGAATGAAAGAAAAACATAATTTGTGTGTACAATGCATCTGTACTAAAATTCATTTTCAATTTTGTGCAAATAGCCCACCTTGCTGGCAGAGGCTATTTACACTTACTTTGCCTACCAATGTGTGATTGGGATAGTCAACATTACAAAAGATGGTTGCCAAGCACCAGCTCAAGTGGTGTAGATAGTAAAGCGTGTGCTCTTTTTGATGTTGTAACTGCGAGTCAGTGGAGTGAGGATCCATCTTTAGCTTTATTGGCACAATAATAGCAATACACAGTCCAGAGAACGTGCATAAGATCAGGGCAGGCGGCCAACAAACACAGTCCAATAAAACAGGCGAGAGATCAGGGCAGGCAGCTAACAATCACAGTCCAGTCACGTATTAGATCATACTGGCGTTGTTCAAATAAACGTATATTTTTCATCCCAGAGTTATTCAAAAACAACTGATTTAACAACTTAAACGTGACATATCTCTGGGTCTGGGTGCAGTGACTGAATATTATACTGTAGATAACATTGGAGATGAATCATAGTATCACTGCGCAATATTATACTGTAGATAACATTATTGCTCTTTAATGTGATATGTTGTTTGCATGCTATATTCATTTTTTTTTAATAAAAAGCTGGCCTGTCTCTGAAGTATTGTGCATACATGCGCAGCATGGCTTGTGCGCTTCCATTTAAACCATGAATGTGTGTCAGAATATCCACGGGTGTCCAAGGAAGTGGGGGTGAGAGGTGCTTTTATGCGTGTGTGTGATTGGATGCAGGTGTGTAGGCAATTAGTCCCAGGTATGAAGGCTGATGAGAAATGGGGTCTGAATCAAAGCAGTTAGTATTCTGGTGAAGGCTCCCTCTGGTGGAGCGAGAGAGGCGGTACGGGAGCCTTACTTGTAACAGACGGTTCGAATACACCTTTTTCTGAACTTTTTTCACATCTGAATTCTGAAAAGCATTTATTTCCAATAAAAGTGAAGGAAATAATTAAAAAGTTAAATTAAATAATATGTTATTATTGCATACTGTTTTATAATGCACTGCAATACTGAGGTGCAGATAATTGCCATTATTTGCAACAAATATTATAAATAGCAGAAAATCCTGCTCTTTTAAAAGTGTAAATAGAATCTATAGCTATTTGTACTTAGTGAAAATAGCATCCATCGCCATTTGCACTTAGTGTAAATAGCAAAGAAGAAAATATGCTATTTTCATTTAACTACACGCGACGCGAAGATTCCAGCGACAAACAATTTGGGTGTCCACACTAAACGCGACGTGACAACGTGATTCCAGAATCAATCAAGTTTATAATCTAATTCATCAATATTAAACCTTTTAACATTATTAAATCTATATACTGAGTGACTAATACGGTCTGTGTTATGGAATACACTTGTTGGTATGCATTGAGTTCACAGTTTGAACGTACATCTTTGCTTTCGTTTATTTTCCAGATCTGAGGTAAATTATCTGTTGTTGCTTTCAGTATGGCTATAAAGGTCACACAAAATGATATTCAACTGCACATTAGACACATTTAACTTTGGGGGGTGTTGGTTCGCGGGAGGGCACATATACCAGACCGAGTTAGGACAAAAACTCTGATTAACATGGAAAAGATACCCTTTATCATGTGTCGCGGTGTCGCGTGTAGTTAGGACACGGTGTCAGGCAGGAAAATTTGCATTTTTTATGGGTCCACGCACCTACATTTACAAAGATCTGGATTTAGAACATCAGAACGAGATAAGTAAAACTTTTCATGAATCCGTATTCATGAGAAAAGTTTCTGCTCTAATAAATACACAAATTGTATGTGTTTCAATGAAGCCAAATAAAGTCCACTATCAATACATGCAAATGAGTCACATTTAGCTTACTGCTCTTAACAGTCAAAGTTATTTTGTTAAGTTAGCCTCCTGAGACCCTGCATCCTCATATGAGGACATTATATTTTAGCAAATTTCTCTACTACTGTACATGCCACGGACTGTACAGAGCACATTCAGGGTTTTTCAGAGATACTAAATGTTTGTATGTTTCACCATGACCACTCCCTCTCCTTGGTCTGAAAAATGACTAATATTAATGTAGTGAAATGATTAACGGTAAATTCCCCTACTATATACGGCAAAAAATGTTTTGTGTAATTTTTATGGTAGTATACCATTTTTGGAAGTGGAAAAAGAACGTAAAAATGTACAAAATCTTATAAAGTATTACACTTCTTTTTTTATTACATGTTGCCCCAAAAACACATTAATATGCTAATTAGGTAGGTGCTGATTTAGTTTATAGATACGTTATAATAAGAAAACCCATTTTACACACATTTTGCATAAAGAAAAATGGTATATAAAGTGAATTATGTTATAACATACAGCTGAGGCTCATCTTTATACAAAGATAAAAAAAAAATAAGACTAAAACTATTGTGTTTTTTGCCTATGCATGTTCATTCATGTCCTTATTATTATTATTATTATTATTATTATTATTATTATTTTATTTTTTATTGAGTCCCAGTGTGCTCTACCAAAGACTTAGCATAACTTATTTATTAAAATATCATTTAAATTTTTATTATTTTGTATTATTATTTTTTTTAACAGTTTTGTTATGTTATGACAGTGTTATGAAGAGGAGAGCTTTGATGTTTGTTGACAGGAAACTGAATAGAGTAGGCTATAAAAAAAAAGAAAAAAAAGAAGAGAGAATAACAAATATGAAATTGAAAAAGAGAGAAACCTGTTATGTGACCACATATTCAAAATCATAAAATATTTAAATTCACAGAAGAACACCAACCAAACCTAAACCTAAATTCAAAAAATGAATAAAAATAGACCTACATCCTTGAAAGCAAACTTTGCCAGCTCTTGCTCAAGACTGTTCAAAGAATTCTGATTACAGCTGTATTGCCAGGTTTCTTAGTCAAACAATTGTAATAGTGTTTTCTATTTATTCCTCTTAAGGTTACAAATAAAATGGTTTTTAATTGTCTCTAGTAGTTTCTTTTGCTTTATTAAAAATAACAACAACAACAACAACAATAATGAACAACTAGTCAAATAGGAATATTGCACAGATGAGACTCTTACCCATTTTCTGTATCTTGGTTTGTATTGTCAGTCCTCACAACAACTTGGTCAAATAATCAACATCTAACATCAAGATCCTCTACTTATATATATATATATATATATATAATGAATTGAGGATGTTGTGGTTGGATAACTGCATGAATAGACTGGGTATTTTAGCTTATATATAACTTAGCTGACAGGAATAGCACCTTCTTTGGCTTTCTGCTGCTATAGCCCATTTGCTTCAAGCTTTGAATGTGTTTATGCATTCAGGGATGCTCTTCATCATACTTTGGTAGTAACAAGTAGTTATCTGAATTACTGTTGCCTTTCTATCAGCTCAATCCAAGCACTAGTAAAGTGTACCAAGAAAATATCTCCACCACCAACCTGAACCATTAATACAAGGCAGGATGGATCCATTCTTTTCATGTTGTTTACACCAAATTCTGACCCTACCACCCAAATGTCAGAGCAGAAATTAAGACTTATCAAACCAGGCAATCTTTTTTTTTTTCAATCTTCTGTTGTCCAGTTTTGGTGAGGCTGTGCAAATTTAGTTTTCTGCTGGTATAGCCCATTGGCTTTAAGCTTTGATGCGTTTACGTATTCAGAGATACTCTTCATTCAGAGATATTTCAAGTTAGACAACAAGTTACTTGAATTGCTATTGCCTTTCTATCAGTCTGGTCATTTATTTTTTTGCATCTTGGTTTGTGTTGTCAATCCACACAACAACTATAATAATCAAACAAAATAATCAACAGCTAATAACAAAATCTCCTTATATAGAAAAATGCATGGGTGGATTGGTTGATTGATTGCACTTTGTGGACATATTGTGGTTGAATGACAGCATAAATAGACTGGGTATTTTTCTGTGTATGTATATATATATATATATATATACAAACAAACAAACACACACAGGTTTGTTTTTGTGAATTGTGGGGACATTCCATAGGTGCAATGGTAACCATATGTGACCCTGGAACACAAAACAAGTCATAAGTGTCAGTTTTTAGTGTCAAATATCATTGGTTCTTTCTTATGTGATGTCATGGCAAACATCAAACCTGGCATTGCACATCTTGCTGTATCTGAACTGAATGCAATAGCTTCATCAAAAGGGAAGCTATTTAGAGAAAAACAACTTAAATATAGGTCTGTTCCTCTTTTCAGTCCATTATGTAAAAACAGCAAAGGAATTGGCAGACAGTGACTCCTAAAGTGTAAAGAAGTTAAACGCCTACTTGAGATAATGAATTTTGGACAGTGAATCAAACAGCACTGCACAATGCTTTCAACACTGATGATAAGAAATGTTTCTTGAGCAGCCAATCAGCATATTAGAATCATTTCTGAAGGATTATGTGGCACCAAAGACTGGAGGAATGATGCTGTAAATTCAGCTTTGCATATATTAAAATAATTTTGTTTTAAATAAATAAATGCAGCCTTGATAAGCATAAGAGATCTTTTGAAAACATTAAAACCTTACCAAACTCATGAAGTGTAATGTACATTGTTATCTTTCGAATGCATTTTCTGTCATTTATTCAGTGCCAGTGTTAGTTGGTTATTACCCTGATATTGTTGTCTGTTAGTAACAAACACAATTTGGTTTTGGTCATGGTTTCTGGAAACGGTCTTGCATCACCATAACCACATGTTATCAATACATTTTTTAACATTAACATTTAAAGTGTTTTATTTTAATGCTTGAGTCATGGAGCATCAACTTTAGAATGTGTTTTTTAAAGATTTTTAATGCCATTATGTTCAGAGAGTCTGAACTCTAGTTGTAGGCGATAGTCTGGTCAATCCATTGACGGAGGTAAGAGACGCGGGCGTAGACGGCTGGGGTGCGAACATTGCAGTCAGATGTGCCCCAGGACACAATGCCCACTTGATACCAAACACCTGAGCTCTCACACACCAGAGGGCCACCAGAATCACCCTGCAGTTGACAGACAAACCCATATAGACACATCAGGACTACAGCACTGTATATATGCATAAAACATTTAGGAAAATGTCTTCATATAGTATACCTGGCAAGAGGAGACACCGGAGGCTCCAGCACAGATCATGGCATCTGTGATTCTGCCCTGGCCCCAGTATTGCATGCACTGAGCAGGAGTCATAAGAGGCAGCGCGGTCTGCTGCAGGATACGAGGAGATGCTGTATAAACAAAGCAAATAGAAGAAAATCAAGCCACTTTGTCATTTTAGAAGTCATTTGAATGTTTGGAGTGGTGATAATGATAAATTTACAGGTAGTTCCAGTTTTGCCCCATCCAGTGGTGACGCAAATAGTGCCAGAGGGGATGCTGGTCGTGGAGGAAGCCAGACACACAGGAGAGACACGGGTTGTCAGCTGGGCTGGAGAGGACAGCTTTAGCAGGGTGATGTCATTGTTGAAGGTATTACTGTTATAGTAAGGATGGGTGATGGCCTACAGTGGGAGGAAAAATAGCTGTATGAGATGTCTCACACAATAAAAGTCATGCAGATTTTAGTCATAGTAGATTAAACTGATGATTATATATTATATGAAGGTTGTGAGAAAAGTTAGACATGCAGTAATATTGTGAAATGTTATTACAACTTAAAATAACTATGTTCTATTTTAATACACAACCAGTCAAAAGTTTTTAAAAGTAACATTTTTAAAGAAGTCTCTCTGCTCTCCAAGCCTGCATTTATTTGATTCAAAGTACAGCAAAAACAGTAACATTTTGAAATATTTGTACTATTATAAATATTATATTACTATTATTTTATTCTATTTGAATATATTTTAAAATGCACTTTATTCCTGTGAATGTTTAGCATTGTTACTCTAGTCACATCCTAAAATACTTATTATTAGTATTATTAGAATAGAAAGTTCAGAAGAATGGCATGTATCTGAAATAGTAATCTTTTGTAACATTATAAATGTCTTTATCATCACTTTTGAATTTTTTTTTCACTTTTTGAATTTTCAAAGGATCAAATTAGAATAATCAACATTTTAATGATTTAAAACACTGAAATTGAAGTAATGGTGCTGAAAATGTAGCTTTGATCACAGGAATAAATTACACTTTAAAATATATTCAAATAGAAAACAAATATTTAAAAAAAATATTTCAAAATGTTACTGTTTTTGCTGTACTTTGGATCAAATTAATGCTGAATAATGAAAAAAAAAAAAAAAAACATTAAAAATCGAAAAACTTATAAACACTTACAGAAACAATACAAATATTATGGTATTTCAAGTACAAGACATGTCGCAATGGCTAAACGAGGATACCTTCCCGGGTGAACAGTAAGCAAGTGACATTTTTAAACCCTGTGGCTCCTGAGGTAATGCTAAAGATATCATACAACCACAGCAATGCTATCAGCAGACAGTGACTCAAAGTAAAGGGATGCAGTGTTGATATCATTAAAGGGTCATGAACTCAGAAATCAAAATTCCCTTGATCTTTTGACATATCATCTGTCATTGTACTATAAAAACATCCTGTAGGTTTCATAACTCAAAACTTTCTTGTGAGTCTAAAATCAGCTTGTATTGAAGCCAATCTGCCAAACCAGCAGGTTGCGGAAGGAACTACTTTATGACATAATAGTATGTCCCTGCCAACCAATTTGTGCATGCAGTGTAAATAATGAGAGGCAAATGCAGGTCTTTGCAGAACACAAACAAGAAGACGCTGAGCAGTGCCAACAATCTATGCCCTGCCTTTCTGTGAATTCACTTTTTTTTTTCTGTGCAGCGTTAGTAAGAACTCGGTCCTTTGTTCACTACACTACAATCTGTCACTCCTATTCAAACTGAGCAGGACAGAAAATAGCCTATTATATTTAAATCATGATGTTTTTTGATGTAATAATCCATAATAAATTTCTAAGTCAAGAGGACTTTAAAGAACAGTTCATAAGCTTGATACCTTAGCGATGCTCTTGACTTGAACAGACTCAGCGCTGGAGCCACGGTCATGCTCTCCAAGAATAACAAAGTGATATCCAGCCCTAGGTTAAGAAGAAAAAAAAAAAACTGGAAAAGTTTTAAACAAAGGCATGAAAAAGAATCAGGCAGGGTATGTTTATGAAGTAAAGCAGATTCATTCTTACTGAACACGGCAGTGGGCAGCAGTGACGACCCAGTATTGGTTGAGCAGGGATCCTCCACAGAAATGAAAGCCATTGGATTGCTGGTTCATACATTTGCAAATATTAATGAAATAACTTTAGGTATGATGAGCACGTCATTGGTAATATTAAATGTATCATGCATCTCAAGTTATACATGTTAAACAGTATATCTATAAGTAAGACATACTAGTCAAAAGTTGTTTGGACAGTAAGATTTTTAATGTTTTTTTTTTTTTTTTTTTTTTTAAAGAAGTCTCTTCTGCTCACCAAGCTTGCATTTATTTGATTGAAAGTACAGCAAAAACTGTACAAATTTGAAATATTTTTTACTATTTAAAATAGCGGTTTTGAATATATTTTAAAATTAATTTATTCCTGTGATTTCAAAGCTGAATTTTTTAGCATTATTACTCCAGTCTTAAGTGCCACATGATCCTTCAGAAATCAAGCAGGCTTGGTGAGCAGAAGAAACTTCTTTAAAAAATGTTTGACTAGTAGTGTACCATAATTAAAACCAGTACAAATTACCTGGAGAGAGACCTGCCAGGGCCAGGAACCAGACACTGCATTCTCTCCATTAACAATTTTGCCATAGCCACTAATTACTGGCTTGATGGACGGCACTCCACAGCCTTTGGTAAGGAAAATACACATGTGATAACATGCAATTATGGGTTATTAGACAGTTCATAATCTGTTTTTTACTTTGAACCTCAGAAAGTTCTTTGATATTTTTTAGCCAGAAGTTGGTTTTAGAGCACTTCTCCTCTGCAAACTGCAAAAACTCACCCAGAGTGGAGGCCACCAAAGCAAGACAGCTGATGATCCAGAGCATGGTGAAGACAAACGCTTATAGTTCTGCTGTCGTTCCCATTAGGTTTCTCGCATGCTTTATATTCTCCTCAGGATCTGATAAAACTGTGAACTCCTCAAGGTGCTGTCATGCAGCTGGCTGAATCTCAGAGCTCAGGAACATTCATATCTTGGTCACTACAGTCATGTGACAAAAAATATGTTGAAATATTGACAAGAACAAATGAGTCAACTGAAACCCACCTTTTTTTCTTAATGCATTGAAGTGTAGCATTGAAACACCTGCAATGTTATTCTTTCATTTGTAAATATACAACCTGAAGTTCTTGCCGACCCCGTACAATCTTTCTAGCAGATCATACAAGAAAGAAATTGCAAAATGTGGAAAAAAAAAAGAATAAAAAGGGTTCTTAAAAGGCCTTTTCTCCAATCTTAAACTTATAATGAACCATTTTTAACACTTTTTTGGTGGTTGTTTAACCCCATAGAACCATGAGAAAAGATATTTAACCCCCTGTGGATTCTAGGAAAATGCCTATAGGTTACATAGTGTTACTCACGTTAATGCTGACACCCTGGGAATGCTCATAGTCTACACAGGTTTTGTATTTGAACCATGGTCATGCTTTACAAGGACAACACGTACAAACAAGTATAGAATGTCTTTTCTCAATCAGTGCAAACATATGACAAATAGCTTTTCAAAAAGCATTGGCAATGTACAGAAGTACATCAACAGGCATGACTTAACAAGCTCTTCTAGTTTAGCTGGATTTGAGAGTTTCATTAAATGCATTATGTAATTTCGGTCAGCACCTTTTGTTTGCAAATGGTGCTGACTTTTTTTTTTCTTCCATTGAACCCGAATTAGTGTGCTTGTGTGTGTGTCACAAATAGTCAAGGCGTATCAGAAAGACCCAAAATGCTTTATTTAATATTCATTGAGCCATAAGTATGTATGCATACATAAGTTGAGCAATAGTTAAATACAATGAAAATAGATACATTGATGTATAAGTTATAAAGTGCTTTTAAAAATTCCATTGCCATTATGTCATGAGGTATTTCCAGTATTCAAAAACTGTGAGGCATGAGATTCAAGCTGGTGCTCTAGTTTAATCTAATGGTATCAGTGATCCATTTTCGAAAGTAAGAGACACGGGTGTAGACGACTGGACGGGCAGTGCTGCAGGATTCGTGGCCCCAGGAAACGATGCCCACTTGGTACCAAACACCTGAACTCTCACACATCAGAGGACCACCAGAATCACCCTGCAGTTAACACACAGACATCAGTGATTAACAATATAAGTTTGGGCCCTTTTTGTCTGTGAGCTGCTATTTCACATATTTTAAATCATTTACTTTGATTAGATTTGTATTATTGTTATTATTAAAAGCTTTCATGCATCTTTCTTTATACCTCACAAGACGAGGCTCCAGAGGCTCCAGCACAGATCATGGCATCTGTGATAATGTTCCTATTCCAAAACTGCCTACATTGAGCCTGACTCAGTATCGGCACAGTGGCCTCCTGCAGGAATCGAGGATTCCCTAAAAGCAAAAGTATAATGTGAGACAATAAGTGTTTGAATAGTTGAGCAAGGACCAACTAGGTTCATCTAGTAAATCCAAGAGTTATAGGTACTATTGTTTTACACAAGTGATAAAAATGGGCTTACCTGCATATTCAGTTGCGCCCCAGCCAGTGATGACACAACGAGTCCCAGGGCGGATGCTGGTGAGGGGGCTAGGCAGACATATAGGAGAGACATGGGATGTCATCTGTACTGGGCTGGACAATTTCACTAGTGCAATATCATTGTTGTACTTAGTCGGGTTGTTGTAGTCAGGATGGTTGATGACCTGAAAGTGTAGGAAGAAATTGATACATTTGATCAGCAAGAACACATTAAACAGATCAAATTTTATTTTAAACTCTGGAAGAATCATGAAAAAAAGTATCACAGTTTCTAAAAAATACTAAACATTAACATTAACACAGCCCTTTGAATGTTCATGTAATTTAAAGTCTAAAATATTGCACATTGTAATAATCACATTAAAGATGATACCTTTGCGATTTTTTTCACTTGAACAAATTCATCATTTGAGCCAAGGTCATTTTGTCCAAGGACAACAAAGTGATTCCCAGGCCTAGAAAGACAGCAACAGTAAAAGCATGTGTCAAAATACCTAGGTACATACGATGATTGATATTGTAAATCCAGGAGTTATAGGTACTATTGAAAATGTTCTGTTTTACACAAGTGATTTATGTCACTTTTCAATAGATAGATAGATAGATAGACATTCTTACTGTACTAAACAGTGGGCAGCAGTCAGGACCCAGGTTTTGCTGATCAGCGTACCACCACAGAATTGCTGACCTCTGGATGTCTGGATCAAATATAAATCATTTAATGAGTTTATCAATGAGGCCCACCACCACTAGGATATATTTTGTATTTGAACTTATAACAATACCTGAATAGAGACCTGCCAGGGCCAAGAGAGTGCCTCATTTCCATTAATAATATTTGCAGGGACTCCCCCAACTATACTCTCTCTTATAGATCTTTTGACAAAATTACCTGCTGGTTGAAATTGACGCACCCCACATCCTGTTATCAAAGAGAAAATGATCACAATAACATAATATTGGTACAGTAGTACTCTGGTATTTTATCTGCATAAAAACTCACCCAGAGTGGAAGCCACCAAAGCCAAGAAGCTAATGATCCAGATCATGTTGTACACAAGCACCTAATGTGTTGCTGATGTTTTCATTAGGACTCTCTGCTGCTTTATATGCTCTCTAGCATCTGTTGAATTTCGCAATTTCCATGCAGTTAGGAGAGGCTCAGGAATGTTTGTATTTGTCATATGAGGAAAACAATGAAAAAAAATCATTATTATTTTCCTCACGTGCCTGACTGTAATAGGTGAGTCAACCGAACAAAAACAAAAGGGATATCATGTACCGTTCTGAAAACACTCTCCAGGAATGTATTCAGTTGCAGAAATGTCTCATTTCTGCAATTGAATACATTCCTGGAGAGTTAGTTTTGCATACAAATTATGGCTTTCTAAATTTTCTTTATTGAAACTTTTACATTTAACAGACCTTTACATTCTTTCTAGCACATGATGAGACATGAGAAAACATGAGACAAGATATTAAGGAAATAATATGCTTTATTTTTAATTGAGTCATACAGGAAACTGAATGAATGAATGAACGAACGAACTGTAAAGCACAGGTGTAAAAAACCCTCCCTGTGGAATAATAATGCATAATGAGCATAACAGCTAACTGAACAAGTTACAAGGCCTCACCTCAGCTAGGTATTTTGTTGTGATTATAGAGTGACTAACCTTGTAACCATTAAATAATAGCTTACCGATAAAATGACAGATCTGGAAACATGATGCGGTTCCCTGCTGAAAAAAAAAAAAAAAAAACTACAACAGAAACCATTACAGAAATTCTAATGGTTTCCACTACAAAATACCATCAAAAACGGTTTTCTGTAGTGTGTTTTGCGACATACTCCATTAGGATTTATTGGTTTTAACAAGCTACCAATAGAAGGTGATCAATTACCAGTAGAAACCCACAGGGTTCATTACAATTTCCATTAAAACCAATAAAAGTCCCAGTAAAACTAGTCAAACCATTACAAATTCTGATGGTGATGTTTTTTTTTTTTTCAGCAGGGATAATATGCTAATGATGTTTTGTAAGTGCCATATTGCTTTGGTCACAAGCTATAAGTTGGTCTCATCTGGCACATCTGACCAATGTGAGTTGATAAGAAGCCTGTTTGAGATGCAGCAAGTTGACATAAATCAAATTTTGCGTTGGTTTTTGTCTATGTGTGAACCTAGATGTTCTGGTATCAAATTTAGTCGACTTCCTCAATGGTAGGACCAGAGGAGGAACTACCTCCTGCCCCTCCAGGAAATCCCCCAGGCATTCCACCTGGCATTCCTCCCGGCATTCCACCAGCACCCTGATAGAGCTTGGTGATGATGGGGTTGCACACTTTTTCCAGCTCCTTCTGTTGGTGCTCGTACTCATCCTTTTCTGCGGTCTGTGGCACAAGACATAAGAAGAAGTGATTTGAAAGATGCTCCTCGTTCTGTGACGTGGCTCATTGCTCAATACAGTGTTTTTCAATCCTTTTCCTGGAGGCACACTAACAGGACATATTTTTAAACTTTTCCTAATTAAACACTTCTGATTCAACTCATTAGTAGAGGCTCGAAGACCAGAAACAGATGCGTCAGATGCCAAATGTGTACTGTTAGTGTGCCTCCAGGACCAGGGTTGGAAAACACCGGCTTAATGATCTCTTTGTTATTGGGTGAAACACTTTGGCTGGCTGCACAGACAGGTTTGACTTCCTCAAGGTAAGAATATCGAATAATAACTTTGAAGTTTCTTCAATGACATAATCATAACTGAAAGGCATAGCCTTAATTCCATAAACAAGTGTAACCTGTAGATTGGCATGCAGTTTTTCGGTTGTTACCTACCTGGTTCCTGTCCAACCAGGCTATGACCTCATTGCATTTGTCAGTAATAGTTTTTTTGTCCTCTGCACTGATCTTGTCCTTCAGCTTGTCATCCTCCACAGTGCTCTTCATGTTAAAGGCCAGGGACTCCAAAGTGTTCTTGGCGGTGACCTTATCCTTCTGGGCTTCATCCTCTGCTCGGTATTGGTCAGCTTCCTGTACCATACGTTCAATGTCTTCCTTACTCAAACGACCTGAAAGAAAAGATTAGCAAAAAACTCACTGTAAAAAATCCAAAACTATTTTTGAACTCTAGAATCAGTCAATAAGGTCAGGGCAAGTTATTTTACCTTTGTCATTGGTGATAGTGATCTTGTTCTCTTTGCCAGTGCTTTTATCCACTGCGGAGACATTGAGAATGCCATTGGCGTCAATGTCAAAGGTAACTTCAATTTGTGGTACACCACGAGGAGCGGGAGGGATGCCAGTCAACTCAAATTTGCCTAGAAGGTTGTTGTCCTTTGTCATGGCTCTCTCCCCCTCATATACCTGAAGATAAGAAAAATGTGATCATTAAAGGATTTTTTGTTCAGTTGAAAAGCAATTAAGGTTTTTGAGGAAAACAATGGGGGACCAATGGGTTGAAGGTCCAACATTAAAGTTTCAATGAAACTTCAAAGGGGGTCTTATCTAGCAAAACGATCTGTCATTTTCAGATTTTTCTAAAGTGAACTAATCCTTTAAAACTGATTCCAGTTGGTTACATATGCCTAAGTAAATTCTGGATGAATTGATGTCAACATCTGAGTCATTAATATGACTTTCATAAATACTCTAGCAATGATGGTCACCAGCATATGCTGTGTTTGGTTTGTTGGTGTCCCTACCAGGCCTAATAAGCTTTCCTTACAAGCCTTCAACAAGCCTCCCTTGGTCAGGCAGGTTCATTCATTCACTATTGGTAAACAACATGACTATGATTGTCCACCAGCTAGACCACCATCAAACCAGCTTGGAAATGGAAATGTTGGTAATGGCATGCTGTTCTTAGAGCCTTTAAGCAGGGGAAGAAGACAAAGAAAGTATGGGCCTAAAACAACAACTTTTATTTACCTGGATCAGTACACCGGGCTGGTTGTCCGAATAGGTGGTGAAAGTCTGGGTTTGCTTGGTGGGAATAGTGGTGTTCCTCTTAATTAACACAGTCATGACACCACCAGCTGTCTCAATGCCCAGAGAGAGAGGAGTGACGTCCAGCAGCAAAAGGTCTTGGACATTCTCCGATTTATCACCTGCTAAGATGGCTGCCTGGACAGCTGGTGAAATTAAAGGAAAGCTCAGTATGTCATTAAGCTAAAGTAATTACTAATCCATATAAAGAGGAAGTCAAACCTCTTACCTGCTCCATAAGCTACTGCTTCATCAGGGTTAATGCTTTTGTTGAGATCCCGGCCATTAAAGAAGTCCTGAAGCAACTTTTGGATCTTGGGAATGCGAGTGGAGCCACCAACCAGCACAATGTCATGGATCTGCGCCTTGTCCATCTTGGCATCCCGCAGAGACTTTTCCACCGGCTCCAGTGTACCACGGAAAAGGTCAGCATTGAGCTCCTCAAAACGAGCTCTGGTGATGGAAGTGTAGAAGTCGGCACCTTCGTAGAGAGAGTCGATCTCAATGCTGGCCTGCGTACTAGAGGAAAGGGTGCGCTTGGCCCGCTCACATGCTGTCCGCAGGCGACGAACTGCACGTTTATTGCCAGTGATGTCTTTCTTGAACTTGCGCTTGAACTCTGCAATGAAGTGGTTGACCATCCGGTTGTCGAAGTCTTCACCACCCAAATGGGTGTCACCGGCAGTAGACTTGACTTCAAAAATACCGTCCTCAATTGTCAGAATGGACACGTCAAAGGTGCCGCCACCCAAATCAAAGATGAGGACATTGCGCTCAACACCAACCTGTAGTGAATTGTGACCATAAGGCAACTCTTCAAACTTTACTGTGCTGAAAGTTCAACTGAGATGCTGGATATCTAAACTTCGCTACAAGCCAGTTAAAAGGTTAGTTTACCCAAAAATGAAATTTAGCCCATGATTTACTCATCCTCAAGGCATCCTAGGTGTAAATGACTGTCTTCTTTTAGACAAATCCAATTTGAGTTATATTAAAGGATGTCCTGGCTTATCCAAACTTTACAATGGCAGTGGGAGGGTGTTTTTATTCAGCAGTCCAAAGAGTCTTATAAAACGCATCTATCCAAGAAAAAAGTGCCTCACATGGCTCCGGGGAGTTAATAAAAACCTCCTTTAGTGAATCAATGCATTTTTGTAAGAAAAAATATACATATTTAAAACATTATAAACTGTTTTCTCTAGCTTGTGCTAACTGTCATACACGAAAGCCTTTCCTGGCCGAAGACGTAGGACATATGCATAGCAAATGTGCCAGAAAACAAGTGATGAATGCAGAATGCAGAGAATAGACCAAAACAAAACACTGGCCATGAATTAGAAGTACAAAATGAGGATTTGTATAGAATTGTTGGAATTTTGATATAAGCCATGATATAAACCAGTATGGTTTTCTTTTGCTAAAACGAAGAAACTTTGCTTCCTTTGCTCCTGGAAACACACGTTAGTTCGCGTGAGACTAGCACATTCTTATTGGCACATGTGCTATGCTTACATCCTATGTCACACACCCGGAATGGCTTCCGTGTATGACAGTATAACATTTTAAATATAGATCTTTTTCTTACAAAAACTCAACAGTTCATTACAGGAGGCCTTTATTCACCCCCGGAGCTGTGTGAGGCATTTTTATCATGGATGGATGTGCTTTATTGGACCTGTTTTAGACTGTTGAACAAAAACACCCACCCACTGTCATTATAAAGCTTGGAAGAGCCAGGGCATTTTTTTATATACTTTGATTAGATTTGTCTGGAAGAAAGTCATATACACCTAGGATGCCTTGAGGGTGAGTAAATCATGGGTTAATTTTCATTTTTGTGTAAACTAACCATTTAAACCTACTTACCAAACTCAGATATTTATACTATTCATATATAAACCACTGAACTAGGTAAAACATAGCTCAGGTTATGTCTTTACCTTTTTGTCCAATCCATATGCGATGGCAGCCGCTGTTGGCTCATTTATAATGCGGAGGACGTTAAGGCCAGCAATGGTTCCAGCATCTTTGGTGGCTTGACGCTGAGAGTCATTAAAGTATGCAGGGACTGTAATAACTGCATTTGACACTGCCTGAAATAACATAAAGATCACATCCTCATTAGCACATTTCTGTTTAGCATCTAAGCATCTTTAATAATGAAAGATGTTTTGCGTTAATTATGATTACTGCTTCTCAAATATACAAAATAATTTTGCTAATGAAGAATCAGTGCATGCTTTCAGTAACATTTCTTGTAAAAGATGCAAGTTTGGATGCAAACTTCAAAAAAAGAAAGAAAAAAAAGAACCTCGCTGACACTATCGATTGCAATCACACAGGCCTACTTCCTGTGTTATCATCTCATCAAACAGGAGGTATAATTCTGCACATAACATGCACAAAACAAACTGTCTGTATTTGAGATTTTAGAACATGGAATGTGTGCTGCAAAATCAGATATTAATCTGAATTTTTCCACAACCACAGCTGCAAACATCACTAAAAGATAAGATGTGTTTGTAGAGCTTTGAACTTGATGATAGTCTTCACCACAGCATGTTTGTTTCACTGTTTTGGTTTGACATGTGTTACTACAGTACGTGTTAACAGCTTTATATCCGTTATAAATTATGCACAAATGTCCTTAGTTAGCATTCTTCAAAGTTCAAGTAAAGGCTTCAGATGTTGTAATACAAGCAAGTACGGTGGTCTAAAATATATATAATTTCGAAACAAAGGATGTTACATAATAAACAGAGTGCACAATATTTTTCAGCATTTTCAGAATTTCTACCACATCATCATAGCCAAAGGTTACAAATCGTTAATTCTGAACTCACTCATCACACATTTTCTCACAAATTTAATGACAATGTGATCTCAAGGAAGATATGAAGAGTTCAGATGCAAAACCAGCTAAAAGCCATCTCGGTCAAAAATGAGATAATGATACTGAATAAATGCTCTCGACACATTTTATACATCCATCAAATTCGCTAAAATCCCACCCTCAGCCCAATCAGAATTACCAGTACTTGCATAGAAACCTATACATCGGACCCTGAAAAAAATTTTCAAAGAAAGATGTCAGATGGATTTAGAGGCTTTTGCATCTGAACTCTTCATATGCTCTCTTTAGCTTGCTCATCTATTTCCTGTTTGCTTGAATGCACATTATATGTGAAACAAATTGGCCTGAGAGATGTAAAAGTGCTCATTTACAGTGCTTTTGCATAGTTTCATTCACCTTGCCCAGGTAAGCCTCAGAGATCTCCTTCATCTTAGTGAGGACCATAGAGGACACCTCTTCAGGGTAGAAGGTCTTTATCTCTCCTTTGTACTCCACTTCCACCTTGGGCTTACTACCATCATTGATTACCTTAAAGGGCCAGTGCTTCATGTCAGACTGAACCACAGGGTCATCAAAGCGTCGACCAATCAGGCGCTTGGCATCTGTTAAACCAGTAAAATGCATGCAAAGGACAAAATGACAACAAAAGCACTGCTTTAAAAACTTGGTGCTAATAAAACTTTACAGTATGTACAGTGTCTTCCCTTTTAGTTTTATATTAACTGCGCTGCCATCTATTGGAGAACAGTAGCATAAGCATGTGTCAGTTTCAATAGTTCATTTTTTCAACTAAAATGCATCATGTTCTGACAAATTATGATCTGCCTTACCGAACACTGTGTTATTGGGGTTCATGGCTACTTGGTTCTTGGCTGCATCTCCGATCAGTCTTTCAGTGTCTGTGAAAGCCACATAGCTGGGGGTTGTTCTGTTCCCCTGGTCATTGGCGATGATCTCCACCTTTCCATGCTGGAAGATTCCCACACAGGAGTAGGTGGTGCCCAAATCAATACCCACTGCTGGACCCTTTGACATCTTGCCTGGACCTAGATTACCAATGGTAATTTTAGTTAATTTTAGTATTTAAAGTAGGTGAAGTAGTTGAGAATTACATGGAAAGAATTGTGATCTAAAACAATGTCATGTCACAACTTCATACATTTATTACAAAAAAAAAAAAAAGAGAGAAATAAGTGCATAAGTATTCACACCCCTAAATCAGTACTTAGCTAAAGCAGCTTTACAGCCTCAAGTCTTTTTGGGTACAATGCAACAAGATTTGGCAATATCTGCCATTCTTCACCTCACCTCTTTACCTCTGTCAGCTTGAATGGGGTTTGGCAGAAATGTTTAGGTTACAGCCTAGGCTTTGACTGGGCCACTTAAGAACATTTACAGAGTTGTTTATAAGCCGCTCTTGCTGTGTGCTTATGGTCATTATTCTGTTGGAAGGTGAACTTTCTGCCCAGTCTGAGGTTCTGAATGCTCTGGACTGGGTTTTCATTACTACTATCTTAATATTTTGGTGCACTGAGCTTTACTTCTACTCTGACGAGTACATCAGTCCATGCCACTGAAAAACAGCTCACAGCATGAGGCTGCTACCAGCACACTTTATTTTTGGGATGGTACTCTGCAAGTGATGAGCAGTGCCTGGTTTGCTTCAAACATTCAAAATCTTGAGTCTTGCCACACCACCATAAAACCCAGATTGATGGAGTGTTGCAGTGATCTCCACATATGATCATGGAGCTCAACTAAAGTGACCATCAGGATATTGGTCACAACTCTAGCCAAGGCCCTTCTCTGCAATTGCTCAGTTTGGCCAGCTCTAAGAAGAGCCTAGTAGTTTTAAACTTCTTCCATTAGGGGTAACATAGACTACATGCTTCTGTGAGCCATCAGTGCAGCAGAATTGTTTCTGAACTCTTCCCTAGATGCAACCCAGGTCTTGGTTTTTGCTCTGATATGCATTTTCAGCTGTTAGACCTTTTATTAAGACATGCATGCCTTTTCAAATCCTACCCATTCAATTAAATTTGACACATGTTGACTTCACTGGAAGTGTAGTAACATCTACAAACAATATGAATGCTCCTGAGCTAAGTTTAAACTGTCCAAGATAAATTTAAAATTAAATTTTTTTATTTTTAATAAATTTGCAAAGATGCTAAAAACCTGTTTTTGCTTTGCCATTATGGTGTATGGAGTGCAGATTGATGTGGAAAAAAGTAACTTAAAGCAGTTTAACATAAGGAAGCAACATAATGTGAAAAAAAGTAGGGGTATAAATACTTTCGCAAAGCACTGTATTTAATGCATTGTTTGCCTAAATTACGCAACAAAGCATTCATTCTTAAATGAGAAATATATATTTTGTAGACAAACTAAAGGGCTTTTCATACAGTTGAATCATTCTAAACCCAGGCTTAAAGGAATACTAGGTTATCTTCCCTTACATCAATTAATCATGTTTTTATTACAAATCAAACCAAAAACCATGGTAACCATAAATTAACCATGGTTTTACTAGATTAATCATGCTATTTGTAGTAAAACTGTGGTTATACATATTATAATAAATAGTAAAACCATTGTTAATTTCCCAAGGGTTGTTTCACGTTTGCTTATAATTTAACAATTTATCCCCTGTATATTCATAATCTGACGCTTCACACTAAATTTATGGGTTAACGTTCTCAGTTGCATATTTTCGGTGTTTCTTTGCTCCTCCTATATTGCCGAGCGTACAATCACAAGTTTCTTGAATTACCTAATTGGGCTTTAAAGGTCTTCACTTAATTTCACATGTTTTCCATCACCATTTCATCACATTTACCCTCAAAGGCTAAAACGTCTGTTTTAATGTGTGGTACAAAGTTGCCAAGTCCACAAGAGGAATTCGAATATTGTTAAAAATGCTGGCCAGTCTATAAATAAAATACCTGTAGGCTGAACGTGGCACGTTTCCAGCTACATCCACATTTGTTCTGCAGTCATGCCATCATGCTGTCAGCTGCTTTAGAAAGCACTAGATTGCTAGCTTGGCTACAAGCCATGCCTGTAACAGCAACTGTGAAGCTCTATGTCATTGCACACTGCTTTACTTAATAATCTGTTCTAATTCATTATAAAGAGAACATAAATTACATAAAGAACATTGTTTTTTTAAAACTTTTATTCAAACATTCTGAAATGCTAAACCAAACAGGTCAGAAGTCCTCAGAGGAGAGAAAAAATAAAACAGGCCTGACAAAGAAGCAGGTTGTTTTTTTGTTTTTTTTTTACAGAAAAGTATGTCGACAAGAGCACATTGGGGAAGTTAAGAGACAAAGAATCTAGTACTGAATGGGTCATGTGGCCTGCAGGATCCACATGATTTGCTGCGTCTGCATGTGTGGAGATTTGAGGGGCCAAAATTATTCTGTAGCTCTCAGAATATAAATGCATTTATATATATATTCTGAGAACTTGTCAAAGTAGATGAAAAAAAAAATAAATAATACAAAACAGTGCAAATCTAAAACAGATAAAAGCAGACAGAACAGCACACACCAAGCCCGGCTGCTTACAATCAAGCTTCAAAGCATTTACCTTCCTAGAAAAGTTGTACTTGAGAGGTAATGGAGTGTAATGTGTGTCCTTTCCCTCAGCACGGGGTCTGCCCTCAGCCAAAGCCCTGCTAGAGCTCGTCCTGGTGCCTTTTGCACTCCTGCACTGCTGGACTCAGAGGCAGAAGCCCTGGACTCTTGTGTGTATATAGCCACAGCGGCCGGAGAGATTCCAACATGAAGTCACCTGACCTCACAGCGCATGCAGAGAAAGTTCCAGGCTGCAGATCTCATGTGCGCCAGCCTCGCCAGCTAAACGTCTGCCAGTCAGAGCAAGCACAGTGAGTTAACAACCAACTGCTAACACCGGGGCAGTGTAACACAAGACACTTGTTTTCATTCATGAGGTTATTAAGTCTATATTAAGTATGACACAAACTTAAGAAGTGTAGTGTTCTCAAATTTCTTTGCAGATTTTATGATCTCTTTGTGCTGCTTTTTGCCTCAAAATGCCCAGTGGTCTTGTAGCATGCTAGATAAACACATGCTCTCATGAGATAAGGTCACCAGACAGTGTTAAGCACTGAAAGACTTATGAATAAGACATTCTTTCTACAGGGATAATTCTCTTTGCTCTCACCTAACACTGTATATTAAATTAGGCACTTTCCATAAATAGCATAAAAAATACTGATCTTAACGAGAACAATAACAACAAACTAATACAAATAAAATTATTATATAATTATAAATTTAAAGGTAAATGAAATTAATTTATATAACTAAATAATTAAATATTTTATATTTAACTTTTATGTATGAAAAAAAATACAATTATTAAGCAACAGGGTTGCAAATGTAGCCTAAATTAATCTAAATTAAATTAATTAATCTAACTAAATTAATAGATATTTTATATTTCCTGTTAATTAAAGAAAAATATATCTTTTAGAATGAACAACAAACAACAAATAAATAAACAAAACTTTTTTATAGTTATTATTATTGGGAAACAGGGTCGTAAATTTATATAACTAAATAAAAAAAGTAATATTTTATATTTGCTGTTAATTAAAGAAACATTTTTCTTTGAGAATTTTGTGTATGATTTTAACAAGAAAAAAATGCAATTATGTAGCCTTAATTAAGATAACTAAAATAATAGGTATTTTATATTTCCTACTAATTAGAGAAAAATAAATCTTTTAGAATTAACAACAAACAAACAAACAAACAAACAATAAATAAATACATTTTATTACAGTTAATATTATTGGGAAACTGGGTTGTAAATTTAGCCTACATTAATTAATGTAACTAATATATCAAAATGTATTACAAATATTGGGCAACAGGTTTGCATCCCATTAATTAAAAAAATATATTTCTTTGAGAATAACTTTTCTTACAATAAGCTGAGTAACAGGATCAACCTTAAACTTGGCAAATGCAGTGAAAACTACAATATTTGTAGGGCCCTATGAAATCCATTTTATTTTTTTCCCAAATTCCGTTTCATTTCATTTTTTCCAAAATTCAGTTTTTCCACTTTATTTTTTCTGGATTCCATTTTTAATGGTTAAATAAAATCGTATTAATCAAAAAAGCATAGCTAATTAATCAAAATCATGAAACTTTTACAATTTAACATCAATTTATTAAAAGTTTAACACAAATGATATGTTTAGAGCCCAATGAAATATTGTATTTTATTGTTACCAAATTCAGGTTTTAGCATGTCTAATTAATTGAATGCATAACAGTTTTTATTTATTCTTACAATAGCCTTGTGAAGTTTTATTCACTCAGAAATCCTGTGCTGTGTATTTATATTAACAGAAGCTATAAAAAATAATTAAATTTATATTTTAATGAATGAAAATTAAATACATTTTATTTTTGGCAAGTAAAGAGGATTAAATTACAACATGAAATAAATATTGTGTAATTATTTCTTTAGAAAAACAGTTTTATTAATTTTTCAACAGTATTAGTAGCAGAATTACGTACATTCTAAATATTAATAATATTTTTCTGTCATCTTTAAGTTAAACCGAACTTTTATTTTGACGGGTGGCCGTGAATATCTGTAACTGAGGCTTGTTGTGGTTAGATTGGATACAACTGCTGCTATAAGCTAACAATACATTTTACTCGAATGCAAATGCGAATTAAGCGATTCTCGGAGCAGTTCTAGAGATGTTGTTCATGTATTTATGTCCTCATTTATTGAGAGGCCAGATGCTAAAATCACTGTGAGCTTCACATGCGTGAGTAGTAAACAAAACCGTGGGTCTTCACCATTCATAAACACGGAGACACGCAGAACATTTATGTTTAAATTGTCTTTTTGCGGCTTAATATTTACACATACTAGTTCATATCTCGATTTGATTTAATTTGATGACATACTTTTGATTAATTCTTCCATCGCGGAAAACATAGGCCCATAAAAAAGGTCCATGTCAATCACAGCTGAATGTAGCTAAATTGTATAGAAAAAATAAATTCTGAACAAATTGAAATTAACAGATTATGTGGTAATTGGACCCTATTTGAGCAAACAGCCATGTGTCATAACTCAGATTTAACAATAAATGTAAAAAAAAAAAAGTCATTTAAATTGCAGCACTTTATTTCACAAGAACATTTAATAGAGCAGTAGACTCTACAGCAGTAGACTAGGCCAGCATACATAAGTCTATACTTTATGAAGTGACTTACTAGAAACCGACATCTTAAATGTCACACAGTCATCTTAAAATAAAACTCACTCTCAGTATCACTCACTCACTCACACACACACAACAGTTCATGAATGACATGAACACTCACCTCATTAAAAATACACAGTTGATTCATTCAGTTTAACATTGCAGTGTCTATTCATTATTGCTACATTAATTAAAACATAAACAAGCTGTGCAAAATTTCAAAATAGAATCCAAACATCAGTGGACAGCATTATTATTACAGTACCCGTTCCCCAAAAAGTGTTGCTCAGTCATTTCGTATTCCCTCACTAACTGTGTCATAGTGTGTCAGAGTTAATTAAATAATAACCAAATGTGCAATATTCAATACTCTTATATATTGTGCCTCTTACATAATAAAACCAATGCAGTGTGGTCTCAAAGTGAAAGGTGTCCTGGTTCAGCATGCTATTTCTGATCAGTACATACTTAAGCACTCTACGATTGGTAAGACAACACCACAGAGGGCCTTCTAGAGCTTCTCAGAACTGAGACTGTGTTTCTATTATTATATTGTGCTCTAATGCGGCCAATACGCGGGCACCAGATGTTTCTGAGACTGAATAATACTCACAAGTCAGATCTTGCTTAGATCAGCAATATACATTTCTGCATTCTGTTTTCAAAGCTGCAATGCACTATAAAATCCTGTTCAAAATGAAGTGAATTTTGACAGCTTAACATACAAAGCATCTCTGCAGTTGAGAGAGGAATAGTTTACCAAAAAATGAAAATTTGCTGTTCTTTTCTTTGGAGGAACAGATTTGGATAAATTTAGCATTACTTGCTCACCAATGGTTTAAAATGAAAACACCTTAATGAGGAATTTGTTTCTTACGAACATTTTTTTGCTTCACAAGATGCTAAGTGATGGACTAGAGTCAGAATTCTTTTTTTTTTTTAATCTTTTGGAAAGTTTCCTGAAGTTTACCAGAAATTGTATGCCTCTTTGCAACCCTAGTTCTGATGAAGAAACAGTCTTATCTACATCTTGCATGGCCTGAAGGTGACTACATTTTTAGCAGATTTCCATTTTTGGGTGAACTATTTCTAAGCCATCAGTACTATCAAATATCTGTAAATTCCCAAATGCTACTTACGTTTTCGTATTAAAAGTTTAATAAAATTCTTATCTGAGTGATTAAATTAGTGTTTGAGCTCTTCTCGCATTAATTCTGGCACCACAATAGAAGCCTTACAAATTAAGATGAAATGTGGAAGGAGTCCATCTGGTTCCTGTTCAAAACCTTAAAAGCAGCATCATTCTTTAGAATAAAATGAAAGTCCCACTGGAACATATTTTCATGAGTTTCCGTCAACTAAACTGTTTTCTGGAAAATTCCATGCAGGCCTTCTAGTCTCAGGAGAAAAGGTTACGGAGTTGATATAAAAAGTGGTCCTCTTTGCTCTTGCGCATGCGACAGTGACCGCTCAAATAGTTCCAGGCTGAGCGTTTGCAGTAGTTGTAAAAATGTTCCTCAGTTTTTTTCAGGGTGCTGTTCAGGTCCAGCTTGCCCTGCAGACTAATTAGGGACAGAATGATTAGATTACAGAGCTCCATGAATGAATGAACAATGTATTATATAGTAGCCCCAAAAACATATAAAACTTAAATGCAACATCTAAGACGTTGCATTAGATAAAAAAAAGAATATAAAATAAAATTGCATTAATTTTAAAGACAGCACAAATACATTTTTGTACTGTATAATATATATATTTCTCTTCTTCAGAAAAATCCTTCAGGTACCACGATTTTTCAGCATCAGTGAGAACCTTCTGTAATGAGTCCCTCAGCTGTCCTCAGTGTGAAAAGATGGATCTCAAAATCATACAGTCATTGTTGGAAAAGGTTCAAATACACAAAAATGCTGAAATGTCAATACTAAATAAAAGTAAGTAGGCTACCAAATAAAAAATAACATGCATTTTGTGTGATCCCTTTTATTTTATTAAAATAATTAACATTTTGCAGATTCTGCAAGGTGACCTTAACTGTATTTATATATATGAATCACACCAATCTACTAACCAATCTACACCACCTACACACCTGCTGGTAAACTGTATGAGCTGAGCCTCGTTCCTGCAGCCGAGTAAAGCTTCTCTGTTCTCCAGCAAGATGGTGGCACACATGAAGAGTTCAAAAGTGAAATCTGTGTTTATGGTATGGAGCTCCATCACAGGTTCATCCTCTAGAGATCAGAGTCAGGAATCAAAATATGAAATTTGAAGTATTATTGTTTCACCATTTGGATTTGATAAACAGTATTTGAAAGGGATTATATGTTTAAGACATTCACCTAAATTCTGTCATTAATTACTCACCCTCGTTCATCTTCGGAACACAAATTAAGATATTTATGATGAAATCCGAGAGTGTTCTGATGCTGCATAGACAGCAATGCAACTATCACGTTCAAGGGCCAGAAACATTGTTAAAATAGTCCATGTGACATCAGTGGTTCAACCATAATGTTATGAAGTTTGTCCTTACTACCTTTCTGGGTCTTGAATGTGTCAGTTGTGTTGCTGTCAATGCAGGATCAGATTCGATTTCCTTCAAAAATATCTTAATTTGTGCTCTGAAGATGAACAAAGTCTTACAGGTTTGGAACGGCATGAGGCTATGAGTAATTAATGACTAATTTTTAATTTTTAGGTGAACTACGTCGATGTCCAGCTATCCCTTCAGCTATAATTGAAAGAACTCTTACCCAGGCTGCATCTGCGTGCCAGTCTCTCCCGATATCGAGCCCGATCCACCTGCTCTGATATGAGCTCCAGGTGATCACAGCTGAGAATCTCAAACAGACGCAGAGCATCGCTGTGCTCAAACTCCCGCTGGAAGCCCAACAGAAGCCACCTGAATGGAAGAACAAAGAGAAAGATTTATGAAGTGACAGAAAAAGAAGAAAAAAGAAAAAGAGAACTTGAAACGCACCTGTGACAAAAAGTGATTTTTTCCATGTTCTCTGTGACCAGATGAGTGTGCAGTTGAGGATCCAGCTCTTTTAGTAAAGCAGCTTCCAACTCTGATAAACGCATAGACCAAAAAAGAAAACAACAGATCCAGTAAGCAACTGTGTAATTATTAATACTACTTACAGTTTGGTAACACAAAGGAAACCCACCCATTTTGCGATACAGTCCATCAGCTTGGAAGTCTTTGGAAAACTTCTCCATGTAGCAGGAGAAGCTCCAGTAAGTGTCCACTTCTGAGTCCAGCACCTCCAGAAAGCGACTGCACAGGTCATTCATACCCTGAGCATAACTTACTTCTGTAGGGACCAGAGAAACAAACTGATGATGAAGTTAGACAATAAATATGCCAACAGAGTGATTCACAATTTAACCACTAGATGTCGCCCTACACTACAGCTCAAAAGTTTAAGGTCAATAAGATTTCATAAAATCTACTATGCACACGAAAACTGCATTTATTCGCTCAAAAATAGAGTAAAAACAGAAATGTCATGAAATATTATTGCAATCTAAAATAACCGTTTGGACCACAAAACCAGTCATAAGGGTCAATTTTTTGAAATTGAAAAGCTGAATAAATAAGCTCTCCATTGATGTATTTATTGTGATTGGACAATATTTGGTCGAGATACAACTATTTGAAAATCTGAAATCTGAGGGTGCAAAAAAATAAAGATATTGAGAAAATCGCCTTTAAAGTTGTCCAAATGAAGTTATAAGCAATGCATATTACTTTTTAAAAATTAAGTTTTTACATATTATGGTAGGAAATCTACAAAATGTCTTCATGGAACATGATCTTTACTTAATATCCTAATGATTTTTTTTTTCATAAAAGAAAAATCAATCATTTTGACCCATACAATGTATTTTTGGCTATTGCTACAAATGTACCCCAGCGACTTAAGACTGGTTTTGTGGTCTAAGGTCACATTTTATAATATATTGTAAACTGGAATTTATTCCTGTGATTCAAAACTGCATTTACAGCATCATGACTCCAGTCTGCAGTATCACATGATCCTTTCGAAATCATTATAATCACCATGATTTGATGCTCAAGAAACTTTTCTTCTAAAATCTTTTGAATTTACATTTCTTTAAACAATTGAATATCCTTTTCCTAAATTAAAGTATTGATTTCTTTTCAAAAATATTTGACTGACCCAAAAATTTATTTAAAATCACGTACCTGGGTGAAAAGCAGCATATGTGATTAGGATATCTCTCAGCACAAGCAGGTTACCCAAACCTTCATTCCTGTGATAAAACAAGTGATTAGAAACTCTTTCTCCAAGCAATCCTTTATTCTTCAAAGTCATTTAATAGGAGCATTTTAACAAACTAAAACAACTTTGATGGTCATACAGGTATGAACTGTGTGACTGTATCGAAGTGTTAAAACACTCCCAATAAATTAAATTAGTCCTTTATCATTTTATGTCTGCAAAAATATTAAACATTTGGTCTGTTGTTATCAGGGAAAAGATGACTGGTATGTAGAACGTTTGTGTTTGTTACTGAAGCTGCAAAATAGGCTAATTTTGCATTTGTTTATAAAATTATTACTGATTAAAAAATGCAAAATACATTTGCTAAATGTAGAAGTCAGCTTGAAAAGCATACGTTGCCCATAATCTTTCTAAAATATCATATGCATGCATATTTGCAATTTGATATGTAATTATAATATGACTGTTGCGAAGCCAGTGTGTCTGTATGTACTTGGATACTGAAGCATGCTTTTCAAAGTGAGCTGAGTTGACTGCAGTCAAAACTAGTTACTGATTAACCACAGTAAAATGATGACACAGACTCGTGAGTGTTATTTACGTTGAGCTCCAAGGTTGTTTGATAAATTGGTGTGGCAATGACATGTTTACTTAGCGCTGGCAACCCACGTTAGTGATGCAAAAAATGAGGCAACTCCTCGTGGTTTGTTTAAACAAACTTGAGAAAGAAATGATTGACTTTCTTTAACAGAAATGAAAAACACTGAGGAACCCTAGCAAACATGCAAACTGGACAAAACAGACAGTGTCACAGCAAGCACATTAATTTACACATATACCATACAAAGGTTGTAGATCAAGACAGAAACGTTTTATGTAGCCATAGAGATCAATAATTAAACACGGAAATAAGAACAAGGAACAAGGAAGTCTTTCCTATAAGGAAATTAACAGACATAATAAATGAAACATGTTTTAGGTTTGCAGAGAGGATGTTTGTCTCTGATAATGAGCACAATAAAGCCATAACAATATGTAAACAACAAGAGGCAAAAAAATATATTTTCTTCTTCCTCTTTTCCTCATATTACACATCTTTGTCAATATTTAACTTTAAAATTATACGTGTTTTTCCACTATTCCATGATTCATATTTTCTTTATCTATAATATTAAAATCACACAAATTAATCAAGTTCTCACCGGTAGTATGGAAGATATCGATCGGTTCGGGGAACATCTTTGTCAATGATGCGTATAGCCTCTTGAAGCTCTTCCAGGTCAAAGTTTACCCGTTCAAATAGAACCTGCACAATAAAGCATTAAATCAATATGGATGAGACTATTTCTTGTTTCACATTCCTGTTCAAATCTTAAAACGGCCTTATTTCTCATCTGATATCACCAAGCTCTTTTTTTTTTAGCTTCTCCACCTGACTGTACAGTTTCAGATTTGGTATGTTGTTTCGAAAGAAGTTAAAGTGATGGTCTACCCAAAAATGGAAATGATAATTTAATCATCCTGTGGAACGCAAGATATTTTGCCAGACAGTTTAAGTTTTCATTGACTTCTATAGTATTTGTCCATACTACGACAGACAACGGGAACCAAAACTGTTTGGTAACTTTGGAAATATATATTGTTCCACAAAAGAAAGGCGGCCATACAGGCTTGAATGGAAGTCAGTTTTTGCCACTGAATAAAAAATACAAAAATGAAATAGCGACTTGATCTGACTTTTTCTCAGAATTGCATGATGTAAACTCTGATAAATTAACTCACAATTCTGAGAAATAAACTCGCAAGTTATAGTCAGAACTGCATGATAGAAACTCATAATTCTGACTTTTTTTTTTCATTTTCGCAATTCTGAAAACATAAGTTTTTTTCCCCCTAAAATTTGATTTTTTTTTTTTTTTTATAATTTTTATTTTATTTTATAATTATGAGTTTTTAATCTGACTTTATAACTCACTATTGCGAGCTTATATCACACAATTCTGACTTTCTAACTTGCAATTGCAAGTATACATCTCGCAATTTTGGCTTGATTTCATAGAATTGTGAGATATAAACTAAAAAAGTCAGAATTGTGAGTTTGTATCTCACACACACTCCAAACAATGCTTTTCTTACTTGTTTCCAGCCAAAATATCTAAAAAATTCTTAAATTAAGGCTTTTCTAGATTTTTTTTTTTTTTATATAAAAGTAAAAATTATTTTCTTGATTTCTTGTTTTCTTGATTTTTTTTGTTGTTGATATTTTGGCTGGAAACAAGACAAAAAAAAAAAAACCTTTTTTTTTTTCTTTTTTCATTGGTAAAAACAGGCTTCCATAGGTTTGGAACAACATGAGGCAGAGTAAATAATGCCAGCACTTTCATTTCTGGCTAAACTATCCTTTTAAGCACATCGTTTTTACCTGAGCCTGCAGTTGCAAAAAGGACATCATCTCTCTGTCCTCTTCTGACTCATTCTGCTGTTTATTTAGCTCTCTGTCCTGTCTTTGGTCGAAAAATTTCACTGCTTTTAACAGTTCAGCTGAGAGAAAAAAAACAACAGAAATAGAGAGAAAAGAATATTATCATTGGTGGTTCAACATGACCACAACTTCTCAGTTGTATACACCAGAGGTTTTCAAATCGACAGTGCATTTTATTGCAGGAAGTGAGAGATGATAAGGGCTAGCCGTTAAAAGTGTTTGTTCTTCTCATAAATATGATTTACCATCAGTGCCATTAAGGCGCAGACAAACGGCTCCAGGAAGCAGCCGTTGCCATTTCCTCTTCATGACCTGATAGCGCACTGCCATCTGCTCCATCAGTAGGGGCCGCTCCAGAGCCGTAGAGCTGCAGGGGTACATGCCAAATAGGAAACGCCATGCCAGACCACGCTCATCAGGCGACACACCACCTGAATCACACAAACAGGAAACTAATCACACATCTGAAGTTGATATACTATGAACACATGGCTTGGGACATGTGCTATTTCACAATGGACCCTTTTCAAAGACTGTGATAATGTGTTTTAAGTTATTATTATCATAATAGATTTATTTTCATTTTCAACTCAACTCCAACTTTGAAATCTGTCTCACTTTTGGCCAACATAATCATTCAAAGTAATTATCTGGAAGGTCAGAGAAACACTATTGTGGATTTTTCCTTTTGCTATTGGTTCAAATGCAAACACGATTATATTTGTTGTAGTTTTCATTCACCACAACAGAAGTTTGCCCAACTATGATGACTTCTGTTTCTGGTAACCCCGGAAATGTCAAAACGTCAGTTCCTTTTATTGACAAGTATACAGACTTTTTTTGAGAGCTGTGATATACAAAAAGAGAAAGAGCAAAAAAAAAATATTATTAATAAAATGAAATTAAATGTCTTTTTTATGTAGAAGTACAAAAAAAAGTCAGTTGAAAAATGCTAAATTAAATAAAAACCTTTTTATTCAGGTTGATTGGCGAGGCAATATTTCTCATTTTAATTAGTTTAACAATGAACTAAAATAACTAAAACAAAAATAAATAAAAACTACACAGACATATACACCCCCCCCCCCCCCAAAAAAATTACTCAATTTGAAAACAAACAAAAAACAAAATAGTATTGTTACTAAATTGTACTACTATTATTTTTATTACTATACAAAAAAAAAACAGTTGCATCAATAAAGTTGTTAACTAACTGATAACTTGTTTACATCAGCTGATATTGTCAGTGTCCTTAAATACAATCGATTGGATAGCCAATACATTAGTATTACATAAATAAACAGTTTAAACAAAAGTATTGACTAAACAAGAGTGTCATCACTGTTAAGATATCAGCATTTAATTGCGTCACTTTAAAGGAATGTGTCACACCAGAGAGAACAAGTCAAACCTCAGCCACTGCATCGTATTAGCATTAGCAATTCAGCATTTCACAATGAGTCAGGGCAGAGAGAATTTTAGGGTCCACACAGAACAAAAACAACCTGTAATCCCCTTCTATATCAGCTTTATCCCCTTCTTACAAAGCTGATTATGTAATTTGAATAAGAGGAATGTGTTTTGGAGATGAGAAGAGCCTTCACATGCACTGCAGAAGATAAACTGCAAGACTGTTTTTGAAGATCTGTGCTGGAAAGCTATGGTGTAGGTTTTTAAACTTTAATGTGGTCACGTTTGCATAACACTCTTGTGCTAGATGCTTATGTTGCAATATCAGGTTGTGTTGCTAAATATTAAGCTTCAAATGTGAGTCGATTTAATGAATGCTAATAGGTGCAAATCTGAGTTACTTTAGAGAACCACTGACTAATGTCTTGTGAAGGAAAAAGCTGCATGTTTTTCAGAAACAAATCCATCTTTATTCTTTATTCTTAGAAGTTTTTAACTTCAAACCATTGCTTCCAGTTAAAATGCAAGCCCTCTATCTGAAATCTCAAGTTAAAAAGTCATCTTGTCTGAATCAGGAGAGAAATATGCAAAGATCAAGCACTGCTGTTTGGACTCTAATTATGACGGCACCCATTCATTACATTGAATGAGGATCCATATAGTAAGTAATGCAATGCTACATTTTTCCAAATCAAAGTAACAAACTAATTTAGATCTTGGATGGCCTAAGGATTTCAGGGTTAGTCTAATTGCTCCACATACTGGCTAATTTGTAACACTGTACTAGAGTATGTCTAATTATTTGATACAAAAATTAAATACAACTACTACTCTAATGTGAAACCATGACACAGCCGCTTTTGAATGGTTTGCCTCAACAGAATCTTGTTTGACTGAAAAGAGCACTGTATTCAACTAGCAACCATGCTGTCTGTTGTCACATCTGAAGTATGACTAATCTTGTTACCATGAATCTTATGATTGTACTTCTACACAGCATAGATTCTATAGCTTTCGCTATTACTAAGAGACCATTCATCATATGTTTGTTGGAGAGCAAATCACTTGACCAGCACTTGACAAGAAGGGGATCTTTGAGGAAGCCAGTGATTCCAGACAGTCATCCAACTGTTTTATATGTTAATTACTTCCTTTTGAATACAATAAAATGTTGTTGAAATTGATTACTAGAGGTAATAGCATCAGCAAACACATTTGTTTGTTTAGAATAGTAAGGATTTCTACTGACATGTTTTTTATTTTGACCTAATCATTGTATTATATTATACAATCCTAAACCTAACACAACCCACACAAACTCTTCTGCAGTTTTACATTTTCATTAAGACATAATGTATGCATATTAAGCCATTTATCAAAATTTGGAGAAAAAAAAAGTCAATTAAGTACATTTTGATAGGGAAAAATTCCATAGAATTCATTCTGACAAGACCATTTTTGTGACAATTTTTTTTATTTGAATGTATTTTAAAATATATTTTATTCCTGTGATTTCAAAGCTGATTTTTTTGTATCATTAATCCAGTCACATGATCCTTCAAAAAATCTTATTATATTCTGATTTGGTGTTCAAAAAGCATTTATCATTATCAGAATGTTGAAAACAGCTGAATAGAATTTCTTCAGGTTTCTTTGATGAATAGAAAGGTCAGAAGAACAGCATTTGGCTGAAATAGAAATCTTTTGTAACATTACATCATCACTTTATCATCACTTTTGATAAATTCAAAACATCCTTATTGCTAAATAAAAGTACTAATTTCTACATAGATCTTTGGATCTTTCCATTCATCAAATATGTAACTCAACTGTTTTAAATATTGATAATAATAAAACAACAAATCAGCATATTAGAATGATTTTGATTTCTGAAGGATCATGTGACACTGAAGACCATAGTAATGATGCTAAATGATGTAGATTTGATCACAAATTACATTTTAAAATATATTTAGAAAGCACTGGTTTTAAATAGCAAAAAGATTTCACAATATTACTGATTTTCTTGTATTTTGGGTCAAACAAATGCAGGCTTGGTGAGCAGAAGAGAATTCTTAATAATAAATAAATAAATAAATAAATAAATACATAAATACATAAATAAATAAATAAATAAATAAATAAATAAATAAATACTCATTAAAAATCTTAAGCCTATTTTAAGCCTATGTCATGCCCCGTCATCACTTCCATTCATAATCCAGTCAATAAATTATACTTATTTTTACCTGAAAATTGCCTTTTGTCATTAGACAACTTCTACTGTCACCCAGGAAGGCTGGTTGTCATGTGTAACAGTGATTACTTTCTAATGGCTTAACCAGGCTATGTTATGATACTGTAAAGAGTATTACCATTTTTAAATATATGCATCCTGAGCCTGGATTCGTCCACTCGCCCCTCTGCGTCCATCACACCTGGCAGCGAGATACGGGCGCAGGCAGACTCCGGTGAGGTCACAGGTGCGACTGACCGACAGACGCCGTTATTCCCCACAGAAACGCTGCACTTCATTCTCTTAAACTTCCCAACGAGTCCATTACTGTCCTGACGGTTTTTACCTTTCCCTTCAACATGTGATCTGTCACAAGATTCAATCATTTTGTTAAATCCTTTGAAGACGCGTCCTCTCAAGCATTGAAGTTGTTCTGAGGCCACAAGGCAAGAAAATTAGCAGGCAAAAAGTATTCGGCTGTGTTTTAGAAAGCTCATTTTAGCTGTACGAGAAAGTGTTTTGATAGTGAACACACCCCTCCTCCCTGTCATATGACTTGAACCTCTCTCTCTCTCTCTCTCTCTCTCTCTCTCTCTCTCTCTCTCTCTCTCAAGGCTTATCTCAAACCCTTGGAGCTGAAACCACGAGTCCGCTGTGGACGTAAAGGTCAATGTCTCCGCCTAGTGGTGAGTTGCTTTTGCCCTTTCTCTCTTCAGAAGTTTTAATCTGCGTGTTTGTGAGAAACAAATTCATCAAGCTATTCTAACTTTAAACCGACACTTCTGTCAAAAATAGTAGGCTATAATTCATAATAACGCTTCCTCCCTGATGTCCCCTCACGTTAAAATTCACCGACTTTTTTGTTTCGAACTGTTGTAGACTTGTAAACAGCCTGTGAATATTCCACTGGATTCAGACGGGACGACTGGACTCTTGGACGACTGGATTATTGTGATGTTTTTACCAACTCTCATTCTGATGGCACCCATTCACTGCAAAGGATCCATTGGAGAGCAAGATGTACTGCCCAATTTCTCCAAATCTGTTCCGATGAAGAAACAAACTCATCTACATCTTGGATGGCCTGAGTGTGAGTAAATCTTACATTTATAAAACATTTACATTTAGACATTTAGCAGTAGGCTTTTATCCAAAGCGTCTTACAAAGGAGAACAATGGAAGCAATCGAAATCAACAAACAAGCAATAACATGCAAGTTTTTTGAGAAAAACAAGCAGTAAGTAAAAGGATAGAGTACAAGTCTAAAAGAGCATAATTTAAAGAATAGAATTAGAAAAGACTGTGCTAGAGTTAGAGGGTTAAATAAAGATGGAAAAGATGAGTTTTTAGCCGATTCTTGAAGATGGTCCACCATGAGGGTACATTTAATGTGAAAGTCCGTGAAAGTGATTTTGGGCCTCTTTGGGATGGCACAATAATGCGCTGTTCAATTGCAGAACGCAAGCTTCTAGAGGGCACATAAGTCTGAAGTAATGAATTCAGGTAAAGGGGTGCAGAGCCAGTGGTGGTTCTGTAGGCAAGCATTAATGCCTTGAATTTAATGCAAGCAGCTATTGGTAGCCAATGCAGACTGATGAAGAAAGGTGTGACATGCGTCCTTCTCGGCTCCTTGAAAACTAGTCTTGCCGCTGCATTCTGGATTAATTGTAAAGGTTTGATAGAACTGGCTGGAAGACCTACCAAAAGAGCATTGCAATAGTCCAGCCTGGACAGAATAAGAGCTTGAACAAGGAGTTGTGAAGTATGTTCCGAAAGAAAGGGCCGGATCTTCTTGAAATCTTAAACTAATTGTGACCCTGGACCACAAAACGTCATAAGGGTCAGTTTTTTGAAACTGTGATTTATATATCATCTGAAAGCTGAATAAATTAGCTATTTATGTATGATTTTTGTTAAGACAATATCTGGCCAAGATACAACTATTTGAAAATATATAGAATCTGAGGGTGCAAAATATTGAGAAAATCACCTTTAAATTTGTTGAAAATTAAGTTCTTAGCAATGCATATTAGCAGTGCATAGCAATGTGAGAGTTTTGACAACATGATCAAAATAAACCATAATTTCCAGAAGTACTAGAATAAAAGTTTATAGTTTGGGTATAAGCTTTTAATGTCTATAATAGCATTAGCAAACAAAACGAAAGTATCTTACAGTTTGGCTAATTTCTTGAAACAGAAATTACATTCTCAAAACAACATGGACAAACCTCCAAACCACTTGGCAATTGTTCACAACAGAATTGAATTTCTCATTCATTTCATCAAATTGCAAATGTCTAAGTACATCTTTGCAAATGATTAAGTACAGATAGCCTACATTTAGCACAATTTCCAAGTGAATAGATCTTGTTAATCTAAACTGATTGTTAATTCTCAGTCTAATGGTTGTTCTCTCCAAAATGTGTCAGCGTCATTTCATTGTATAAGTCATTACATGCACAATAGTCTGTTCAATTGTCAAAATTAGTCAAGACCATAATACCATGAATACCATACAGTAGGTGAATCCTTGGAACATTTGATTACAATTTATTACAGCAATTGACAGTCAGGTGAAACTAGAACTTGACTAATGAAGGAGGAGTTTGACACATCTCAGATGACCAATCAAACAGTATGTTTAGTTACCTGACAGGTGCTGCCCATGACTGTGAATGCTGCCAAACATGTATGTAAAGAGCTTGACCATGCAGGACCAGTACTATTTCTGAACATGGAGGCACCTGGCCAAGTAAATGAACAAGGGCAGCTGCCTGCTCGAGGAAGAGGAGGAAGAGGAGGAGTAAGGGTGCGTGGTGGTGGAATAGGTGGAAGAGGCCGTGGTGCACGAAGACACTGTGCTGTCCCGGATGAAATTCGGGCCACAGTTATAGACCACGAGAATCTGTGGCCACACAGACTGCAGCGTGTGGATGGTCAGGAGGGTGAGGACGGCGGGCAGTGAAGAACTGTTATGAAACTCCAGCTTTATTTATAGCACTCTAGTTTTTTGTTTGTGTGTTTATATTAGAGTTTATTATGCTGTATACATTTTCTTTTTGCTCTGATATATGGAAGTTACTTTGTGTGTGGTTGATCATTACAATAAAAAAATTAGTTACCATTTCCTTGGCAGTATGAGTGCAATGTGTGACGTCAAACCTTGGAGGCTACTCTTACTCTAAAATCCTATTTCTTTTTTTCAGTTTTCTTAATAAAAAAGTATTCTGTTAGCTAGACAAAAACAGTACAGTAACCATTGTCAATGAAGGACTGGGCTAAGACTGTAAGGTGGACATGAGGGATATTTTAGTGGTCCTTTGCCATAGTGACAAAACATCTAAACATTTTGACTTGCAGTGCTTACAAAATGCCAAAGGGACGAAGCATTTTGGGGGCACTGACTGTTTAAATGAGAAGGAAATTTAGTTTTGACACATGAGTGAACTGTTTTGGGAAAGGTATGAGCTGTTGCAGGTGAACCATGGTGTTGTGCCGAACCATCCACATTATTTTGGCAAAAGCACCAAGAGTGTTGAGAATGTCCAGTCTGTTTCAAGAAATGAGCCAAAGCAATTGAGAAGGATATTTTTCCATTTTTGTGGCACTAACTTTTTAAATGGGAAAGGAATTTAGTTTTGATGCATGAGTGAACTGTTTTTGGAGAGATATGAGCTTTTGCAAGTGAGCTATAGTGTTGTGCTAAACTGTAACACTGTTTTGCCAAATGATCTTAGAATTTTGAGAATGTAATTTCTGTTTCAAGAAATGAGCCAAACCAATGGAGAAAAACTGTAACACCTGTATGTATTGTAATATTCATTCTCTTCCACCAGAAGGTGGCGACAACCGCACGTTTAAAAACGCCTTTATCAATGAATCATTCATTCAGGAGATTCCAATAGTAAATTAAGTCTTTATTAATTGCGAAATTAATTTGATCGAATATATTTAAAAACAAAAAAAGACTTAAGCAGTGAATGTTGTGTCAGAATCACTGGTACATTGTTATTTTGTTTAGATTTCTAATCTACTCTTTTTTTTTCTTTAGAATCATCAGAGAATCGTGATCTCCAATTTTTTTTTTTTAAATCGTGTTTTTAATTTATCCAGACTCATGTAGCATAAGTTTATGTTTATTACTGCATATAATTCATTAAAATAGAAGTTTAATTTCAGAAAGTACAAGTTCATATAAAAATGCACCTATTTTTTTTGTGTTTGTCAGTTGAATAAAATACTATTTTTTCCTATATATTTCATTATTAAAGCTTTCTTTAAAAAGTAAAAAAAAAATCTTGTCTCATCTCGTTCTCGTGAACTCGCCTCGTCTCATGGGATAAGTGTCTCATCACACCCCTAGTACTTTATAAACTATGAAACTTGCAAAATGCATTAAGCATACAAAGACCTCTTCTAGATCAAAATATCAAGTGAAATTTGATATCTCATGTCATGACCCCTTTAATGTTCACACATGCCTCTCAGCGAACGGGTTACGCTGTTAACACCTACTGTATCTAAGCAAATGTTTTTTCCAAAAACGGTGATAGCTACTAAATGCAGTTTAACAACTATATTGGTGACTAAACCACAATTGGTTACACAACTGGTTTCAGCAAATATGCCATTTGATATAGGACCACAGGTTTCAGTATTAATATCAAACCTCATACGAAGGGGGTACACAAGTGCATTTTATGTTGGGGATTTTTGACATTTTTTTTTTTACTTCTGTCATCACTGGTACAACTTAACAGAAAACATTTTCTTGTGAAATGAATGTAGCGATTGCTGGTCGTCTAAAGACCCGAGTACAACATCGTGTGGGAGCAGTAATGTGCACACACAGTGATTCATATCTTCCACTGTTATTAAACTGAAAAATCAAGGGGCATTTTGAGTATGATAATTGACTATCTGGAGATATATTATGCACTTCATTTTCTTGTCCATTTTTTTTTTTTTGATAAATAAAAGGTATTTATACGTAACAATGTCTTTACTGTCACTTTTGATCAATTTAAAAACTTTTGAACGGTAGTGTACGTATTGTTTCTTTCTCTTTTTATATTTTAAATGTAACATCTAAAATGTATTTATATATTTACAACATTTTTCTTTTCCTTACTGATGATTAAACTATTACAGTTTTTACTAAGCTTATATGTATATTTTAGGGCTGCTCCCTAATAGTCGACAAACAGTTAGTCGACAAGAAGAGGCTTGGTCGACCAAAATATTATTAGTCACTTAGTCACAGAAAAAAAAAAATCACAGGATGTGGCGAAGTCAAGCAATCTGTGATGGACAAATCGTTAACGGCTGGTCTATATGATAATATAGTACATCGGGCAGGACATCCAAACACTTGCCTGTCATTCATCAACCTCAAATAGGGCTTTTCATCTTAAAGTTGTATGTAGTAGCAACTTTACATGGCAGCTAAGTTTAATGTTAACCTAGAAAAATGTGCACTATTTAGGTGTCTTTGCATAGTGTGGAAGCTGAAAAGTAGTGCGCTCACTGCATGACAGACGGAGGCGCCAGTACAGTCACTTGCACTTAAAATACTCCATCATTTTTGCTCATACAGATAAGAGTAATACTTTTTTTTTTATCTGTAAAGACTATGTTTATTTGTGTGCACTCCAAATAACAACGAAACGTTGGCTTTTGTAAAATAATGAAAACAAACAGGATGCGCTTTCTGTCATCTTGGTCTCTGTGAATTGAGTGCGAAAATCTAAATCTCTGAGTATACTTGCCTTACAGACATGAAAAATATATCTATAGAGAGTGAAATGTCTACTTTTTAATAGGGCTGTCAAATGATTAATCGCGATTAATCGCATCCAAAATAAAAGTTTATGTTTACATACTATATGTGTGTTTACTTTGTATATTTATTATGTATATATATAAATACACACACATACATGTATATATTAAAACTAAATATTTATATGTAGATATATTTATACCTGTATACATCTTAGATTATAAATAAATATAAATATTTAATATATAAATCTGAAATATTTTTCCTTAATATATACATGCATGTGTTTGTATTTATATATACATAATAAATATACAAAGTAAACACACATATAGTATGTAAACTATTATTTTGGATGCGATTAATCGTGATTAATCTTTTGACAGCCCTACTTTTTAAATTAACCAATTCAAATAGAAAACAAATATTCTCAGATTATGTAAACCGTATGAAACAGGCGCATACTGTGGAGATGACGAGTCAGTGTCGCAGACTTAATGTCTTAAGGCAAAAACAAAGAAAGCACTAGCTTATTAATACATTTTTAAAACAGTCTCCTTGCAGTTTTTCCCTGACACATTCATGATTATTATATTTTTGCGCTATGGCAAGCTTTTCATGCATGCGCTTGTAGGCTATGTAGGCAATTAAAGTCTTATTATTATGATTTATATGGTTTATTAATAAATGTGCGACTAATAGTCGACTAATGCTTAAACTGAACGACTACTAGTTGACCAGAAAAAGTCTTTAGTCAAGGGCAGCCCTAATTTTTTTCTCCCTAAATTGTCAATTTAAAGTCTTTAAATTATCATTGTTTATGAAATGTGCTATATAAATTAACTAGTCTTGCATAGAGTAAACAGTCAGATTTAATGACGAGAAAAAAGTGCAACCAAAGTCATAAATATAAATACAAGAAGTTTAGATAATAAAACAATTAAAACAAGAAATAGAAAAAACAAGTATACTCTGGATTCACCCTCGATTTCATCTGAAAAAAAAAAAAAAGGACAAAGAGAAATTAGAACCAGCTAAATTTCAATTTCAACAAAGACACAAAAGTTCCACAGTTCTGCTAAAAAGAATTGATGCAACATTATCGTTACCTGTTTTATTGGAGGTGCAGAGTGGGCTGCCTTGAGTCACATTTTCAGTCATAAAATGTACAAAAAGTTGAGTCCCAGGCCCATAGTACTGCTCATGCATGCCACTAATTCTGCATAAGTAATTACAGTAGAATCTGCCAGTGTCGCTGAGCTCTAGGTACTTCAGGGTAAAGGTTTGTCGCTCGTGGTTTTCTTTTTTGTCTTCAGAGTGTCTCCCGCTAAACTGAGTGAGTTTGTTGATGCTGACATATTTTCCTTGTTTGTTCTTGATGTACCAGTTTACTAAACACTTGGCTTTCTGAATGTCACCGTGAGTCTGGCAGTGCATGGTGATGTTTTCTCCAGGAGTCCTGTACACTTCACTTGGCCACTGCTTCACCCAGTTTTGAGTGTGAGCCTTTCCTGTGACAAAGAACACAACATGATTCTGCTTCTTAAGAATCATCCCAAAGATATTTTGACTCATGTAATCGTGGCGAGCAAAGATTCAGTGATCGTTTGAGCTCATATGTGACCGTGGACCATTATATGACAGAGTATTAACACTTTAGTGCTTTTTTTTTCCAAAAAGCTGAATAAATAAGCTTTCCATTGGTATGTGGTTTGTTAGGATAGGCGAATATTTGGCCAAGATACAACAATTCAAAAATCTGGAATCTGAGGGTGCAAAAAATCGCCTTTAAAGTTGTCCAAATGAAGTTCTTAGCAATCCATATTACTAATCAAAAATAAGTTTTGATATATTTATGGTAGGACATGTACTAAATATCTTCATGAAACATGATCTTTACTTAAATATTATTTTTGGCATAAAAGAAAAAAAATTAATTTTGACCCATACAATGCATTTTTGGCAAATTTACAAATAACCGTGCTACTTAAGGCTGGTTTTGTGGTCCAGAGTCACATATTAATATGAAACTGCACACTTTGTCACTTTGTCACCACAGGAACGAGACTGTTTGACAAACTAAAAACATTTGGGCCATATAATAATCATATATAATAATGCATATATGAATAACAAATACATATTAAACATAGCAAACATAAAACTGAAAATATGATACAAATAGAAACACAAGGCTGAAAATGAGAGTAACTGTGTTACCTGAGGAGTAAAAAGCAAAGAAGACCGCAGCAAATATGACAACATGGAATAGCATATCTCTGTCTGTAAAATTAAAAAACAGCAAAAATCAATCTTTTAAATTAGGTACAGTGTCGCTTATTTTTTTTACTTTTTACATGTTACTTTCAATGCAAGCAACAAAACAGATCATATGTGAAGATGTTTTCCCAGACATGCTGAAATACTGAAACATGAAAGCATCATATGTTGCAAAACTATACACATGAACGTTTTGCATTGGGTGGGTGCGATCACTGACAACGTTTAAAAAATAAATGCTAAATTGTTTTGTTTTGGTCTCGTGCAACTTACCTCAGAGCTGCTCAAATATCAAGGGCTTCCTATGGTATGGTTGTTCCTATCAGAATCTGAATCTATTTACATGTGAGACGGCGAGGATGGTTTCACACATCTGTTACGCTCTTTCTTCCTGTGCCGTATTACTCAGAAAGGATGAAAGTCTCACCTGCAAGTTACAGACTTGATTTCATTTCATTTTTTGAAACTATTTTTGAATCTATGCTAAGTTTGTGTGTCGAGCAAGCTAATGCTTTTGTCCTTTGCACGTTTAAGTATGCGTATATAATAAAAAATGATTGACCTTTTTGTTTCTACAAAATAGGTTGTTAAGTGGTAACAGGAAATCTATGATGTGACAATGGCATGCCTGTGCCACATTAAACAGTACAGCTAAACTGGATGCGTGATCATATTTGTGAGGTGTTTCTGTTTTTTGTTTTTTTTTCTCAACAAATCAGTTACTCATCATTAGAACTTAGAAATCATCAGTAATATCTTCTTCTGTGTTTCACCTAAGAAAGAAAGTCATGCAGATATGACACTGATAAATATATATGATTTAGTTTTACATAAAAAAATCTACTTACATTTACTATTTAATCTGGAAATATACAGAGGTGTCTATTGTTTCATCTTTCTTGAATCTGAATCTATATGGATCAAATGTATCTTTTTTAGTAAATAGTTGCAGATTGCAGAATATCAATTTGTTTATAGTAATGAACAGACAAGTAAAGAACTAAATAAATGCATTGGAGCATTATCAGTTCATTATAATTCATCACTTAATTATATGGCTTTAAACCCTTAGTTGTCAAATTTACTTCACCATTTTACAAATAAATCCTAATTTTATCATGAAAAACTATATATCGTTGGAAAATTGTACTTTTTTTTGTGTTACAAATTATGTACAAAAAGTAATAGATTAATTTATGACAAGAGTGCACCTCAAAAATCTACTTCTGACCTTAGTCACAAAAAGACCTATCATGCTTTAGAAATCATAAGAAATTTTGTATCACTTGAAAACCTAAAATCTCAAAATTCATTCTTTGAAAACCATTTTAAAATCAGACGTTGCATTACCATGGGAAAATGTGCATCAAAATCATATTACAAATGTTTTTGTTCATTAATTATAAAAAATAGTGAATAATAAAAAATTAGGAGTGACAGTTAAAGGGTTAAACCACTTGATTGATTAAAAGATGTTTATAGAAACCAATACGCATTAGAGTTAACCACTGCAGACATCGGGTTTTTCACAGACACTAGGGTTTTTAACAATGATGCGTGAGATGAATAACAATAGAAATGTTAAACGGTCAACAGAGATATTAAGTAATATCAGGACAAATAAAAGAGATTGCATGCATATTTTAAAATAAAAATATGACTCATTATTAGAAAAAAAAAGATAAAAAATATTACTTTCAATAAAAATTGATCACAAAAAATAAATAAATAAATAAAATAATAATATTTGTGCTTGTACATTTTTTTTATTTATTCCCATAAAAACATTACTTTAATTATATAAATGTTTAATATTGGACAACTGTTTTACTGTTTATGCATACTCTTTTCTACAACTTTTTGTAAAAGAGATTGCATGCATATTTTTAAATAAAAATCCGACTTTCATTATTAGAAAAAAAAAGATAAAAATATTACTTTTAATAAATATTGATTACCAAAAAAAATCTTATTTTTGTGCTTTTCACCTTTTCTGTTCTTTATTCCCCTAAAAACATGAAAATACTTTTAATTATTTAAATGATTGAAAAATGACATGATTTCAAAACATAGGTTCACAGACTTGATTAATTTGTACAATAGGTCACTAGATGGCATCCATGGATACATTTTTATACTAGTTTGTTCTTTTGAAGTGGAAAGTGACACAATGTTAGTAATATGTTAGGAAAATTTGCTGTTGCAGATCTGCCACGATTCATTAAGCGTTATAATTTTTTTTTTTCACATATAGTACCATCTTCTGCTTTTGATCTTTCTAGAAAATAATGATGGTTATTTAGATCTAAATATAATTAAAAATGTCTTTATTACCTTAAATTACATTCTTTACCAAGATTTTGCATTTTTACTGAAATAAATTTTGAGTTTATTTTGGGTTTATTATTCTTTAAATGTAATTTATTTATGACTGAATATATATTCAGTATTTAAATTCAAACACACACACACACACACACACACACACACACACACACACACACACACACACACACACATATATATATATATATATGAGAATAGTGTGCTCTGAAAAGACTATTTTGACTTTTTTGACTGAAGTGCACACTCGAGTAACACTAAACACCCTTGCTCTAACATTACACTGATGAAGAGCCAAGTGACTCAGGCGGACTTTGACCGAGTGGGACAATTTCCTGTTTAAAATTTGACCATTCATCAGCCAATCCCATACTGCATTCCAATCAGAACACTTGTTTTAAGTTAATTCAAGGACACTTCCTGATTTCCCTGAAAGGGGGTCAAAAACACAATACACAGTATTAGAGCCAGCGACCTCTTGTATATGAAAAAAAAGGTGCAACAGCTAAAATGTCTTTGTGCCTCATTTAACCCTAAATGATATTAGTATCTTAAATATACACATTAGTTACTGCCACAGTGACAGTTTTGTACCTTATTTCTGAGAGTTTACATTCTGAAAATATGTGTTCATAATTTGAACAATGCAGTCTTGTGTTTATTCAGTGGTGCGTATTAAGATGTGTGCAATAGGTGATATTTTACTTGTAGTAGTTTTAACAATTACAAGGAAGGCAGGAAATTATGACTTTTTTTCTTTTTTCTTTATGTGCTGGTAATATTCTCCAATTTCAGATTTTGGATTGCTGGTTTAGTCACAGAAGTTTACAGTGAAACTTACTGGAGACAGTGTATAATGAATGTTTTTGCTTTCACTTTCATTTCTGCAGAAAAGATCAGTTTTCATAAACTTCACAGGCACAGGCTTTAAAAATAAGACATTTTAGTAAGTTTTTAGGGCTTTATAGGTCAAAAAGGACAGTTAATGACCACTACACAGTGTTATTGTGCTAGTTAAGGTGGAACGTTTTTGTTATTAAAAGGATAGGAACTGAAACCTCTTATTTATAAGAAAACAGAAATGTGCATTGGGAACTACACGGCAGTCTCAAAAGTCTGTGACTGCCGGTGTAGAATTGAGGAACATGAGACCATGCTTGCCAGCTGCTTAGTATTATTGGATGATTGATTTTTTTTTTTTTCTAACACCTGTCTTTTTTACAACATTAAACATTGTCTATTATCTGACCTTCTGTTGGAGAAAACAATATACATATATACAATATACAACATACGTGATACTGTTATAAAATAATTTGGCAGAGTATTAACACTTAATGACATTTGAATGACAAATTCAACTTGTACCACTGTAGTTGAGGTCAGGAAATATATTACTGATGACGGTATACAAATATTTGACAGAGTATTAGCTCTTAATGACATTTTAATGATAAATACATTTTGTACCACTGAAAAAAAAAAGTGGTTAGAAAAATATTCATGCCACAGTTATAATGGCCTCATGGCAGCTAAAGACAAAAGCAACCACCATCATGTTTATGACAGATTTATGACAGGTTATGTTGTCTTGGTAATGTCAAGTTGTCATAACAAAGGCATCTCAATGTCATCTTTGCATTAAAAATGACATAACTGTGCAAATGACACTTAACGACAGCTGCCATAAACAAGCATAAGACCTCCTTTATATTGATTATGAAGGTGTCATGTCAGTCTTATGCAGACACCTTCAAAGTGTTACCGAAGAGTGCATAGAACATAACACAAAATCTTTGACTAACCTGAAACATGTTGGATGGCCTGAGGGTGAGTAAATATTCACCGAATTTTAATTTTTGGGTGAACTATTCATTTAACAGACATTTCAAAGAGAATTTTAGCCATTAAAGTCATATCTACAACACATTTTACTACTGTAATACTGTACTGTATATACTATTTGATGACTTGGAATGACATTTAAACTCAGTTGCACTGTACATCATTTTTAATGTATTAGATTCCCACACAGTTTTTCTCAGTTGCAAAACCTTTAGGCTCTGAACATTTTCAGTGCATAATATAATCTACGGAAGTCAACAAACAATTGTTTGCCTCTTTCATCTGTCATTGCTGGTAGGACGACACGTTCTTTTCTTCACATGTTAGCATAGACTCCTTCATCTTCCAAGGCGTGGTCAGATGAGAATTGTCTCACATCACACTAATTAAAAACAGCAAAATGTTACAGACATCTCATACAATGTAGATTCTGTTGATTAAATATCCTCTTTTAATTGTAAATGTAAAGGCACGTGCAGTGTTTTATAGTCATAGTTTTGTACATTAGTATCTTCATGCATGAGTCTTCAGTGTGTTCTTATTAGATTTAACAGCTAGCTGATGTGTGAAGGTAGCACTTTTTTTTTTTCACAGTCCTGTTCTGCACGTGCATACGTGCTGTACTTGCTTTAGTAATTGCAGTAGCTGGGTAATAACTAAATACTAACCCTGAACCTATCTCTAAACCTAACCCATGTAGTTGCCATATATTATCCAGTACTTTCTTAAAGTAAGTACACTGTAAGTACATTCTGTAAAAAAAAAGTGCAACCAGGTTCCACCAAGTAATTGTTTTTTACGTACAAAACACGAACCACTCAGAAAATCAACACCTCCAAAAAAATCTGTCAAAAATAAATGACTAAATAACGGATGCGCTACTTCGAAACCGGCTTCTGCATCATTAATAGTTGTGAAAGTATAAAACGTTTCTTCCACTGACGCAATGTTGTACTCACCCCCCAGTTGTCATAAACACGACCTTCCGGGCAGTTTGTATAAATATCCTCATCACTGCCTTTGTCTTCTTTACTACTTTTCATAAAATGATAGATGCAGTACAAATCATTAGTAAAAGTTCTGATATATTATTATGTAACAAACATTATATTATGCACTACATATGAGCCTGTTCTGTTCACCAAAACAATACTGCAAAAACAGCAATATTCTGAAATATTATAACAATTTAAAATAAATATTTTCTATTTTAATATATATATTTAGGATGTAATTTATTCCTGTGATAGAAAGCTCAATTTTCAGCATCATTACTTCAGTCTTCACTGTCACATGATCTATTAGAAAGCATTCATAATATGCTGATTTGCTGCTCAAGAAACATTTTATTATTATCAGTGATGAAAACGGTTATGCTATTTTTTGTGTGGAAACCGTGATTTTATTTAATTTATTTAAAATATTTGGAATTAACTTTTTGAATGTCTTTAGTAATGTTTAAACAATTGAATGCATCTGTGCTAAATAATAATCAGAATAATAATCATAATAATAATAATAATAATAATAATTTCTGTACATGAAAACTTTTAAATTATATTTTATTACAGTTTGCACAGAAATATTAAAAAGCATAATTAAAAATAATAACTGTTTCCTGAACAGCAAATCAGCATATATAGAAAACTGGAGTAATGATTCTGAAAATGTAGCTTTGCATCACAGGGAATGAGTTACATTTGAAATGTATTCAAATAGAAAACAGAAAACGTTTATTTTAAGAGTTACTTATTTAAAAAACAAACAAACAAACAAACAAAAAAAAAATAATTCTAAAATGTTGGTAGTGTATATAAGATCATACTGTACATACTTTGTAAAATCAGATTTTTTCGGGTTTGTCTTCATTTCATTCTGTAGATTCTTCATTATAGGTTGTTGTGTATCTCTGTTCCCACTGAAAAAAAGAAAATATTTAAAGTTGTCAGGAAACAAAAGAAGGAACAAGACAGATGGAATAACAAGACACATGGAAGGAGTGACTAATGTGTAGCTTACAAGCAAGAGATCCTTAACCAGCGTCTTCTCACAGCATACACTAAAATGGCCACTAAAACTAAAACCGCTAATGCAACAGCAATGTACATTATTGTGCCTGTGAAAAAAACAAAACAAAACAAATATTTAAATGAATTATTTTTGCAATAAAGCAATCAGAGTGAGAGTGAACAATAAGTCTCACCATTTTGAGGAGCTTCCAAAGTTATGGAAGAGTTTCCCAGACTGTTATTGGCAAAGCACTGGACAGTCTCTGGGAAACCCAGCCAACCTTGAAGGGTGTATGTGGTAACAGACACGTTTTGTTTATTAAAGCTGGTGCTGGAGAAGGCTTTTGAGGAATCTGGACCAAGCCACTTGACTTCGCTGGGAGGGTTGGAGTCCACAGTACAAACACAGACCGTCAAAATCGTAGACTGGCAAGAAGATTCACTTTTAATTTCAGGAGGATCTAGATAGATAGATAGACAGATAGATACTTCTTAAATACCTAAAAATACCTAGTTCTACCATGAAATTCAGGCTGATGGGTTGTTGATTGGTTCATCTTGCAGATGCAACCAATGAGCTTGTGGCTTCACATTTAAATGGCTGGTAGTATTCACTTGGGCATTTGCCAGCGCACTTTCATAGTTCCTCTAAAACCCTCAACCTTCCCCAGCTCCACCTGTATATATCTGCTACAGGTTATTTTATATGCTGTTTGTGCAGCAGCGGTATGTCTTAAATACTCACAGCACCGTATCGCCATATGCCTTGGCAGTAGCAAGTTCTTGTACTCAGTGGTCGAATTGTAAAAAAAAAAATCAGGGGGGATGGTGGGTCCTGTGATTACAAATGATTACAAAATTTGTCTAATTTTTAAACACATTTTTATTTAACATAAATTATTAAATACACTATGGTTTATGAATGGGCTTCCTTGTGGGGCTGAAATGTTAAGTTTTATCTTTTTTTCTGGGGACATTTGTTCTTCCCAGTTTAGGTTAAAACACACACACACACACACTTGCATGCACACAATATGTGTGTCTGATGCCAAATGACTTAAATGATGCCTATTATTTAGGGGTATGCAATATTGACAAAAATGTCAATAGAGTATTTAATATTTTGCTCAGTGTGTTTTTGTGCTGGTAAGGCTTCTCATAGATAAATAAATTTGATATGATAAATAAAACCCTTAGGTTGGACAAGTGTCTGTTTTAATGATTCACTTACGCAAACAATTATTTTAAAATGGCTGATTTAATTTGGATCGAAGCAAGCTGACTGTTTTTATGAATGGATTATTGAATAATTGGCTCACTGATCGGTTCAGAAACAGATTTATTCAGGAAAGAAACAGCAGCATTGCTCTGAGACGCACAATAGCTATGTTCTAGCTTTGTTTGGAGCTACTTCATTTGCAAAACAGGAAAAATGACAAAATGTGTCTAAAAATGTAACACAGAATTCATTTATTGTCAGTTGAACTGCTGTATAAATTAATTCATGTGATATTAGGCGGCTTAACTATATCATATAAAGATAAAAACACAGGGATATTTTTCTTTCATTATTTTAATTATAGAGGTATTCTAACTTCATTCTAATAGGCTTCATCATGCACTGAATGCTTTTGGACTCTCAAGACATGTTTTTGTTTGGGTTTTTTTTTTTTTGTTTGAGTGTCAGCTAGCCTGAAATAGGGTGACCATTTTTGAATGGAACGCATCCCTCATCTCTCTTTCTCATCATCCTTCATACTCATAGTAGGCCTATTATATCAGATTGTCTTTAAACTCTAATCAAGGAAATACCATACCTTATGAATTGTCTTCAAGTGCAAAGGTTGCGCTTGAAACATTTTGCACGAATGACGAAAACATGCACGAGTTTGCACGCAACCCGGAGTGCGTTGCTTGCATTATGAGCACACATACCACACGTCTACATTTAAAATAACAAACTTGAGCGTGCACAAGATGCAACATAATACCGAGCTCTGATTGGCCAATCGCCGTCATTTCGTTTATAAATTATTCTACATAGAGAATTTTAATTTGCACTGTACGCTCTACATAAAACACCGCATTATTAATCTAAAGGGATGGTGGTTTTACAGAGGGCTTTTTCTCATTTTTTTCAACAAGGGGGATGCCATCCCCCCACATCCCCTCTCAATTCGAGTCCTGCCTGTACTTGCTTGCAGCAGCAGCAGCAATAATCTAAAACTACAGCAATAACCAACAGCAGCAGTAGTGTAGCAAACCAAATACATTAAAGGCACATAACATACACAGTTTCACCTAATCTCATGTTAATCCTGAGTAGCTATAGAGTAGTAATGTATTTTTAATATCTTAATATTAATATCTTAACATTGTCATATCCGTTACCATGCTAAACCTTTCTGAGAGTTGTCTTGATAGAAATACCAGTTTAAACTGTTGAACCAAGGCTTTTCGCTTTTTTTACTTACACAGCACGTCAATTTTCTGTGGAACAGAACTGTTTTTTCCCTCTGTATTAATGGCTGTACAGGAAATGGCCTCAGTATACCGAGACACTTTCTCCAGTTTGTAAGTTGGGCTCTCTGCTAACATCCTCCCATTTACGCTGAACCACTTGTAGCTGTTTGCAGGAGGGTTGCTGTCACTGGAGCAGGTCAGTTCCACAGAGCCATTCTCCTTCACTGAGGATTCAGCGACCACATTTACATTATATGGAGGGTCTGATTGAGACAAAATGTTGATAAAATGACAGATTCAGTTCATTGCATAGATAATTTTACTAAAAGCAATTTCATTTAGTTTGTACAAAAAGTTTATCGCCTTCTGATACAGCTGAATAATGTAATCATATAGGAAATATTCAAAACCTCCTCTGTAAACAGCTTGCTTTTGTTGCTCAGGAAACAAATAACAAATAACATTTCAAACCTTAAAACCATAAAACATATTTGAGTAACTTTTATTTTCTAGTTGTTTCTATGGCTTCCCACACACTTGGCTATTCAAATTTATCTTTTGAAGCAACTGGTGCTGCAGGAGTGCAGACCACTAAAACAGCGAGTGTTTTAATGTTTTCGGATTGGACCCATTCATCTCCATTGTAAGGGTCTCACTGTATCCCAGAGAAATTTATGTTTTTGTGGTAATCAGCGTTAAGCCACAGGTTCTGACTAAATAAGGTTAACTTAGATTTAACTAATGTATTTTTTTTTCCATGTTAAAGATACCTTTACTAATCAATTAAGGTCAAACAAAATACAAAATACTCGGTACTTACACAGCACGTCAATTTTCTGTGGACCAGAACTGTTTTTTCCCTCTGTGTTGATGGCTGTACAGGAAATGGCCTCAGTATACCGAGACACTTTCTCCAGTTTGTAAGCTGGGCTCTCTGCTAACATTGTCCCATTTGCGCTGAACCATTTGTAGCTGTTTGCAGGAGGGTTGCTGTCACTGGAACAGGTCAGTTCCACAGAGCCATTCTCCTTCACTGACGATTTAGGGATCACTTTTACATTATATGGAGGATCTGAAAGAGACAAAATTTTGATCAAATGTTATGTATTATGCAAACAGTCTGATCAGTCTAACTCTCTGTCAAACATTTTATAGATAGCTTTTATTCAAGCCAGCTTAAGTTACTAATTTAAGATGGTGGTTTTCAAATAGATACTATTTTAAGATGGTGGTTTCCTCTGGAAACTTTCAGTTTGACTGCTCACTATATTATTATCAACATAATTATTATGAATATATCATTATTAATATTATTTGAATACATTTAATTAAACATAAAATAAAGAATTAAAAAACTAAAAATAAATTTATTTTAAAGGGTTACTTCACCCCAAAATGAAAATTTTGTCATTCAAGGGTTAGTTCACCCAAAAATGAAAATTATGTTATTAATGACTCACCCTGATGTTGTACTAAACCCCTAAGACCTCCGTTCATCTTCGGAACACAGTTTAAGATATTTTAGATTTAGTATGTGAGCTTTCAGACCCTCCATTGAAAATGTATGTATGTATACTTTCCATGTCCAGAAAGGTAATAAAAACCATCACCAAAGTAGCCCATGTGACATCAGTGGGTCAGTTAAAATTTTTTGAAGCATCGAGAATACTTTTTGTACGCAAAGAAAACAAAAATGACGACTTTAGTCAACCATTCATCTCCTCTATGTCACTGTAGCACCATTTTGGAAAGTATCCACTGGACGTAAACAACATATGCAGCCACAACATTTACGCTATTATTCGAACGAAAACAGCGCATCCGTGTGTTGTGGCTGATACAGAACAGCGTATGTTGTTTACGTCCAGTGGATACGAAGCTACGAGAATACTTTTTGTACGCAAAGAAAACAAAAATAACGACTATAGTCAACAATTCGTCTCCTCTATGTCACCATAGTGACATTTTGGAAAGTATCTACATGTATTTACCCTATGATTCGAATGAAAACAGCGCATCCGCGTGTTGTGGCTGACGCAGAACAGCTTTCCAAAACGGCACTACGGTGACATAGAGGAGACGAATTGTCGTTATTTTAATTATTTATTTATTTATTTTATTATTATTTTTTTTTTTGCATACAAAAAGTATTCTCGTAGCTTCTGAAAATTATGGTTGAACCACTGATGGCAGATGGACTATTTTGACAATGTCTTTCATATGTTTCTGGACCTTGACAGTTTTATTTACTTGGCAGTCAATAGGACAGTCAAAAAGCTACCGGATTTCATTCAAAATATCTTAAATTGTGTTCCGAAGACGATTAAACCTTTTACAGGTTTGGAACGACATGGGGGTAAGTGATTAATGACAAAATTTTCATTTTGTGGTGAACTATCCCTTTAATTTATAAAGACATTTATAGTTATATTTTATTTTAACATTTATAGTTATATATTATTATTATTATTGTTTTGTTTTGTTTTTGCTAAAAGTTTGAAAGCAAACATTTCTGCATAAATTAACGAGGTCTTGTGGAAAAAAGACCATGAAAATGAACAAAAATGCCCCATAGATTCAAAACAAAGGGGCAAAAATGTATTACAATTAAACAATGTATTTCGGCTGTCACTATTAAAATGAATGAAAAGTGTAAATTTGTGAAATGAATTGAGTGTGTGCGCTCACAAATTCCCTCATCATAAACAACACAGTGGAGAGACGATGTCAATATAAAATTAATTTTGTAGCTTCAGTGATTATAATGGGAGTTTTTGCATAACTTGTACTAGACTACAACAGTCAACATTTGAAGTGGATCAAGAAAGTTCATCAAAGTTGTTCTAAGACAAGAAAGAATACTGTTTTGGTTTTAGGACAATTTTGATGTAAGGTATTGATCCACTTCAAATCTTGACTACTATAGACTAATGTAATCAGGCCCGGATTGGCTAATCGGGAGGACCGGGAGAATTCCCGGTGGGCCGGTCCATTTTTTAGCTGCGAGGGCCGGTGTCCCAGTCACACTTTTTATTTATTTTATTTTATATATTTATTTATTTATTTATTACCATAGCCTCACTCTTTTTATTCATTATTTTACCACAGCTCCCCTCTTTTTATTTATTTTCTCGCAGCCCCATGAGCAGAATGCAGCCTGCAGGTTAATGATGACGTAGTTATCAGTCGACTCCCCCGACAGCGGCACCTTGCTCAACAGCAAAATGAGTTGTTAAGAGATACGCCAGAGATGAAAAATGGATAATAAAAAGGCCAGATTAAAAAAAAAAAAAAGACGATGAAAAAAAAAAAAGACGATGAAACGGCCGGTAAGTTAACGTTAAGCTAGTTAGGAGCAGTGCAAAACAACGATGTCTGCAAACCACTGTTCATGTTTATGTATCAAACTTTTTCTTGTACTGTAGCTCTTCAGCAGCAGCAGTCTCTAGTCCAGTTTATTTATGAGCACTAATTCTTACAGAAAATAAATTCTGATAGTGTTAAACATTACATTGTGTTAACTGTTCAAATAAATCTTCACTGTGAAGCAACACTTAGGCTACTGTATTTGCACTGAATTGGAAATGACATTATTTTAATATAGTCAGTCGTGAACTAAAGTGGGCCGGGCTGAAAAGGAGTCCCACTCCGGCCCTGAATGTAATTGACCGACATGTTTGTGTGTGAAGCCATAATGTGACGTGCCCAAACGCAGACACAAAACAAAATGTTTTTATATTGTTTTATATCAATATTGATAATCATTATTACAACAGAAAAAGTAATCATCTACAATAGTGATTTTTGTCATAATATAGCAGCCCTATGAGCTGTTTTTTTTTTTTTTTTTTTTACATTATTTGATTTTAAACTGACGTTGTTACTGACAACAGTTATTGTTTAATATTGATTGAAGAAATAAATAAAAATTGCACTCACTAATAAAAATAAAAAATAAAAAATCAATTCCAGGGAGCAAATGTTGTCCCTTAACAGAGTTAACTTCTGATCCTGCCGCATATGACTATTGTGTTGGACACGTTTGGCTTCATTGTTGAAAAGGTTGCAAATCGCAGTCCTAAAACCATTAACAGCTAACAAAAAAAAAAAAAAAAGAAAGAAGAAGAATTAGCATCTGCTCATTTGTCTTAAACGCACATCGCTGACTTACATTTAACTTTGAGCGTTTTGTACGCTATCACTGTCTTCTCTTTAAACTCTGCAGAGCAGGTGAGTCCTTTATCATGGTCTTCTCTAGAAGGAGTGAGGGTCAGGCTGTAAGATGTAAGCTTCCATTGACCTTGATCTTGCGTCTTTGAAGGACCTGAGTGTGTGCCCGTGTGATTCCAGGTGACACGAGGCAGCTCTGACAGACAGGAATGAGAAACGGTACAGGTAGCAGTCGCCGATTTCCCTGATGTCATTTCCCCTTCCACAGAGACGGTAGGATTCTCTGGTGTTTCTAGTGAAGACACATATTGTGGACACAATACATTTTCTTTTCACATAATTTTTTTCCATAATGCTTGATACATTTATTAAAATACTGATTTAAATATTACATAACAAATCATTTTGATAACATCTAGATAGCATTAACCATTGTTGTTTTCTGGTCATTTTAACTCAGAGAGGATTTAAAAAAAAAAAAAAGAAACTTACTTTTGACTGTTATAGAAACTATTTGTTTTTCCTTTTTATATGTGTACTTGTTTAGATGTTTAATCTCAATCCGGAACATGAATTGTCCAGCATCACTGCTGCTCAGAGAGCTGATTTTCAAAGAACAGTCATTTTTGCTCAAATCACCAGTGAGACTAGTGCGCCCTTTGAATGAATTGCTGATTTTTGAGTTGTCTGTATGGTATACTATTGATTCCTCATTTCCTTTGTACCAAATCCCTGTAAAATCTGTGTATGTTGTTTCCTTTGCCGGGTAGCTGAACCTACAGGGAATCTCCACACATGATCCAGACAAACCCACCACTGATTCAGGCACGTTAATGTTCCAGTCATCAGCATTAGCAGGTGACACTGAAAGAAGTATGAATCAAAATTAATTTGTATATTTTATTGACCAATTAGTGACCAATTAAAATATTTCTGTTACAACTGTTAAAATACTGTTAAAACTTTCTAACAGTTTTCTTTTTATTTCAGTTTGGGTCTAAAATAAGTTTCTTCTCCATATGACTGGACATGCTCTGTAATTCCTTTGTCTGGGGAATGACTCATTTCACTTTATTTTTATTACTGCAGAGAGCATAAAAAATGAACTGAGAATTACATGTGTGTGTGTAGAATTCATTACAAAACAAAAACATACATACATGATAACTATTTAATCTAGTTTCATTTTACTAACCTCTGAGCCAGAGAATAAGTGACAACAAGCAGCTCCAGAAAACCATCCTTGCATCAAAATTCAGCATCTGGGAATAAATATTGTCATCATTTATGGCACTTCGGTTACCAGTAACCACTAAGTATTGTTTTAGAGTGACAGAACATTTCATTTCTCACAGGTAATAGCACATTTCCAGTACATTCGTTATTCAATAAGGGATGTAAATAGTCACTGTGATAAAAATGTCAAATAGTAACTTACTTGTCCTCACTGTTGTGTCCTCAAACAGTGCCAGAGTTCATCAGAAGAAGACTGGTGCGCTAAATAGTCGAGAGCTTCCTTCCCCCTAGCTGAGCGTCGTGCTTGTGATAATTTGCTCACTTCCTATTTCAAAGGCTTCTGAAAGACTGATATCTGCTGTCTAGCAGTCTTAGGCCACTAGTATTTTCGCCATCAAACATTTACGTTTTACATTTAGCAGACGCTTTTATCCAAAGAATGCGTAAAGCGATTCGTCTTAAAGAAGGCAGAGCGTTTCCATTACAAATTTGCGCGAAACTTTTGCGATATTTTCTAAATGTCGATAAAAAACTGTTGCGAAATGAGGGTATTTCCATTAACCATATCATGCGACTAAAACTCGTCCTCTCGCGATAAGTCATTCAAAACGCTCTAGCCGTTTTTATTTTTAATTGGAGCCGTAGGCCCGTTATACAAGCAGTAATGGCAAGGCAAGCCCCCTATACTTGGGAGCGGCCACGTGTGTGCTTGTTCTTGGAAGTAATAGTGCGCGATTTCACGGAGGAACTGTGGATTCAGAATTTCCGGATCTGCATCTGCACTTTTTTTGAGCTGTGCAGTGCCTCTTGTAGCACCTGCAGCATCATGCCCAATGGTGCCAGTTTCCACAAATATACAATAAAGAATGATCATATGACTGTTCCTGGAAATGCGAAAAAAAAAAAAAAGTTTCCATTGCCGTTTTGCGAATTATTCATTTTTCGCAAACCACCTCATGCGAGCGTAAAAACTTTTTTGCGATATGGGTGTTTTTGCGATTTCAATTCGCAATTTCAATTTGCGCATTTTGAAGGGTAATGGAAACGTATGGAAGCAGAATAGACTCAATTATAATTCACACAAAAGACACAATGCACACATGCGTATACTAATTCACATGCATGAAACCCAATTCACGTGCACGAAAAAAATATATATATTCACAAAATACAATTCACATGCACAAAATAAGAATTTATACTCATAAAATACGATTCACAGATGTACAACTGTGTACAAAAATTTTGAATGTTTAAAATTCACGAGTGTATCACGGACTGTGAATATGTGAATCGCATTTTTTGCGTGTGTATTTCTAAGATTTGCGTGTGTTTTTGAGACTTTCCTAGCAGCAATTTCTTCCCACGTGGGTCACTCGTACTATTTAGCCAAAATTATTTGAGCCTGTCGATCGACCAATAACCCACTGTGGACGTGCCTACCTGTATTCTACGTCATCATCGCGAGTCCATAGTTCCAGTTACGATCTACGATTCAGCAGAAGTTTGTGCTGTCGATCATCTCATTTAAGGTAACTAGCTAGTAAATATGAATTGTTTCATTTTGCATGCTTAAAATTTGGAAGGAAAAACGGTCATTTAGACACTTCTTAACATAAAAGTGAAAGTGAAAGTGAAAGTGACGTGTGGCCAAGTATGGTGACCCATACTTGGAATTTGTGCTCTGCATTTAACCCATCCAAGTGCACACAAACAGTAGTGAACACACACACACACACACACACACACACACACACACACACACACACACACACACACACACCATGAACATACACCCAGAGCAGTGGGCAGCCATATTGCTATCGCTGCGGCGCCCGGGGAGCAGTTTGGGGGTTCGGTGCCTTGCTCAAGGGTCTCACCTCAGTTGTGGTATTGAGGGTGGAGAAAGTGCTGATTAATCACTCACCCCCCCGACAATCCCTGCTGGACCTGGGACTCGAACCTGCAGGTTACAAGTCCGACTCCCAAACCATTAGGCCTAACCACACTCTAAAAAACACTGGGTTAAAAACAACCCAATTTGGTTAGTTTTTAACCCAAGGGCTGGGTAAATATAGGACAGAACCCATTTGGGGTTAATTTTACCCAGCAAATTGGGTTGTTTATTTAACCCATCATGATGGGTTGATTTAACTCATCTAATGGGTTGATTAATTTTTATTAAAATATAGCTTATTCTTACTTTATACATATGAAATGATGAAATACTTTATGCTTTTTACTTTATACATAATAAATTATGTTTACAGATTAATTTAAATAATGTAAACTTTTGTAAAATACTCCACACAACCACTGGTTTGCATGATAACTTCCTTTATTTTCCTTTATTTATCATTTACAGCATAGTTTATCGTTTTAATGTACACATAGCCTATTGTCTATTTATACTCATTTAACAAACATTAAACGTACAAATTAAACATTAAACAGAAGTAATTCACGTGTAATCGACCGGTCTCTGTTACTCCGTTTTCACCGGAAGGGCGCTGGCTCTCGTGCCCGAGCAGGAGTCGTGTTCGGTGGGGAACTGCAATCATGGCGAGGAGATGGGCTCCGCCGCCGCCGCGGTGGTCTCCGCGGTCTTCGCGGCCGCCGCAACCGAGAACGGGCCACCCCATCACCTCCACCCAGGCGGCAGAAGTAATTCACGTGAATTCAAGCAGTCTCTGTTATTCCGTTTCCACCGTAACGGTGCTGGCTCTGTGTACGCGAGCTTAAGTGTTCGGTGGGGAACCTTTTCCGGCTACCACCTCACCGAGTTGCGCAATCATAGCCGAAAAGTACTGCGACTGCTTTCATAACCTGCCCAAAACAAACAGTAAACGGCTCTGAGGAAATATTTTCACATCCAAAGTATTTGTATTCTAGTATCTTTATGAATAAGCGTTTATTTTATGTAGAGTATCAGGCATTTCCATCGCGCGAGTAGATGTTAATTAGGTGATTCAAACCGCGCGCCTGATTCTCTGCATGAAATTAAACGATATACAGCACGGTAATTCTTTTATATATAAAATAAAATATACACAAACCTGTTTGTGTATATAAAAGGCAACAATTCGATGGCACTTAAAACTGCTCTCTCAACGCAAAATCCCCGCGATAAATAACTCAACTGCTGGGTTACGTCTGACCCAGGATCTGAGTAATACAAAAGCTACCCAAACATTGGGTTGTTATGTCTGACCAAGGAGCTGGGTAACACTAAAAAACTACCCAATCATTGGGTTGTTACATTTGACCCAGGGGCTGGGTAACACAAAAACTACCCAAACACTGAGAAAATAACCCAAAAAATTGACCCAAAAGGCTCAACCCAGCATTTGGGTTAAAAAAATAACCCAGGATTTTTTAGAGTGCAGTGTAAGCCAGTGGCTGCTATGAAAACAGTGTTGCCAAAACATTTTATTAGCCACAATGTCCTGTATATTGGCCAAAATGAAGAAATAATTTTGTCAATTGCTATGATTTTGTTCAGCAACACTAGATGGCCACTGCCCAGTCTAGCTCCCACTTACCACTGACCCTGCATTTATCGTCATAGCTTTACATAATGATGAATAGACCTCACGAGAACTCAGTGTATGAATAATGATGTGTTTGTATTAACCATTTGTTCAACTAGACGCAGAGTTTAATACATGCTAAATGTTTTCCTTGCATTTTTCAGGATTTTTAATGTTTTGGAACATCATCTGGATGACAGTTACAGACCTCTTCATTCACATTAATCTTTATCTCTCTTGTGTACTTTACCTTTATGCATTCATTTCTTAATGTAATCAACATTTATTTACTTATTCTTTCATATTATATTACTATGAGTAAATATTGTTAATGTTCAATGTTATGTTGAGTTGTGATGTAAAAATCTTTGAGATTACAATACACAAGATAATGTTGGTAAGCATTTCCAAGTATTTGTTCCCGGCACATTAGACAGGGCTCGCAAAATTTCAAAATCACTGGTAGCCCTTCGGGCAGGTACTCTTTAGATTTTGGTAACCCGAAAATAATTTAACACAGTATGAGTGGGGTTGGACAATGTATGGTAGCATATTGAGCCATGAAATTATGATTTACAGTTCAGATACAGGTTTTCACAAAAACCAAATACATAACAGCATTTAGATTTTTAGAAGGCACATTAACTTCTTTCACATTTACAACTATGTGTTTGCTGCATAAAACATGGGTCGATATTTGCAATAATCTGACCAAAAATGATTGGAAATGCAAATTCATTCTCTGCCACGAGATGGCGCTTTTAGGAGTGCTGAAATATTACGGTTTCCATAGAAACGGCTGTACACAAAGCAACACCGCACTTTTTTAACACTGTTTTATCAGGCATTATAGGTAAGATGAAATGACAATGCAAAGGACACGTTTCTAAAGACAGTCGCTTCCCCTCAGATACATTCATATCAATATATCCGTGCCGCGTTTTGACTTTGAAACGGGCAGCGCGCATATTTATTCAGTGACATCATTGCCTTTTGAAGTTCAATCCAGCCCTATCGCGATTCTTGTCTTTCCGTCCCCATCTGTACGACCTCTTAAAATTATGATTAAAATACTTTTCTTATACTATTTAACGTATTGAAAACTTTTTATGGCCTTCAATTTAATACAACAGAATTGAGGAGTATTTAAGGACCTGCAGGAGCCCTTAACTTTAAGATAGCCTGGCTGGAAAACACAATAGCCCCGGGACGTCGGGCTTGCGATTTTGCGAGCCCTGTTACATTACAGGTCATTTCATGGACATTTTATTCCTGAGGTATTCAGAAAACTATAAAAACCTTTAAATAAATTAATAAACATACAGCAACTGTAACAACCGACTTGTTTTGAGTGAATTCCTTTAACAATGCATAAGAAAGCTTCACGCCTTAAAATAAAAAAAATCATTCTAAAAGTAATTAAGTAGCCTAATAATGCACAACGCAAAAAAATCAGTTGAAACTGTCAAAATGGATGGGTTGCAATATACATTATCATGAGCTGAATGCATGCTAACGCAGGACTTGAGACACAAGACAAGCTCTGCTGTGACAGCTCTTTCCTGTCTTCAAAAAAAAAACAAAAAACAAAAAAAAACAGAAGAGACTGCTTGAAAAATATGTTGTATTTCATAATCTTTTATTTGTTTAAGACATGTCCCATCTGTCAATCTTAATATGTGTACAATCTTAATAGTGTACAATCTTAATATCTTACTGTGGTATGGTATCCACGTGAATGATTCTTTATTAAATAAAGTCGATAAATATTAAAACATAGTAGAATGTTTTAATATTAGAACAAAACAGCAGCCGCTGGCTTACACTGGTCACATTAATGAGTGTCTCTAAATGACCAATTTTACTTTCAAATTTTAAGCAAGCATGCAACATAAATCAATACACCTTACACACACCAACTGCACAAACCTTTAATGTTGAATCGTAACTGAAACTATGGACTCGCGCTGATGACGTAAGGTACAGGTAGGCACGCCCACAGCGGGTTATGATTGGTTGATCGACAGGCTCAAATCTGATTGGCTAAACAGTACGAGTGACCCTCGTGGGAGGAGATCGCTGCTAGGAAAGTCAAAAATACACACAAAAATGCGATTCACATATTCACAGTCCGTGATGCACTCATGAATTTCATGTGTTTTGTATTTGGGAAATGTAATTTATGAATATAAATTCTTATTTCGTGAATGTGAATTGTTTTTTGTGAATATGTATGTATATTTTCTGCACGTGAATTGGGTTTCATGCATGTGAATTAGTATACGCATGTGTGCATTGTGTCTTTTGTGTGAATTATAATTGAGTCTAATCTGCTTCCATAGAAACGCGCCTACTGACACAGGCAGTGCTCATAAAGTTTCAAGTGTTGTTCTAAAACAAGAAATGATGAAACCAAATTACATTTACACATACATGGCAAAAATGGCTTTAAGTCAGCTATTTCTGTTTTGCTGTAGTGTGTCAGTAGGAAATATCAGTTTACATTTCCATTCATTCTGCCATTTATTTGTAATAATCCAGTGAGATTTTTGTTTGCACAAGGAGTCTGACAACAGACTGTGCTCCACACAGAGATCTAAAATCTTATTAGCATTCAATCTGAAACAGAACAAACTGAGACACACTAAATCCAAAAGAACTGTGGCAACATCTCCAAGATGCTTCAACTGGTATTTCCTACTGACACTACAAAAGATAGAAATAACTGACTGAATAACCATTTTTTTTTTCAGCTGGTTACAATACTAGTGGACTTTTGCACAGTACTGTGTGTGTGTGTTTAAAAATGGTTTTGTTATACAGTTCCTTAGGAGTTTTTAGTGGTTTTTGTTGCTATAGGGTGTTCTGGGTGGTTTTCAGGTGGTTTTTAGCCAGGCCCAAATCAAAGGAGCTCACCATCAAGTTTTATTATATGGATAGAAAAAGAACATATTTTCAACTCAGATATCCTGTTTAGATTTCACACAGGAAGACAGACAGGTTTCAGCTTTGAATTTATTTTTAATTGTGAAAAACTGGGAAAAACCCGTCAGATGTCGCGCTGGGACGTCTTCAGGAAATTCAAAAAATAGGTTGTCAAAATTTGGTTTTCATTAATTTATTATTCTATAACATCTTGTCTATCATCTCTGAAAATATCTTGGCAAAATTCACTTGTTTAGTGCAGTAAAATTGTGATTTATTGCAGCAAGCAGAAATGAAAGAGTCTTTCTCTGTTAAGAACATGCTGTGGAGGTGCTTTCTCTAAATACCACAAAAACAGTTAACCTATCAAAATAAATCACGTAACATATTTAATATAGGTGTCTCAATGCACATTTCCCACCAGTCCTGTGTAAACTACCACACGCAAAGTTGTATTTATTTATTTATTTATTTATTTATTTATATATTTTGATGTAGTGAGATGGCTGAGCGCAAGAGATCAACGCAGTCGGAAGAAGCTTCTCACTCAAATGATCTAACTTCCCTCAATCTACTCAGTCCTGGTGATGTCAGTGCCATAATTGAATATTTCACATCCAGAGAAGAAGGATCGGATGCGGAAGTTACTAAAGAGGAGGAGTCCGATGACCAGTTGGCGGAGGCAGAAACTGGTTGGTTGGTGGGCCTCTGAAAGAGTGGGTGGGCCTGAATAATTCGCATCACCCAGCTCAATTACAATAAAAGAAAGAAAGAAAGAAAGAAAAAGAATAAAAAAAAACGCATTCGATTACAATCAGATCTTGCAAAACACTTCAGGATAGGAGGTGGTCTGCCCGCATTCCAGAACCAATGGACATGTGTAAATGCATCTGGTTGTTGAACAACAGGCCTGTAGCCAGCCTAGCAGAAGGGGGGCTATTTTTTTTTTTTTCCACCCATGTTGTATTTAATTATGAGGTTCAAATAGCCTACTTAATTTTAGTGACTTCTCATTTACCAATCTGTGCTGGATTAGCATGTCTGTTAATATCTTAATAAGCTTTTTTTATTTTTATTTTTTCCAAAATATTTACTACAATTTTATCAAACTGCCAAGATCATGTATTACCTTTTTCAGTAAATATACACAAATACCTAAAGCATTAAGTTACTTAATGCAATAAATGCACAGATCCTTTATACTGACACAATCTAATGTTGTTTGTTTATATTTAAAAAACATCTGGGGTTAATGGAGTTGGGTGGGGGCTTACTTCATGGTGATATAGATTTTGTGAGACAATGGTGTTTGGATATGTATCCCTCTAGTGGGGTCCGGGAAATTGTATATATTTTAAAGCTAAATTCATTCATTTGGTGCACATTGAGATTTTAAAAAAAATAAGAGCTCCAACCCATGTTAGTGTGCAAATTGAACAAAACAAAAAAAAGTTGACAATCTAAAAAGGGAACTGCCCCTGGTCAGAATGTACTGTGTTCTTCCTTGACCCATGCTACACCCCTCCTGAGTTTTCTGGGCCCCTTTCAACCTCTGGGCCCTATGCAGTGCCCTCCTTTTCAAAACTCAAATATCAACAAGTTATTTTATTTAACTATTTAGGCCTACATTGTATCTGCAGGATTTTTTAAAATCAAATTTAAGGTAGAAATATAATTCATTTGGAATGAGTGGGATAGAGCAATGTCTAGTAACATATTAAACCAATACTATGATTTACAGCTCAGATAGTGTTCATCAAAAACCGTAACATCTGTAAAAAATAAAAACCTCATTTTTATGTGGTGAAATTTTATTATTTTGACTGTTTGAGTTACTAAAATTAACGCTTGGTCTTCCATAGCATACATAATGATAACCAGTAAAAACACACATATGCACTTCAACACCATGGTATAAAAATTAACTATGGTTTCTAGGTATTTGTATGAACAGTGGTAAATGCACAAACGCAATAGATTAATTACAAAATACTGTAATTATATTACATTACTCTTTTAATACATTTAATACATGTCTACATTAATAATATCACACAATTCGATATATCCCACGTTTCTGCCGCAATATCATGGTGTAGTTAAATAAATCTATAGTAAATAATTCTGACTGTATCGTTGCGCACAGTGTTTCTCCTGTTTGTCGGCGCTGTTTGATCTGTTTTAATTGCCAAATCATTGTGTTCTTCGCTGATTTCAAGCGGTCTGGATCTAGTTGTACAAGGTACATTATTCGCGCTATTTAAACATACAAGGGGTGATCGAAAGTTCGGAGACTATACCATAATAAACAACGGAAAACAGACGTTTGTTTGTGTAATAATGCATATAGCGCTCCTGACAGCTCTCCTTAAACCCTTAAAGTGAAAGTAAAAGTCGTCTCAATTTAAACCCGTTTTTCTCAAAATTCCATTCCTGAAAATCATAGCTATCAGCCAACTTCAGATAACTATAACTTTTGTTATACGTTCAAGCTATGGACAGAATAATCTTGAACAAAGTTTTGGAAAGGGATTGAACCCAGCTTTCATATGGTATCAAAACCTAAAAAGGTACAAATTTCACCTTGTGTTGGGTTTTCCCAAATCGCATCACAATTTATCTCATTATAATACACAGTAGGGCTGGGCAAAAAAAAAAAAAGATGTATCGATCAGGCCTAATCGTTTTTTAAAATGACATCGATTCGATTCTCAAAAGCCGCGAATCAAAATTTTCCGGTAGGCTATTTATTTATTTATTTTAGCAAACTTAATGTGAATCTTATCATTGTGGGATGTGTGTCAGGCACTGTTTTGTTTACTACACATAATAAACCACGTTTCACATTTCACCGTTTCATTTGAGAAATACCGTCATATCCAGGGTTGCCAGGTTTTCACAACAAAACCCGCCCAATTGCAACTCAAAACTAGCCCAAAACTAGCCCAATCGCGTTTTGAGGTGGGTTAAAGTAGCCCAATTCTGCAGGAAAACCGCGGACTTGGCTACACTGATCATATCACACACAGCAGCTGCAAGTTCTTCACAGCAACCAGTCAAAATAAAAATTTAGTTTAACGTTAAAAAAACCTGTCAGAAATAAACTATTTTGCAGTCTTAAGACTTAATGTAACAACACTGCCAGCTTTTTTAATTTTTACAGTAAACCTTGTTGTGCAGCACTTTGTTTGCCCAAAAATAAAACGGTCAAATTTTCATTTGATCAGGATAAATTAAATGAATGTTTTATGCCTTCATCTGATTACCAGAAAATTAAGATGTACATTTAAAAGGGCCCTATTGTTTAAAAAAGGTTTAAATACAAAAAAAAAAAGGTTTAAATACAGGCCTAGAATACCAGAAAATAAATAATATTCTCACTGAATATGTATGACCAATAAGTTTCTTTGTAAATGTCTACTTTTTATTTCATGTATATTTATTTTCTTCTTCATCCACAGCCTTCACTTAAAGGGCCAGATGCAGCAGTTGCTTAAGATATCTGTAACTGATTGTAGGCTATAACTTATTGCTATAACTCTGTAAAAGTCACTGTGAAGCAACAAATATAGAATTAAATAAACAATTAGTTAATATTAAGTGACTTAAATTGTAGAGACAACATTGTTTTTATAGTTTCAAACAAAGCTGTGTGCAGGACCAGCACCAATGGAGGCCATTCGTGGACCTTGCCCCTCCCAAACTAGTTACTGTGCCCCACCACTCCTTTCCTTGCTGAATGTGAGTAATTTCAAAAGTGAACGTGAAAGTGAAAAAAAAAGAAGAAGATGCCAAACCCTTTGGGAAAAAGAAAACCGTCAGGATCAACTAAACACTGGATTTTCAAAAGTATGTGAAATATTTAAAGACCCATAAAATCAAAATTGAAGCTTTTAGGCTTTATATAAATATGTTACCTATAAGCTATTGCATTTTAAACAATGACAATTCGCATTCACATGTCTCTAACTTCCGCCAATATGGATCAATGATGACATCACCCTGCATTTCAGCTTCTCGTCAAACTTTGTCCAATCAAATGCTCTCTAGAATCTAAAGATCTACACTATAAATAGATGCTGAAGCTTCAGCTGAGCTTGTTTAGAGTTAGTAATTTTTGTACAGTGAATGGCATGCAGTGCATTATAGGGGATAGAGAATGATTAAGATTAAGTAAATATGCTTTCCATTGGGACGAAAGAAGTCTGGTTTTAGTACAGAGCAGTGATAGTACAGAGCAGTTCATATGTATGAATGGGCACCAGTGCCGGCCCATCCAGCGGCCGATACAGGCTTTCACACCAAAAGCGGCAAGCACTGCGCTGGCCGCTGAGTTCAGCGCAGCCCTTCAGATACAAAGCAATTTGCGCTACGATTTCCTCCATTTTGATGATAAATGATAGAGAGAAAGTGAAGTTGTGGTAGAAATGGAATTCAAACAATATCTTTCCAGAGAAAAAATGATGTTGAAAAAAGGATGTTTTGACTGCTATATACATAATATTTATTGCTGTAGGACTTGTTTTATACATGCAATCATGCCCATAATCACAAACAGACTTGCCATATAAGGGAAAATTGAGCCACATTTAGCATAATAATTACAGACTCGGATACAATGTCTAATGCAATAAAGTTTTTTTTTTCTTGTGATCATCAATCAATCCTTAAAGCAAGCAGAATAGGCTGCATTTATTATTATTTATGAATATACATAGGCCTTTATTTATTTTGTTCATGCTCTGTTTATTTTATTTAGGTTTTGTGTATACTTTATTTTGAAATAATTTTTTTATGTGCTTTCTCTTTATTCATCAAAATGACTAGTGGGGCCCATTTTCATTATCTTGCCTATAGGGCCCTCCAAACCTACAGACCGTCACTGATTTGCACAGACCATAAAACGATTAAAACTATTTAAATTCTACACAGAATGCTATATTATACAGCGATATGAATGAGATTGTGGCTGTCATACGCTTTCAAATGCAGCTTTGGCCAAAGTTGTGATTTAAACAATATACTGTTGGCTATTTTAAGAAATTGTTTTTCTTAAAATATGTCCCACCCTGTCTTCCTGTTTCAGCTGAAATTACACCTAGAATAACTCTGCATGTTTCAAAGCACTTCAGTGGACCTCTAAAGTTTGAGGCACAAAATCTTTGAAATACTTTCAAGTAAGGGTGTCACGATTTCGATTTTAAATCGAAATCGATCGAAATTCATGCTCAATCTCGATTATCGAATCAAAAAATGGAATCGTCGATGCTGCCACGCCCCCATGTCACGTCAGCTTGGCTTGCCAAGCGAAAAAAAAAAACACGCTTGTTGAAGTGCTGCGAGTCAACCTAACAGCTACAACAAACAGCCAAAAGATAGCATGCCAACTGCAGACGCAGGAGACCCGTCGACAGAACTTGAACTCCCACCTCTTTCACTGAAGTCGCCGGTGTGGAAGTATTTTGGATTTCCAGTGAGTTATGTTGACAACGTTCGTGTTATTCCACCGGCAGCACGACTAACATGGCAGGGCATCTCCGCAGGCACCACAAAAACATAGATGTATCTGTTAAACCGACAAGTGTAACACAAACTACTCTCCCGTCTTCATTTGGAATAAAACTTCCAAGTAACTCAACACGTGCAAAGGCAATTACAAGTGCGTTAGGAGTATTTATAGCCGCGGACATGCGACCTTAATTCAGTGGTAGAAAACTCCGGTTGTAGCATTTAATTAGCGTGCTAGAACCGCGCTACGAAATCCCAAGTAGAACGTAAATATTTTTAGCAGTTCTCTTTTCATATTCCTCTTTAACAAGAACTTGAAACTGCTATTTTTTATTTTTTTTTTGTGAACTTGAATGTCATCATATGTGAAGAAAACTGCAGTTACAAAAGAGAAATTAGATGGCAGGTTATTTTGTAAAAGTTTCCAATTGACTGAAGATATAAGTTATTGTTACATTATATTGTTAATAAACATTTTAAATTTGACAATGTAGTGTGTGGAACATTGCGAAGGTCAGATATTATTATATTGCATAAAAGTCTTAAAATGGCATAGCTTGTGCTTTCAAATTTTTCTTTTTTAAATCGAGAATCGAATCGAACCGTGACTTTAGAATCGAAAATGTAATCGAATCGAGGATTTGGAGGATCGTGACACCCTTACTTTCAAGAGTTGTATTGTGGGGACATTTCCATACCCCTAAACATAATGCGACACAAAAGTAATTAGCCATATGGCCTTGGCCATTCAGAGCGGCTTCTGCCTTCAGTCTGAAGGTCTGGCTATGTGAAATGTCTATGCAGCAGTGTTTGGTTTCTAAATTAATCAGCAGTTTTGAATGAATCGATAAACCCCCATAGCACCCAATCACCCCTGGTGCTGTTAACCTTTGACATACACCAGACGAAAGAGAAATACCAGAGAAAACAGGAAAGTTTCGAATGAATCGATAATCCCCGATACCATCCTAAAATCACCCCTGGTGCTGTTAACCTTTGACATCCACCAAATAAAAGAGAAATACCAGAGAAAACAGGACAGTAATGTGTGAGGAGGTGTTTTCCCAGACAAAACTCCCTGAAGTTATATAAAAAGAGACTCCTCCTAAAATTAAAATTCTGTTAAGTTGTTCCAAACAATTTCTTGCTTATGCTGAACATAGAAGATATTTTAAAGATATATCTCTGTCCCTCCTGTGTAAATGCATGACATTTCCCTGTTTTATTTTTATTACACACCGAAGTGTTATACTATATGGATTTGAGCAGTAGTGGTGCTCACTAATCAATAAAACGCCATGAAAGAAACACAGCACGTGTAGCCTAAGCTGAGGTTAAACTGAATGTTTTTGAGAGAACACAGAAGTCAATGCCGACGTGTGTCCTTTTTTTTACGCACCACTAGAGGTGTGGATGTGACCACACGCTTGAACTTAACCTCTGTCTTCATATGAACAGGATGTGGATTAGAAATGATATATAGCCATGACACTTCTCTGTGGGTCATGTGTGGGTTGATGTCTAAACTTCTGGACTGTTAAACTTTGTGAGGTTTAGTTGTTACTGAGAAGCATCTCTACTAGCTCTTGTCTGTCACCATTTATGCTGTTGAAGGTGCTGTAAAAAGGAAATAATGAAACAGGACCTGCAAAATCATACAATATTCAACTTTTTCCATTACCTTTATTTAATACTGTCCCTAAATTGTATTCGTAATACAATTGCACAAAAACAATACTTGCAAAAGTACCTTTTTTTCACATTTTATATTACATCCTTATGTTAAACCACATCAATCTACACTCCATACACCACAACGACAAAGCAAAAAATTGATCTGAGATAATTTTACAAATGTTTTAAAGTTAGAAAACTGAAATAAGTACATTGCATAAGTATTCATACCCTTAACATGGTACTTATTTGAAGCAGCTAACAGCCTCAAGTCTTTTTGGTCTGATGCTTTGCACATATGCGTTTGACAACTATTTGCCATTCTTCTCCTCACCTCTTCACCTCTCAAGCTCTGTTAGCTTGAATGAGGACTGGCAGACATATTCAGGCTTCCCCAGAAGCGTTTGATTGGGTTCAAGCCAAGGAGGAGAGGATTGAGTTTGGCCACCCCACCATAAAGGCCAGATTGGTGGAGTGTTGCAGCGATGTTTGTTCTTTTGTAAGTTTCTCCCATCTGCATAGGCTATATGGAGCTCAATCATGCAAAGTAGTTACAAACCTGTTTTTTGCTTTGTCATTATGGTTTATGGAGGGTTATGGAAGCCCATTTCCACCTGGTAAGAAAAAAAAATCATGCCTTAAAAAGTCGAAATTATGACATACTTATGTCATAATTACTAGATAAAAAGACATAATTATGACTTACTAAGTCGAAATTATGGCTTTAAAAGTCTGCGGTTTTCCCACGCAATTGGGCTAACACTGTTGCCGCGGGTTGTTTTTAATGTCCGCAGGTTGAAGCAACCATAGATTTGTATGGAAGCGACCCCAATAATGTCATATTTAGCCCCTGAAATTTGAATTTTCCAGAGGAACCCCCCCAAAAAACACATACTTTACACCCCAGAATGTGATTTTTAACAGGGGGGCCCTCGAAATGCGACTGGGCAAGTTTTGAGTAGCGATTGGGCGGGGTTTGTTGTGAAAACCTAGCAACCCTGGTGTGATCTGACATTATCAAGTAGGCTATATCACCAACTCACACACAGAGTGCACACACAGTGATTTATTAGTCTATTAAAACTCAAAATTCCAGGCTATCTAAATTGTAGACGACAAAATGCTTCTGTATTTTTTTGTCTATAATTTGATCTAATTAACTTGATCTATAAAAGAGTACGGTTTTTAGCATGATAACACATTTAATAATAATTTTATACAAGTTCAGTAAAGCAATTAAGTGACTAAGTGACATTTTAGACATAATATTGCTTGTTTTTGCTCAATTTTGTCAACGAAAATAGTTCCAAACAAAGATAACAGCACAGTTTTGCAACTCTGAGCAATGGTTGGTATTTACTTATTAAATGAATCAGCGTTTTGAACAATCAGTTGATAAAAGTAATTCAGCAATTCGCTCATTAACACAGTCAGATGCTTTTTACTGAATGATTCAGCCGTTTGAATGAATCGGTTGAATCTCAGTGACTCACTCACTTGTGCCACCCACTGGCAGTTTTAACCCTCTATGGCATGAATTTAGATGACACATGATAAAAAATTATTCTGCATTGTTTTTTGGTTTATTGGGGAACATTTTACTGATAAAACATTTTTTTAACACCCCTCACCCCCCATCCCCAAAATATTATTTTGTTGCCTCAGGGCAACATTGCGCAACAATGGTACAAAATCACAGAGAAAACTCTCCATTCACATATTATAAGACAATGTTCAGAGCGCAAAACAAAATCACAAATCTGTCAAAAACCATCAAGAAATCATTCATTGAAAAGGGAAAACACTTAAAAACACACTGATATATTGTATTTGATATAGACATAGGTTTGTGTCATACTGCAGGCTTTGAAACTTAGGTCCTAGAGGGCCACTGTCCTGCAGAGTTTAGCTCCAACCCTAATTAAACACACCTGCCTGTAGCTTTCTAATGATCTTAAAATACATGTGTTTGATTAGGGTTGGAGCTAACTCTGCAGGACAAGGGCCCTCCAGGACCCAAGTTTCCTAGCTCTGATGTAGCGTGTTGTCTCATCATGTACTTCATGAAGTGAGATTTTACTCAGTGTTAAACTTCAAGAAGCAATTCTTCTCTGCTGTGAAACAGAGGTGCATGTTTCAATTTTTGCACATCACTTTGGGTGTTTCTGTGCACCCAGGAACACTGCATCTTCCCTTTTTGTATCATCAATGGGAAATCCTGCTTGGGGACAATAGCTGTGGACCCCTGCTTCCTTACCCCTTATTGCGCAACGTTGCCCTGAGGCAACGAAAAGAAAAACTGAATTTCTGAAAATGCAAAATTAAAAAAAAATCATAACCTGACAAATGTCTTCTCTACACCTTCATACACACATACATATTTTTTATGCACAGTTCAGGTCATTGTAAATTAGATTACTAAAGCAAATAATCTTGCCTTCTTCTCACACCATGTGTTAAATATTTTAATTGGTTGCAATCATTTAAAAAAGCATGTACTGAATATGGGGCATAAAAAAATCTTTCTGTTGCCTGAGGGCAACGCTATGCAGTAGAGGGTTATTTTCACATTTCAACTCTTTTTTTTCATGTCTTAAATTATTTCAAATATCAGTATTCAATGGTTTATGTTAAATATTAAACATTGGGCCTATTAATGAATCTGCAACTGGCGTTTAAATGCATTAATGTCTCCCCTATACATCTAAATGCTTTTTCAAATGCAGATTCCAGAAATGTTTTCTTATGTTGGAATGAAAGACACTAAGTACCAGATGAAGTAGTGCTTATTCTTACCTTACCCAAAAATACAAAATGGAAGAAAGAGTTCAAACAGAACACAATTTTGCTACTCAAGCTGTGTATGAACATTATATATATATATATATATATATATATATATATATATATATATAATTTGCTTCTTTTCTGTTTTGCATTTACTTGTACTTTTACACACACACACATATATATATATATATATATATATATATATATATATATATATATATATACAATAAATATCACATACTTTAAAACTTTACTTACTTTACTTAAGTCATATTCTAAACCGTGACTTCAACTTCTACCAAAGTCGTTTTCTGGTAAGATTTTATACTTTGGCTTTTTTTTTATTTGGCTTTCAGGTACTTTATACACCACTGTGTATGAATACTTCTGCAAGCCACTGTATATTCACCAAAATTATACAGCATTTTTAAGATAAAACAAATGCATAATTGAAATACTGATTTGAACATGGTTTGCAGAAAAACAGTTTATCAAAACTATAATGGCTTCCACTTACAATGAATAAGGGGAAGGTCCATTTTAAAGAGACAAACAGGAACTACTCAGAAATTATTTAAAGATTTTAATGGAACATTTGCTGAATGTTTCCAAAACACAGTTTTAAACCACACCCATTTGAATCTTTCAAGAGGTTCCACAAGGGGTCAGTATACTCAGACCTGAACGAGGTTTGTCAGCTTTGTGGATTTTTCTCCTCTACAAAGGCAGGGTTGCACATTTCCCAATTCTGCATTGAAAATTGCTCTTGCTTAGACTCCAGTGTTGATGATAGATGGCAGTAACGAATGCGACTGCCTCTTACAAAATGTAGTTTTGCCACATTGTAGTCTTTCTTGGACAGTACTTTTGAATGTTTGTCCTTCTGCAAGGTGTCCGCAAAATGAACTTCATCTTCTGGGTCATCCTTAGAGAGCTTTTTATTTCTCCTAATATTTTTTCTTGACTCCTCGCTCATCAGAGGCCTAGATGTTCCATTGCCCATGATATATTGTGAAATGTGATGCTCTGGGAAAAAAACAAAAAAAACATCATAAAAGGATTAGAGTTCATTCTTGCACAGTAGTTATAAAACATAAGCATACTTAAACTCATTACATGCATTACAGTAATTAAGGAAAAATATTCAGTGACTTTACCTGAGTTGATTTTGAATGGATGTCTCATTTGGTTTGCAGTCGGTTTGGGATTTATATAGTGCTGAGTACCCTGTTATGCTAAACTTCCTGTTTCATCTCTTAGTGAGTGAAATGAACAGCTTTGTGTTAGATAGTTGTTTCTGTTCTTTGACTGGATTGTGGAAATTAAATGAAAAATAGGATTACAGAGCACAATAGATCCTCTGATCTTTACATCAATTGATCAATGATGAAGCATTACCCTCACAATCATTGATAGTAGCTATTTATTTTGAATTGACATTGATTTAATAACCTCTGTCTAAACATTGGCTGATGTGATTGCATTTCACCTCAACATAGATAAATTAGTGAAATTTACTGCTTTATTATATTTATTACATTATTACTCATGCTTTATTACATTGCTTTTTGCTCAAAAAAAAAAAAAAAAAAACTTAGATCTAGTGTGTTTAATGTAGATTAGTGTATTTAATAAACTAAACTGTAAATATAAATGTTTCCTTGTGTTAAAAAAGTCCACCCCTGATCAAATTCACAACATAGTTCACTGTAATACTAGTATTTTTTATTTGATGACTTTTAATGATAAAATGATATTTAAACTCAAATGCGTATAAACATATTTTGTCTTCATACATATATTGAATTTAAAAAGTGTACAAATGCTTGATATGTACTTTGTAATTACACAGTACACAGTAATTTGCTTTACATTTGTTGTGGTACATCTTTAGTAATCTGCTGTCAGAACAAGAAGAACAATCAATGGGTGATTCTGTAGAATAGCCTTCTTTATTTTATTTAAAAAGAGGGAAGATGGTGAATAACGAAACAGAAATATCAAAGACAAAAAGCTTAGCGTCGCTCCTACTAAAAACAGTCTGAAAACTGTATCAGCCCCTTCAATCTAGGACCCTAACAAACCCTTACAACCAATCACAAATTACATAACGCACAATAAGAGCCACCATTCATAACACTTGAAGCAACATTAATACAAATGCAAGTATTGCACAATACATTGCATAGCTCTTGAGCATGACATCAGACCTTTAAAATTTATCATAAATCTGATTGGCAACAATATTTTTGGCTTTAAACAATGTTAATGCATTATCAAGACAGAAGTCAGCAAACATTTGGTCTTTGGTCTTTCTCTGTATCTGCCATTTCTAGTAGGATGTCATGTGTTCTTTTCTTCACAGGTTACTATAGACTGGTTGATCTTCCGTGGCGCTGTCAGATAAGAATGGTCTTCTATCATGCTAAATAAAACAAGCAAAATATGTCACAGACATATTTTAAGACACATGAAGTGTTGGTTTATAGTTACAGTTTTCAAGGGGGTATTTTAACAGCTAGCTGATATGCGGAAGGCTCCATCAAGTAAATTTTAACATACTGTATATATCACAAACAACACATTAAACTCGCTCTAAAAAACAGCACCTCCAAGAATAGTAAGAAATTTTTACTCACCATCCAGTTGCCATGAAAACGGCTGTTTGGGTGATTTGTGTTGTCTTCCTTACTGCTTTTCATAAAAATGATACATACAACACAAACCATTAGTAACATTTCTGTTATGTAGTTAGCTGCAATTATTATTAATATATTTACAAATATGTTCTATTTTTAATATATGTTACATTTAAAAATAAGATTATATATTTGTCTAAATCAAACTTGTTTGTGGTGGTCTTCATTTCATTCTCTTCATTCTTCATTACAGCTCGCTGTGTAACTTTCATCCCACTGAAAAGAAGAGGGATTTTAAAGTTCAGGAAACAAAGGAGGAACAAGACAGATGGAATAACAAGACACAACGAATGAGTGAGTAATGTGTAGCTTACAATAGACAGCGTCTTCTCACAACATACACTAAAATGGCCACTAAAACCACTACAACAGCTGATGAAACAGCAATGTATATTGTTAAGCCTGTGAAAAGAAACAATCAAAATGGAATTTAATTCATTTTGCAATAAAACTAATTATATATATTTATATTTATGCAGTCACACCATGTAGAGGAGCTTCCAAAGTTATGGAAGAGCTTCCCAGACTGTTACTGGCAAAGCACTGGACAGTCTTTGTGAAACCCAGCCAACCCTGAAGGGTGAATGTGGTAACAGACATGTTTTGCTTAATGCTGGTGCTGAAAAAAGTTTCCGAGGAGTCTGGGCCAAACCACTTGACTTCACTGGGAGGGTTGGAGTCCACAATGCAGACACAGACCATCAAAATCGTAGACTGGCAAGAAGATTCACTTTTAATCTCAGGAGGATCTAGATAGATAGACAGATAGACATAAACATTTTTCTTAGCGGTTAAAACTGCTGAACCAAGACCTTTCACTCATGCTTACACAATATATTAAGTTTATGTGGACCAGAACTGTTTTCTCCCTCTGTGTTAATGGCTGTGCAGGAAATGGCCTCGGTGTGCCGAGACACCCTCTCCAGTTTGTAAGTTAGGCTCTTTGCTAACATTCTCCCATTTACGGTGAACCACTTGTAGCTGTGTGCAGGAGGGTTGCTGTTACTGGAACAGGTCAGTTCCACAGAGTCATTCTCCTTCACTGAGGATTCAGCGACTGTGTTTACATTATATGGAGGATCTGGAGATAAAAAGTTATTTCAACAGTGGTCCAAAGTTTATGAATTTTTAAAACTATTACTGTGCCTTTTTAATTTCAGCAAATGTATGGACAAAGAAATGTTTGTTTTGTGGCAACAAGCATTAAGATTCTAAAAGATTGCTACGGATGTAAAGAAAAAATATAGAAAATCGAACCTGATCTAAATTTTTTATGATGGCCGAAAGTTTCGGAGGGCACTGTGTAATGTGATTGACACAACGTGAGGTCATATTTATTTTTTAACGTGCAAAAATTTCAGACTCCATTAGACTTAACTAATCAGCTGATGCGATGTGTAGTTTTTTCCATGTAAAAAGTATTTTCTCCAATCAATTGAGGATCAGTCGAACAAAATTCTCGGTACTTACTCTGTGGACCAGAACTGTTTTTTTCCCACTGTGTTAACGGCTGTACAGGAAATGGCCTCGTTTACATTATATGGAGGATCTCATTGAGACAAAATGTTGATAAAATGCTATTTTTTATGTCAGCAACAGTCTGATCAGTTAAACTTTGTCATACAGTTTATTTAATAAATGCTTTTATTCAAACCAGTGTAAATTAGTATTTTAAGATCATGGTATTCAACAGGAGGACCTTGAACTTTCAATTTGGCTGCAGGATCAATAAAAATGAGTGCCTTTACATAAACGTTATTAAGCTTAATAAACTGAAAACACATGTGGTCATGTAAACGCGGTAACCCGTTTTCTTTTATCTGAGTAAGATCATAAACAGCGTAAGCATAAACCGGTCGACACAGGTAGTTTTTTGTCTCTTACACCGATTTCGCAAGGCATATAAACAGCTTTCTGTAGACTTATCTAAGTGTGCATGTGTGATGCGTGACAGGAACGCATCGTTAGTGCAGATATAAGTGCATCTAGACAGAGCAAACCCTTTGCAGTAAAGAAAAAATTTAATATATCACAAAAGCACTCTTTCATGACTCAGAAAATGATAGAAGTGTTCTTATCTCATGCAGCAGCATAAATAAAAGTGGTCAAAACGCTGCATTTATAACTGCATGAGAGGATAATAAGTTTCTGACAAACATATGGAATACTCTGATTCAGATACGCAAATTATTACACTTTGATGTGACTCAAGGGAAATAACCTGATTTATTAATAAAGTCATGTAAATGCAGCTTATTTGCCTTGGCAGGTTACTGACGTGCATGTAAACGGAAAACCTGGTTATTTTAAAAATATATTTGTTTTTGATATTTGTGAGTTATCAGTTTACTGATGTGCATCTAAACGTGCGCAAATTACATGATGATGATGATGATTATTATTAAAATATATTAAGAAAATTTTAAAATTAAGAAAAAATTTTTAAATATTTTATTTTCATATTTTTAAATTATATTTTGACCTAAATAAATAAAGTTATTGAAACATATGGAATCACAAAATGAATTGTGGCTAAATAATGTAGCTTCAAAATGTTGCAAGCCACTGTCGTAAAACCATTAACAGTTCACAAGAAAAGTTCTGAATTAGCATCTTCTCATTTGTCTTAAACTCACATAGCGGACTTACATTTAACTTTGAGTGTTTTGTAGCCTTTTGCTGTCTTCCCATTAAACTCTGCAGAGCAGCTGAGATTTTTATTATGGTCTTCTCTAGAAGGAGTGAAGGTCAGGCTGTAAGATGTGAGCTTCCATTGACCTTGGTTTTGCTGCAGTGACGGACTCGAGGGACTTGAGTGTGTGCCGTCGTGATTCCAGGTGACACGAGGCAGGTCTGACAGACAGGAATGAGACACAGTACAGGTAGCAGTCACCGGTTTCCCTGATGCCACTTCGTCTTCCACAACGACGGTAGGATTCTTTGGTGTTTCTAGTGAAGACGTACAAATAGTTGACACAATATAATCATTTTTTCTATCGTTCATAATACTTGACTCATTCATTAAGATAAAGATTAGGATATTACACCAAAATATAATATTGATAACATCTGGATAACATTAACCCTTGTATTGTGTAATCAGAGAGGGTTTTGTTTTTCCAGGAAAACTCTAGCTAATGTTATCGCATAGGATTAAAACGCTCACTTTGCCCCGCAAAAATTCTCTTACCTGTCACTGTTAGAGAAACTATTTCTTTTTCCTTTTTATATGAGTACATGTTCAGATTTTCAATCTCAATCCGGAATATGAATTTTCCAGTGTCGCTGCTGCTTAGAGAGCTGATTTTCAAAGAACAGTCATTTTTGCGCAAATCACCAATGAGACTAGTGCGACCTTTAAATGAGTCCATGATTTTGGAGGCGTCTGTATTGTATATGGTTGATTCCTCGTTTTCTTTGAACCAAATCCCTGTAAATTGTGTGTTTGTTGTTGTCTCTCCCGGGTAATTGAACTTACAGGGAATCTCCACACATGATCCAGACAAACCCATTACTGATTCAGGCACTTCCATGAACCAATCTTCTGCATTAGCAGGTGATGCTGAAAGGAGAATGAATCAAAATTATTGTAGATTTTATCTTGACAAATTGATGACCAATTAAAATACCTTATCTAATCTTACTATTCTCAGTGTTTTCATAACAAAACATTTATTATTATTTTTAAGCAATCTTTATTAGTATGGGTCTAAATTATATTCCAAGAAACTTATCTTGATTCACCTAATAGTTTCTTCCTCATAAATTCCGTTCTGTGAGGAATTACTAATTTAACTTTATTTTTTTAACATTGCTTGGCCTAACAACTGAGAAAATTAACTGAGAATCAAAGTGATTGTAAAAACTTTTATTGTAAAAATATTCACTAAAACAGGACAAATCATTGATTATTTACAACTTTAAACAGCTGTAACAAATTTCTCATTTTATTTTACTAACCTCTGAGCCAGAGAAAGAGTGACAATAAACAGCTCCAGAAAACCATCTCTGCATCAAAGATCAGTGCCTGGGAATAAATGTTTTCATTATTTACAGCACATCATTTACTACCGCAATTACCAATAAACATTGAGTATTTTTCCAGAATCCCGTATTGTCACTTACTGTTGTGTCCTCAAAAAGTTCTTGAGTTCATCAGAAGAAGACTGGTGCTCTGAGTATTTTATAGGTTCCTTCACCTTATATCTTGCTGATTGTGATGCGTGTGATCATTTGGTCACTTCCCTGTTCCAAAGGCGTCTGAAAGACTGACTGTACGCATTTAGCATGAAAGTGACCTGAAGGGTTAAATTAATTATACAAATAACATAATTAAATTAAATATACATAGAAAATCCAGTGTCCATTTGAACTTATCTTTACATATGTTTTATAAAAAATACACTGAAGAAAAAAAAATGATCCCCTGTTGATTTTCTCCCACTCCGCTTTGCAGATCCTCTCCATGTCACCTTTATTTATATAGCATTTTTAACAATACAGGTTGTGTCAAAGCAACTTCACAGTTTTAAATAGGACAGTAGTGTGTTAATAATGCAAAACAACAGTAAACAATCAATTTTCAGTTAAAGGCTGTTCATCATTGAATTATGTGATGCCATTATCCAGCTTACTTCAGTTCAATTAGTATAGTGAAAGTGAGTGAAGTGAAGTGAGTGAAGTGAAAGTGAGTGAAGTGAGTGAAAGTGACGTGTGGCCAAGTATGGTGACCCATACTCGGAATTTGTGCTCTGCATTTAACCCATCCAAGTGCACACACACAGTAGTGAACACACACACACACACCCGGAGCAGTGGGCAGCCATATTGCTATCGCTGCGGCGCCCGGGGAGCAGTTTTGGGGGTTTGGTGCCTTGCTCAAGGGTCTCACCTCAGTCGTGGTATTGAGGGTGGAGAGAGCGCTGAATAATCACTCCCCCGACCGACAATCCCTGCCGGACCTGGGACTCGAACCTGCAACCTTTCAGTCACAAGTCCGGCTCCCTAACCATTAGGCCACGGCTGCCCCCAAAGAGGTTGGATATCTACCTCTCTTCCCAAGCAACTCCTTGTTAACACCGCAAGGTTTCTAGAGCCACCCAGAAAGAGCGTGAGATCACGAGAACGGTTATTGGCGGGCACCTAAGTACCAAACTTCTACCAATCACCACGCCCTAAGGCATCCACTACATCACACTCACCTGAGTATGACTGCAAGGGTGTAGAAAGCTTTTTACAGCATCGTTGGAAATTAAGTGTCCCCAACTAAGCAAGCCAGAGGCAACAATGGCAAGGAACCAAAACTCCATTGGTGACAGAAATGGAGAAAAACCTTGGTCTCATCTAACTACAACACTTTCACCCAGTTCTCCTCTGAAACATTCAGATGTTCACTGGCAAACTTCAGACGGGCTTGTACATGTCCTATCTTGAGCAGGGGGACCTTGCGAGCACTGCAGGATTTCAGTCCTTCACGGCGTAGTGTGTTACCAATTGTTTTCTTGGTGACTATGGTCCCAGCTGCCTTGAGATCATTGACAAGATCCTCCTGTTTAGTTCTGGGCTGATCGTTCCTTATCGTTCTCGTGATTATTGAAACTCCACGAGGTGAGATCTTGCATGGAGCCCCAAACCAAGAGAGATTAACAGTTATTTTGTGTTTCTTCCATTTGCGAATAATCACACCAACTGTTGTCATCTTCTCACCAAGCTGCTTGGTGATGGTCTTGTAGCCCATTCCAGCCTTGTGTAGGTCTACAATCTTGTCTCTAACATCTTTGACATCATTTGCATTATTATATACTGTATTATAAGGAAAATTATTCTAAGAAGAACTTAGATAAACATACACTGCCATAGTTGTGTGTTTATTAGTCACATTGAATCAATGAAAGCAGTTAAATCTTCTGTTTATTCAGCTGAAGCGAAAGGCATTTCCTATGGGCGTGAGAATAATAGCTCCCTCTGGCCTTCGGTTGGAGATTTACTGCTAATCACAGATCCGTGCTTTCCTGAAAGATATCAATTTATAACTTTTTTGAAATGCGTTTTTTGTTGTTGTTGTTGTTATTCTGTCTCACTGTCTCACTGTAAAAATAAACCTACCATAAAAAGTATAGACTGATCTTTTTTTTTTTGTCAGTGTTCAAAAACAGCAGGGGATCTTTTTCTTTTTTTTTTTCCCATGGTGTATCTGTATAACTTTGAATCAAAAAGGAAATAACACTGTTGGTCCAGAGGTTTCTTGCTTTCGATGCAAAAATACAAACTCTGTCCACTTAAGATTTGAGAACTAAGCAAAAATAGCAAAACTAAGCAAAAATACTGCAAATTAGTGCATTTGGCATTGGGGTTAATTTGAGAAAATTGAACCTCTGTGGGAGTTCACCTACAAGGCTGCACATAAGCATAAATCTTTATGTATTTTTTTTTTTTTCCAGTGGGTACATTAGGTATATGTAAATGCAAAAGGTAGAATGTGCCTCCTCAATCAAAGTAGATGATATAGGCTACATGAAATTATGAACATGAACATTTACGTTTACAGACAAATGGCTAGTATTTTTATAAAATCAAAATTAATCTGATCCAGATTTGTAGCAGTGCAAGAAATGTGTCAAGAATCCCAGATCGGTAGAGAACTGCATGATTTAGCAGCTGTAACCATCTAGCTGGATTGCAAAAATGCTTGAATGATTATTTCTCAATTTAAACCTTATTTTTTAAAGAAAATGTTAGAGGGGGTGTTCCTGTGTCACCTGCAAATGTTATGAAATTGTAGCTGATTACCAGGGTTTTGCACAAAATTGAATGAAAGCATTTTTTCGGCACATACACTACTAGTCAAATGTTTGAACACACGCTTATTTAATGTTTTTAAAGAAGTCTCTTATTGTCTTCATCCCCACAGCCGTTGCAATCCGATGAGACTCCGGCAGAAATCATGTCCATGGATGAGCTAATGTATTAAAGACTTATTAAGGTCACTGTAGTATGAAGCAGGGTGGGGCTAAAAGTTGTGGAATCGAAACGTGGACGCTGGAGCGATTGCTAATAAAGGACAAGCTGCTTGAAAGCTTTTATCATGCCACAGTTGACCGCTTCCACTTCTTACGGTCGTGCATATATAGGAGAAGTTTTTATCATACTAGATACATTTGAGTGCTTTGAAGGTTGCTACTCTGTGCCTTCGTCACCTGTCTAATAAAATGCATAACATATTAAAGTGTCTTTGTTTCCATGTTTACTAGGAAATAAAACTGAGGGTGTATGACATCATTGGCAGGTGATGCATTAGTACCCTTTACACTAGTTAAAATTGCTCTGGATTTGAACATTCTTCGAAACATTTGGAATAATGTAAGTGCACAAGTCAGCAAAATGTATAACACTCTTCTAGTTGTTTTTGGATATTTTAATCAAAAAATCTTACATATTCTTCCTTTTTCATTTCTCTCCATTCTTTAATTTTGTTCAAACATTCCAAGTCCTCAACTTGTACTGCAGAGAGTGGCAATGGAATGGTGTGCTCTCTGGTGGCTATCAAGGGCACTTCAGCAGGTGATCATGTCATAGCCCCCCTCTTAAGAAGCGGCTTCCAGATGGTTCTAACAAGGTAAGAGAAGCCCAAGAGGGAAGCAGAGCAGAGGGGAACCAGGGGGCGAGGTGATGGGCCAAGCCCATTAAATGGAAGAAGAACATTTGATTTGTGGTGCATTGACAAATAAACATTTGTTAAGTCCTTATTAAGTCCTTGTAACATCCTTGTAACACGAAGTGTTAATAAGAAAGTGTCTGGTGCATGTAGAGAGAAATGTTGATCTTGATCTCACACAGGTGGTTTGTCCAGCCCACTCACCTGCACACAATTGGATTCTGGACTTTTTAACTTAGACCTCAATCAGTCTGTGTCAACACTTCCAGCACTACCACACCGAACACAGGTGCCCCACAGGGCTGTGTGCTCAGCCCGCTGCTGACCCACAGCTGCACTGCCAAGTTGAGCTTTAACCACATCATCAAGTTGGCTGATAACACAACTGTGGTAGGTCTCATCAGCAACAATGATGAAACTGGTTGAGCCACTTCCTTCTGTAGGGTTTCATCGTTGTTGCTGATGAGACCTACCACAGTTGTGTTATCAGCCAACTTGATGATGTGGTTAAAGCTCAACTTGGCAGTGCAGCTGTGGGTCAGCAGCGGGCTGAGCACACAGCCCTGTGGGGCACCTGTGTTCGGTGTGGTAGTGCTGGAAGTGTTGCGGTTGACACAGACTGATTGAGGTCTAAGTTAAAAAGTCCAGAATCCAATTGCAAATGGAGGAGTTAAGGCCCAGAATGTTTAATTTGTTGATGAGCTGTTGTGGGATTATTGTATTGAATGCTGAGCTGAAGTCAATGAACAGCATTCTAACATAAGAGTCTTTGTTTTCTAAGTGAGTAAGAGCCAGGTGAAGAGTGGAGGAAATCGCATCGTCCGTGGAGCGTTTTGGATGGTATGCAAACTGGAGTGGGTCAAGTGTGTTGGGAAGACTGGATTTGATGTGGTGCATGACTAACCTCTCAAAGCACTTCATCATGATTGGGGTCAGTGCTATGGGACGGCAGTAATTCAGACAGGACACAGGTGACTTTTTTACTGGAATTATGGAGAAGGATTTGATGTGGGGACGATGTGGCTCAGCGAGGTGTTGAAGATGTCCGCTAGGACATCTGTCAACTGTGCAGCACAGTCTCTTAGTACATGGCCAGGTATGTTGTCTGGACCCGCAGCCTTGCGTGGGTTAATCCTAGATAGGGTTTTTCTTACGCTGGCTGGAGACAGACAGAGCACTTGGTCATTGGGAGGTGTGGGCAGTTTTTGAACAGGTGTGTCATTCTGCATTCCAAACCGTGGGTAAAAGTGGGTGAGTGCGTCTGGGAGGGATGTGTCGTCATCGCAGGCCTGTGGCAGGGGCTTATCATCAGTTATAGTCTGAATGGCTTGCCACAGCGTGTCTTTGCTGTCAGTAAAGTGATTTTTTTTTTTGTGCATACAAGCATTTTGCTTTCTTGATGTCATGGGACAGATTGGCTCTTGCTGTAGAGTAACAATGGTATGGTATGGAGTGGCCTCTGGTGGCTATCAAGGGCTATCAAAGACAGTATTTATTATATTACAGTTTAATTGAAAATTTTCACATGAAACCGATATCAGAAATTCCACTGTGAATACAGAACAGCAGTTTTTCAAACAGGTAATATTTTGGGTGAAAGAGAAATATTTGGATTAGGATGTTCTGGGTGATTTTTAATGCACTGCTCTATGGCTATTAAGGTGTTTTAGGTGGTTACTAGGGGATTATCAAGTTTTTTTTTCTGATTTTCAGTGTAAATTCAGGGTGTTTTTCCTTGTTTAAGTGTCCAAGAGGAGAAAAACAGATGTGGTGTGAGTGCATCCCAAAATGCAATAGCCTACTAAGAGTTTGAAACCCTGTATATGAGTCTGTTTTGAGACTTAAATTGAGATTTCGCTTTTTGAGAAAACATAGAAGTTGCCATAGCCAATGTGTGATTTTTTTTTTTTTTTTCAATTTTTTTTTTCTCCTTATGCACAACTAGTGGTGTGACTGCATGAATTTGACCTCTGTCTTCATTTATATTTAGACATTTAGCAAACGCTCTTATCCAGGATGTGGGTTTTGACTTTAACAAATGACACATAAAAATGACCTCTCACTTGGAAAAGCTTAATAAGTTAAATTAATATACTGCAAAGGAAGAAATGATAGAATATGTATACATATATATATATATATATATATATATATATGTATTTAGATTTAAAATGTGACTTAGTGTGCTTGTCTTCAGCAAACTGTTTGTAGGCTTTCTAGTGCATCATCTTTAGAAGAGGCAACCTTCTGGGACGACAGCCATGCAGACCAATTTGATGCAGTGTGCGGCATATGGTCTGAGCACAGACAGGCTGACCCCCCACCCCTTCAACCTCTGCAGCAATGCTGGCAGCACTCATATGTCTATTTCCCAAACACAACTTCTGGATAACAACTTCTCTTTGCATGAGGTACATTGGTATGTTGAACTTCCAGTGACCAATATGAAAGAGTGAGAGTGATAACACCAAATTTAACACACCTGCTCCCCATTTACACCTGGACCTTGTAACTCTAATGAGTAACATGACAGTGGGGAGAGAAAATGGCTAATTGGGCCCAATTTGGACAGTTTCACTTAGGGGTGTACTCACTTTTGCGGCCAGTTTAGACATGAATGGCTGTGTGTTGAGTTATTTTGAGGGAACAGCAAATTTACACTGTTATACAAGCTGTACACTCACTACTTTATATTGTAGCAAAGTGTCATTTCTTCAGTGCTGTCACATTAAAAGGTATAAAATATCTGCAAAAATGTGAGGGGTGTACACACTTCTGTGAGATATTCTGTTTGTGTGTTTCTTGACCAATGTTCTTAATAGTTGTTTTCCAGTGAAGCTGTCCAGAGAAGGTGTCCTAACTTCTAATTTGATTCACTGTGTGTGGACAAATGGTACGGATATGGGTTGGACAAGTTTGGAGCGACATAAGGGTGAGTAAATTATGACTGCATTTTCATTTTTGGTATAACTATTCTTTTAAAGATATCTTTCACCACCAAGTCTTGATAATGAGTTATATAAGAATGTAATTTGAGTTATTAATAGCAAGCCTATGTGTGTGCAGCTTCAATAGAGCTAACAGAGTCAGTATTATTGTACTTTAAGTTTTTCTTTCATTGTTTCGCTTTCTCTTCATTTCAAAGTTTCAAGTAATACACATTATTTGACTTTCAGGTCTGAACTTGTGCTCTGATGCTCATCAGCACAGCATCCTCAAATAAGAGAAATGAAAAAAATGGTCTGAATTCTCAGAAGTCTGTGGGGTAAAATGTACTTCCTGTTGTTTTTTTTTTTACTTAAGGCAGTTTATATCTCTGGTTTGCATTAGAATTCACTCAGTCATTGAGTCAGTCAAGGCACGTCAGACACACACTGAAAAACTAAGGTATGCTCTCTTATTTTTTACTTTATATAAATGTTAACACCATGATTAAAATACATGTTCTTTTCTGGAGTAAATGTGATGAATGAGAAAATTCAAAATAAACTTTATTGCTTTAATTCAAGTTATTTAATATATTTAAACACATCATCTTTTAATATCACAGTTTTTGGAAAAAGTTAATTTCCATTACATTTTAATCATGTTTGATTTCTTATTGCATTTTTGCAGATATATTTCATCTAAAGTGTGATTCATATTAGAGGCATACGTATCACTCTTGATTTTTCTTTGTAGTATTATTTCTAGTATTATTTACGCACATGCATATTTCTAGAGAACTGAAAATAATGGACTCAAAAAACTCACACTTGATCTCCCAAGCGAGGCCTTTTTTTTTTTCCATTTGTCCACTATTGCTTGTGTCTTAGTTTCCAATTTTTATCTCTGAGAACACTGAGATACTTTTATAGTTTTTATATATTTTGAAAGTAAAAAAAAAAAAAAAATCCCTATTTTGAAAGTTGTGATTTTGTTGTGTTTTTTTTTACTGGTGAATGAAAAAAAAACTGAAAGAAAATTCATAAAAACTAAACTAAATAATTTTTATGAATTTTCTTTCAGGTTTAGTAAAATTAAATGCAAATGAGACGGGTTGAAATAAAAAAAAGTTAAAATTAAAGTAAGAAAAGAATAAATAAATAATATTTTTTCATAAAATATTACGTTATCAGGCGTATATTGTTTTTTATTGTGTTAGTTTGATAGAGATTTGCAAATGAACTCTTCATATATATATATATATATATATATATATATTTTTTAGGGTCCAGTCCAGCATGAATGTCCGGGCAGGAGCTCTTCTCTACTCGCTTCACAGTATGATTTTAAAGCTTTCTTTCCATACATTATATGAGTAAATGATTTTTGAATATTGTAATCATTTTAGTAATAGTAATAATAATAATATATAATTATTTCTATTTAATATATTAAGATCTTGTAAGGTGAAATGATTGGTTTGTGTAAAAAAAAAAAAGAAACATTATTATCTGTAATTCATCCTCAGGCAAATGGTCCTGTATGTATGTTTGTTGTGCATATCAAACAAAAATATGTTGTAAATAATGTTCAGTTTCTCACACAAACTGACAGTTTTGCTTCATAAGACCTGGGATTTATTTAGTGTTTTTTTATGAATCACCAAGGACCAATGGGTTAAAAAAAAAAAAAAAAAAAACTGATTTCAAATTTCAATTTCAATTATTTTTCAAAAAATCATTTTTGGGTGAACTATTTCTTTAACTTCTAAATCTGAATTTCTCACACATTTTATCCTTATTACTCTGCAGTTATTTGTGCAGGCGTGTTTGCAGATGTTTGGAAGGTAAAAGTAGAGTCTGAAATGGAGGCTCTGGTCTCGTCTTGTGTCGTGGTGCCCTGTTCATTTACATACCCGGCTCAACAACAGCCCTCTGACCGTATTAGAGCTATGTGGCACATGAAGGACAAATGGGATGAAATCATTTTTCATAAAGACAGTACAAGGGTTCTAGACAATTTCAAGGGTCGCACAAAACTGCTTGGTTCACTGGGTGGTTCCAACTGCACCTTGGAGATTGATGAAGTCAGAAACCATGACAACGGCCCATATTGTTTTAGAGTTGAATTAGAGACTTCTGTTAAAGACAAGTACTCCTTTGTGGGTAACTGTGTGTCATTTACAATGATTGGTAAGTGTGCTTTTGAGCTCTCAACTTGTGATTACAACACCTAAATAGGGTACAAAATAAGATGACAGCCTAAATGGGAATCATTCAAAATTTATTTACAGAACAAGCATCAAAACCAGAGCTGCATGCTGAGCAGTCTGTGCAGGAGGGTGAACCTGCAGTCTTCAAATGCTCTGTCCGGCACACCTGTCCATCCCACCAGCCCACTCTCACCTGGAGCCACCCTGGAAAAATTATCATGAGCTACAAGGACATTGGTCGTGGAATCTGGGAAGCAGAGTCTCTCCTGACCTTCACCCCAACAAAAGAGGATGATCACTCCGATATCACATGCACAGTCAAGTACCACGGAAACGTCAAGGGTGAAATGACAGCGACTCGCCCTATCTTTGTGAAAGGTATAACAAGAAAACTGTTCTGTGTAAATACTAATAGAAACTTTTTTAAAGGTATATACATTTATTATCATTTATTTATTTTTTACCAGAACAAGCAACTCTCACCCACATCATCATTCCAGCTGTCTCTGGTCTTGGAGCTGCTCTTTTGGTTGGATTACTGTGTTTCTTCATTGTCAAGAGATACAAGTGAGTCTAGAACTGAAGTATATAAGTGACATAATAACAGTATATATCAATGACTAAATATAAAAAAAAATGCATATTTAAAAATGTTATAAACTGTGAATGAAAATGATGTACAATTAAAGATTTCTGACTCAATTCGTTCCTAGAAAGCGCATTGAAGATCTCCAATTCAGAAGTGATAATGGGTGAGTATTACCAGCAGTTCTACCTGGGAGCATTATTGTGCCTCAGTCTAACTTTAAAATACATAATAAACTGTCTTTAGCCATCTTCAAAAATCGGCTACATCTTTTCCATCTTTATTTGACCCTTTAACTCTAGCACCCTCTTTTCGAATTCTATTCTTTAAAAAAAGCCCTTTTAAACTTATACTGTATTCATTTACTTACTGCTTGTTTTCTAAAAAAACAACAACAACAACAAAATAACCCTACTAACACTAGCTTCTCTCTATACAATTAGCAAAAAAGAAAGCTTGTTTTTTTTTCTATTTTATTCTGTTTTCTTTTATTTATTATATACTTTAAAAACCCTTTCTATGTGTACTGCGTTAGGCTAAATGAGACTTGTCATCGCACTTGCATGTTATTGCTCTTTTGTTGATTCTGATTGCTTCTATTGTCCTCCTTTGTAAGTCGCTTTGGATAAAAGCGTATGCTAAATGTCTAAATGTAAATGTAATGTAATGTCTATGGCAGAGATGGGCACTTAAGTTAGTGATTCGGACTGGTGTCACACTCGAGTCGCATTTTTATAGACTTCAGACTTGACCTGAAATTATATACGCTAGTATTTCAATCTAAAGCCAAACACCTACGTGTTTGTACGTATTTTATTTTTTTGTCCGGGCCTCTGCTTGGAAGAAAATATAGAGGCCGTGCCTCTTGGAACTTTAATTGAATACCCCTGACTTATATCACAAAGAAATACTATATTAGTATGGTTTTGTAATATCTGTCACATATTTCCATATTTGTATCATGGTGTATAGGAGTCTTATTATAGAATTTGATTACAGATTTTTTTTTTTTTTGAACATGGTAATGGAGTAAGTAACAGGTTGGCTGTACATTGACCTTACATCTTAACACCTCTTTTTTTTTAAAAAAAAAGAGATCATAGATCATATATTTTGTCTATAGCCTATAAAACAGCTTTGTAAATAGAACATTTTAAAAACAAGAGAATTCTGAATGGGATTTTTTTAGTGAGCCAATAAATGACTTGAGACTTGACTCTGACTCGTGACCAAAGACTTCAGACTTGCCTCAGACTAAAAGTTAAAGATTTGTGAACATCTCTGACGTGGTATTTTTATAGGGTGGAGAGGGGAAGTACGTTGTGTTTAAAGATGCTTCCTACTGATAAAAGCACGCAGATCTGTTTCCAATGTCTAAAAACAGTTTCAATTTCTAATTAGAATATGCTAAAATGTGACAATTCCTCAATTAACTCAAAATTCCCCACTCATCTTTTATTATATCATTTTGAAAATGCCTACTTTGAGTGGAAGCAGAAACACGCTGTTTTTGTGCATGTCTCTTTAAAGGCAAATGAGCTTCTGATTCCTGCTGCTGATTTAAAAAAAGAAAACACACAAATGTTTAAAAAAACACAGTCGGTTATGTCTGTGAAGGTATCTATTGTCTGTGTATCAATTTCAAGTCTTTTTTTTTAGAATGTGGGGTCGACTATCAAGGATGTCTCGCAGGTAATTAGTAAACTTTTTTTTTTTTTTTTTTTAATGACTCTCCATGAGTTATGAATGAACTTGCCATTCTTTTATTCGATCACCAGGTTTCGCTCAGGTCACAGCAGTGGTGGTCCAGGTGGCAGAGAGCAGCGGCAAGTACACAACAGCTTCTAATGCGTTCTTCTGCAACAAAGCAGGACAAAACAGATTTTCTGATGGAGATATATTGAATCTGTGGCATGATTTGGATTTTAGTTATGGTTTATTTTTATCCATCTATGGGCGAGACTTTTGGTTCTTTAGCAGCTATAGGGAAATAACGAGAAGAATAACAACGTGCAGTAAAATTTCGTAATTAAGATAATCCGTTAAAAAAAAGATGGTAAGACACACCAATTTGGAATATCAAGCAGCAAAACAAGCTGTTTTGTAGAGCTAAAAATAGGAAGCCAGACCCATAAACTTGACAAATGGGGCAATTTTACGAGAAAAAAAAAGGTGGATACAAAGACAGTCGTGTGTTATGTTTCAAATTATTAGTGGGAATTGTAATGTTTTTAGGGGGAGTGAGTGATAATGTCATGTAATTGTGATCAAATATTCCATTAAATGCTTTTAATTATGACATGTTGTAATTTTCAACAAGTATTAGCACTTAGTTTAATGTTATATCTCATGTCTGTAGAATTAGTCGATATTCCTTGTAAAATGCAATTTTATTATGAACACAACGTTAATGCTTGTAACTTTTTGTGTCTTGTTTGTAAGCAAAGCCACATATACAGAAGAACAGATTGTTTTATCATTAATTTTGACACTGAAACATTGAGAAGCTGTTGTGCTTATAGTATCTTTAGTTGCTGAAAAAGTTCCCACAAGCACTGTTTTAAAGAAGTCTACATTTAGCACTAGATCGTCAGTTTGGTCATAAGCCCCTAACACAGCATTCGTTTTTAAATAGAGATAGAAATGTTTCACTACTGTTTCACAAGCGGTTAAATTAATTGCCATCTGTGTCTTTTACTGTAGCTGTGGGTGGTGGCTGTCTAAACGTTAATCGGTAAATATGACTAGATAAAATAAAAATGGCATTTTTCTCATTTGCGTGTTTCTGTTCCTCTTTTTGTTTTAGGAGGTCTATTTGGAGTAGATTTTCAAGGTACCCACACACAGCCTGATAAGGGCATCATCTTACTTGTGTTGTTACAAAGACTGGGCTTTCTTTTTGAGCCTGGTTTCTGCTTCTTGTCTGAAACACAAATTAAATCAGTGAAATGAAGTGACTATTGTGTCCTTGAAACATTATGAGATTATGTTAAGTTAGTCATTCAAAACATGGACGATTTGCCATAGTTTTCATAGCTGAAAAACAAATGCAATTGAAAACGTGTCACGGAAATATACATTTTGCTGATCTGATCTTTCCTATATTTTAAAGGAGAGGTCAAGGTCATCAGATTGACAGGGATTTTGACAGCAAGTAAGTATCTGCATGTTTGTTATAAATGATTATTTGTAAATTATATAATATATAATATATACCATTTTTTAAGGATTTTTTTTTTAATTTATTATAGTGGTATACACTACCAGTCAAAAGTTTTTGAACAGTAAGATTAATAATGTTTCTAGAAGAAATCTTTTCTGCTCATCAAGCCTGCATTTAACTGATTCAAAGTAAAGCAAAAACAGTAAAATTGTAATTTATTTTTATACTGTAATTTAAAATGGTTTTCTATTTGAATATTGATATTTTAAATTCTAATTTATTCATGTGATTTTTTTAAAGCTGAATTTTTAGCATCATTATTATTTTTAACATTATAAATATATTTATCATCACTTTTGATCAATGTAAAGCATCCTTGCTAAATAAAAGTATTAATTTCTATAATTTCTTAAAAAAATTAAATAAAAATAAATACAATTTCCAAGCTCTTAAATAGTATAGTGCATAATAAATGCTGATCTCTAGATCTTTCTATTCATAAATGAATTTTGAAAAAAAAAAAAAAAAATCAACTGTTAAATATTGATGATAATAATAATAACAATAATAAAAAAAAAATCTTAAACAGCAAATCGGGATATTAGAAAGATTTCTGAAGGATCATGTGACACTGAGGAATGGAGTAATGATGCTGAAAACGTAGCTTTGATTACAAGAATAAATAACATTTTCAAATATATTAAAATAATAAACAGTCATTTTAAATAATAAAAATATTTCAGAATTGTACTGTTTTTGATGTAACAAATATTTAAATCTTAAAAACATATTTTTTATTATGTTTTACTGAAGTATGACAGAGGTTTCTGAATCTTAACAGGGCAAACAATGTATGTACAGTGTCAGGAAACAAGCCTTTCTCCAAAGCGCGAATGCCATCACCAAAGAGGTACTCAGCACTCAAATATTTGCTTTGCTTATCTTGTGTTATTTGATTTTGATCAATAATTTATAAATGTCTTTACACCCCCTGCAATTTGAAGTGAACTGCTGTGATCAGTGTATTTATTTACTTACTTTATTTTTGTTTTTTTTCACGTTTCACCTCAGCAAGGCCAAATCAGATTATGTGAGTACATATTTTATTATACTTTGTCCATTATATCATGTGCAAATCTTTTTTTGTTGGTCATACATTTTATCTCATAACTCATAACCGTGTTATTTCTTATTAAATCTGACTTCTTTATCTATGTTTTCTGTTAACATTTTCCATTAAGGATCACAATTACGATGATGATTACACCAACACGGCAGACCTCAACTTATATGGAAATATCTGATGAAAATGCCACATTTTAGATGAACACAGTAGACTTGACATCAGGGGAAACTTCAGGCAATCATATTACATATTATACAGGAGTGTTGCTTTTTAAGCTTGGTCTATAATGCCTAAACATGCATATAGTACAATTTTACTGTATTTACGTATTTTGTTATGATGCTTACATTGCCAGCTTAAAATAATAATAAGAATGTGCATAATAGTTATATATAGTGCTAACGTACTTTTTTAATATGTGAAAAACAGTAAAACATTTAGTTGAACTTAGGGTGAAAGTTAAAAGGATCATGAACTGAGAAATGTATTTTCCCTTGATCTTTTGGCTAATAGCAGGTCATTATGCTATAAAAACATCCTGTAAGTTTTACAGGATGTTTTGGCAGCAACGAGCTGCCAAAACCTCTCCTTTTGGGATTTGTCACATTATGGCATCGGGGAAAGACTGCCTCTGCAGAAGATGATCAACAACTACTTTTATATCACTGCCTCTTTAGCAGTGCCCACTAATAAGCGCAAATAGTAGTAGACAGCGTTTGTCTATTATTTTAATATGCAAAACTGACGGTCATAGCAGAGTTTTGAATGACCCCCACCTATTAACCCATTTGTGCCTAAATTTTTCTGAATGGTTTCATGCATATAGTTGTGTTGAACATGTTCTGCATTTATTTCCCCAGTTTTTTTTTGTTTGTTTTTTTCTTGAAAATTGTGTTTAAATGTGTGGTGGGCAAATATGTTGTATGCACCCTTTCAATGTCAAATTTGAATAAGAGGAGAGCATTTGGCATCTAACTCAAATGCTTTCAACACCCTGCTGAAAAAAAAAACAGCTAAAACCAGTCTAAGCTGGTTTAAACTGGTTTTAGCTGGTTTTCCAGCCTGGCTAGTCTGATCAGGCTGGTTTTAGCTGGTTGTTCCAGATGGTCTCCCAGCCAGACCAGCTAAGGAAGTGACCAAAACCCCTCTAAAACCAGCCTGCTGACCAGCTACGACCAGTTAAGACCAGGCTGGATGGCCAGCTAAAACCAGTTTAAGGTAGTTGGCTGGTCAAGTCAAGTCAAGTTTATTTATACAGCGCTTTTAACAATACAAGTTGTGTCAAAACAACTTTACAGTATTAAACAGGACAATAATGTGTCAGTAATGCAAAAGTTCCATATGTAGATTTCAGAGGACTCATCTGGTTCCTGTGGTTTTGTGCTGATGGCCGCCAAGAGAATGATGCCTCCACTGACATTCAGGGCTGTAGAGCAGTAGTTTTCAAACTTTTTTAAGCACGAGCCTATTTTTTCCTTTTTAAATTGACACGACCCATATATGTTAATATGTTTATATTAACATATAAATAAAAACAGTAAAAAATAATAAACAACATTTAGTCATATAAATGCAGCCATAATCAAAGTAGGATCCTCTCTCAATATTCAAAGTGCATAAAGAGACCAAATTTTTCAAGAATGATACAGAGAGACCTGTTAGCATAGATATGTCATATAGCCTAATTTGCACGCATTGGGGAGTGGCTTTCTAAACGTGGGTTATTAAAATTGTTTTTTTGTTTTTTTTGAATGCGCGAGTGCATTTTTCTTTTGGTTTCGTTTCGTGTTAAACTCTCAGCAGCAGTGAATGTGCATTCAGGCGCATCTACAGGCTTTGTTATAATGAGAGGATTAAATAGCTGCAAGAACTCAGGACTGAACAAAAAATCCGGCGTTTTGAGCGGTGAGTGGATTCTGACTGATAAACTCAAACAAATACGCACTGGGGTCTGGCATGAGGCGGCTGCCGCTTAATTTCATTTTGTTGTTAATGTTTATTTTGTTATTAAAGTTACGTTTGCAGCTTCCTGCATCCTTCTCCCTGAGTCTTGAACTTTGTTACATACATATATACATCTTCCTTAAATCATCCTGGCGACCCATTTTTTAAGTCCCGCGACGCACCCGAGGGTCGCGACCCAGGGTTTGAAAACCACTGCTGTAGATTGTAGAGTCGTCTCTAGGTGCTGATCCAGATGTAGTGACCATCTGATCTGGATACAGACTGGATCTGGTGGCTACGGTCACCTTGGAATAAGAACGAAACAGACTAATATTAGCGTAGATGTCATTTGTCTTACAATGCAACGAGTACATCAGGTGTTATAGGAAGTGTTCCCAGTTCCGGTTGACCTAATTAATGTAGCCTAAAAATCCTTTAACGGATCTGAATTATAGAAATGCTGGTCCATTTTTTGATGGTCTAAAGCCCCGGTCAGACTACACAATTTTTTTGTTTTGTTTTTTGTTACTGTCAGATTATGTGATTTGGACTCACAAAATCTTGTGTCGTGAACCAGAAACATGTCAGACTACACGATGCTATCGCATGCCGTCATAACAATGTGCATGCTGTCATCAATACAATGGGACCAAGGTGCTCTGAGTGTAAACAAACAATGCCAGCAAACAGCGTGTTTCGCCCTGTCTTGTCATCAGAAAACCCCCTAAAAGAAAGACGACCCAAAATTAGACAAAAATCTGGATTGCAAGACAGGACAGCATGGACTGTCAAGGAGAACTGAGGTAAAATAGTTATTATTTTGCCTTTGTTCGCTCTGTCGTGGTAGTCCCTCATCATAAATGCGGGAGTATTGTTGCCGTAGCTACACAAACATTTTCTCCATTGTAAAATTCCACCAAGCAGGACTGATACCATTGTCTCTCTTTCGTACAGCATGTTTGAAAGCTTGTATGAATGCGTTTCTGTGCTCCTATTGGCCACTGTCACAAATGTGACAGAACTTGTCGTATACAATGTAAAAAAATACTGAACATGCTAGTCTTTCTGTTTTGACATCATGAAGCATTGCAGACATGTCGTGGAATATGACACACTACACGAGATGAAACGTTTGAATCTTGCGTCCCGACATCCATTGTCGTATACGAATCCCCACGACACCCTACAACAAGCAAATCGTGGCAAAATCGGGCTAAAATTGTATAGTCTGATCGGGGCTTCAGCTGGAAGTAGCTGGTTTTAGCTTGTTTCCCAGCCTGGCTAGGCTGGTTAGGCTGGTTTAGCTGGTTGTTCCAGCTGGTCTCCTAGCCAGACCATCTAAGGAAGAGATGAAGTGACCGAAACCTCCTCTAAAAGTCGAAGAACATTCGATGCAAACCCAAAAAAGCTGCATGTAGCTTATAATGTCTTAAAAATGAAAACACAACAGACAACAAATCCATTTGTCTTAAAGTGGTGGAACATAATGCAGAACAAAGTGCAGCCATTCAGTTGCCTCAACAGGGCACTGTGTATCTAAAAGTTAAATGAAAATACATTTTCTGAAAATGTAAGTGGTGCTTAATGTGACAAAACTCCGCACTAATAATAACCCTAATCATTTTAGCACCATGCTTCCTGGAAGTAGGGGTAGGAAGTTGACAGCCTAATGTGACAGGAAGTCAGACTTTTTTTTTGTTTTGTTTTGTTTAGTTTACTTGCATGTCATTGGGACATAAAACATGGATCACATCTAGAAAAATACTTACAAAAGGAAAATGACAACTATAAACTGTGGCAGCTATAGTTGCCGGTGGGCTTAAATGGGTTTTAACAGACTGCTCTGCAGAGGGGCTCAAAACAGGATAGAAAATAGCCTATTACTTATAAGTAGTGGTGGGGAAAGTCACTTTTAAAAGTAATGCATTGCAATATTGTGTTACTCCCTAAAAAATAACTAATTATGTACCTTAGTTACTTTTTATGGAAAGTAATTTGTTACGTTACTTTTGTGTTACTTTTTAAATCTGGGCAGGACTTGCTTCTTTGTTTTTAATATCAAAAGTTATATTTTTTAGCAAATGTAAAAGCTCTTTGTACACCAAAAAGTGAAATGAACAAGCCTAATGAACTAAATTCATGTCTGTGCAGAAGAACACAGGAGAATAAAGTTTAACACTCTTCAGCCATTAAAAAAAAAAAAGTTAATTTACCTAAAGTAAATTTTGCTTATCAGTATGGTTGAATTAGATCATTGAAGGTCAAGTGGTTCATCAATTGCATCATTACAAGGTTCTTGTAATTAATGCATTACTTGAAAAAAGTAATCTGATTACATAACTTACATTATTTGTAATGCGTTACCCCCAACGCTACTTATAAATGATGCTTTTTATGTAAAAATCTCAATAACATTGGGCGAATTCTAAACAGCTTTTTTCTGCCCTTCAAGGGCACTTCTGGACATTCCAAATGAAAGTGAACAACTGAATCCCTTCACGAAGGGCCCCTTCAGACGTCCGTTAGTGAAGGGAACATGCGATGGTCACTTCACAGAAGTGATTTCCGTTTGTGATCATGTGATCTTCAGTTAGGAGCTCTTGCGATGCCTTTTAAAGCAAATTTGGGGTTGATTTCGACTTCACATACAAACGTAAGTAGAATAGGCTAAATTAAATTTGTCTTTCTTTTAATGTAATACAAAATATTTTTTTCAGTGATAGAAATATGTTTTAAAATGGTAGTGTAGGTTTAAGCACGTTTAGTTCGATAAACTTATTTGAAGTAAATAAGACTATATTTAAATAAAATAATAATAATGAGAATAAATGTTTATTCGCAACAACTGATGAACGCTGAATGCTGCATGCACGTGGAGCGTTGTTAAGGAAACATTTGGTCAGTCAAGGGCCAAGGGACACTTCGCCAAGGGAGTTCTAAACGCTAAATGCCCTACTCCCTTAAAAGAACACACTTCAAAGGGTTCTGCCCTTCGAAGGGAGTAGGGCATAGGGATGCTCACTTCCGTTTTGAATTCACCCCATTATAAGTGGACTTCAGAAAACATTTTTAAAAAATGCAGTTCATGATCCCTATAACAGTCACAAACTCTTTTGTTGTGTTTTTGTTTCTGTGTTTCACTTGGTTTAGTCCTTTTGTATTTTGGTTCGTTCTATTTCCACCCCATTATAAGTGGACTTCAGAAAACATTTTTAAAAAATGCAGTTCATGATCCCTATAACAGTCACAAACTCTTTTGTTGTGTTTTTGTTTCTGTGTTTCACTTGGTTTAGTCCTTTTGTATTTTGGTTCGTTCTATTTCCTGTATGCCCATATTTGGTGATGTTCCTGTTCCTCCCCCTCGTATGTCTCATCAGTTAATCACTCACACCTGTCTTGTTCATCTGCCACCCTTTATGAGCCTGTTCAGTTTCAGTTCACACTGTCCCATCTACTTTGTTGCGACGCCATTGTGTATGTGTCTTCCTGTTCTGTGTCTCTGGATTATTCATTTGTGGATTTTATTAAAGACTTTATATTGCACTCCTTCCCATGCGTACCATGACAACCACTTTAATACTGTAAATACTTTGTTTTTTGTCACTTTTAAATAAGTTGCTGGCCCATTTTAGAGATGTTTTGGTGTGTTTATTATAGTTAATTTATGGACCAAATGCAACTTTTTTTTTAAATAACAGCTATATTTCATTTGTACCATGTATTATAAAGGTTTAATAAAGCATGATGCAGTATATTTACTGTTACTCTTTGGCATCTGGATTTCTAATGTTCTCATTCCTGCTCCGTTTGGCCAGGTTGTTTTAGAATATCATTTTCTCCAAGCAGACAAAGAATTGATCTGCTTTTTAAAATCACAATTATAATGCTTTACAAACCAATAACCACCGATCTATCATTTGTATGTTCTTGATTAAGAGCTGAACATTTCAATTTGTTGTTTATAAAGCAAGACAGAAACTTTCTAAACACAGCTAAAAAGTACCAAAATGTATTCTAGGGGATTTTAGTGAGTCAAGATAGTTTTAACACCTCAACAAACCATTTAAACAATTGTCAAAGTTTGGCAAGTAAAATGTACTGTGTGTTCCCTAAACATATTTAACCAAAGTATTATTATTTGGTTTTATTTATTTTGTTTCTTTATTTGCATCTAAAGTTTGTCTAGTTTTATCCAGCAGCTCATACTATACTATTCCAGTTATTTCAAAACACAAAGATTGAAAAAAAATGACAATTTTAATCTGTATTTGTAGGGAGTGGAATATACAGCAGTCTCAGCCTTAATTGGCACAGACCGCCTACAACGTGATCACTATGCAAGCCTTATTTGGATGAAAAATAAATATTATTCTCTCTCTGTTACTATAACATGATTAAGAGTCCACGCCTCCTCTTAAAGGATCATTCTCATTTAACCATGCAGTGCTTTTGTCTTTCGCAGTCTCTCGCATTTTGCAGTGCTTGGTATTGACCTTTTCTATCCAGTCCATTTGTTTGCAAATGAAACTGCATTAAGAAGGTAAGAATGCAAATAAAAGCATATTACATTTTATTTAACAGAAGACTTAAGGTTTCAGTTTTTCATTTTAGCCAAATGTGTCTTGATTTGATGGCTCTGCTCATAGTGTAAAATAACGGAAAACAATCTTTTAGCCTTGGGTGAAATTTTTTTATAGTCAAAGTTTTTATTCATTTGTTTTTGTTTTTATTATTTATTTAAGGGCAAACCTAGGAACATGATGGGACCTCTGCTACTTAAATTGCTTTTACAAGGTATCAATTTTCCATATCTTTTTCTTCATAAATGCTGTTAATAAGGGTATTCTCCTGTTGAAAAAAAAAAACAGCATATGCTAAAAACTAAATGGCAGTTTAGGTGCTTGTACAGTGGTGCTTAGCAGGAAAATGGCTGGTGGCCGAGGAATTCAACAGTTATCAGTTTACAACACTTCTCAGATATTTCCAGATGTGTTTGCTGGTGTGTTTCAAGGCAGTGTGAATTGGCTTAAAATGATAAAGTGATAAATACTATAATACTGATTAATAATAAGTGATTTAAATGCAGGGAATTGTTCCGATGTCGGACAGTGAGTGGTATGCCAGAATAAATATAAATCTTTATAATGAACAAAGCAAACTTGACTATTTTTTGTAATAAAGCTTTCACTGTAATAATTAGTAGTAAGGTCTTCAGATCCAATACTTTTAAATTATGATTCAAATTGAAAATATACATTTTTAACGCATTTACTGTTGCTATTCCAGAATATTATGCTTATAATTCCTGCATGGATTTAGATTTTCACATATTTTGTAGCTTACAGAAACAAATTAATGCAAAATATTAGCACTGGACACCAAAAATTGCAAACGTGTCACAGCTAAAATGCAGATTTTAGTCTATTCTAGATTTAATCTACTTTTAAACTGACAGAGTGTGTTTGCCACCCAGAACAACCCTGATAGCACACATGCATCTCGGAGATGTCTATTTGATGTCTGCATTTACATCTGCAGGACATTTTTACATCTGCAAGATGTTTTTAGAGAGAGAATTCTAAAGATGGCTTCACACTTGTGTCTCTGACACAAGATCTATAATGCGATAAGAGCTCGCTGAAGTACTGAGGAGCTAAACTATTCAGGGCTCTATAAATAATCAGCAAGGTTTTTAAGTGTACGCAATAGTCAATAAGGAGCCAGTGCACTTTTGACTGGACTAAAACTGCATATTATCTATACATTAGAGAGCGCATACGTGTAAAATACTCTGAAAATATTTCTGTAAGGGGTAGGTCTAGGGTTTAGGTGTGATCATTCATTCGAATTACACCTAGTAAAATATGTTTGAATTACCGTGAGTTCGGTGTAAAAACACATACGTCATTTCATGACGTCAGATCCAACGCATCACTGTAATTATTTTTAAGCCCGCTAGAGGGCGCATAACTTTAAAACTTAAAAACATTCCGCATAATGATAAGCCAGCTCGCACACTTCCGGTCAAGCTTATTTTATGTGTGCTATATATATAGATAGAGACTCTTGAGACTCCTCTCCTGCCTCGTTTTTATCATAAACTGAGAAGAAGAATAATTGCAACATCGTAAATAATGATGGAGCATGAGCATTCAGTTTCATATTATTTAACAACATATAATTTAAATGCCGAGCCTGGTAATCCCAGGAGAGTACCCAGACACCTAGTTGTACATTTAAATGCTGACAGTTAAACACTATCATAACATGTTTAGGCTTATGTTAGCGATGCTTCTCTTTAACGACATCTTAATAGTATTCTTGATAATCAATAACTTGCCTTCATAGTCATGAACACAAATATTACAATGTTTTAAAGCTATTATTAATTTTCAACTCTACAGCTGTGCAATAAAATTCACTTCAATAATTCACTTTTCATTCATAAACACGACATGGAAAAAAGTAGGCCTATTTTATGTGAAAACAACACATTTTTAAGATTGACATGAAATTACCCTAATAACCAAAAGATGGCAGCAGAGGATTAGTTATTGGCTGCAGCTGCCATTTAAACTCCATATTCTTGCTTTTCGATTCATTGTTTTAACAATGTTCGTAGTTTTACCGCACTACAAATTAAATAACTTAAATATGAATCGTATAATAAATAATGCATTCAATATGAATCAATATGATTTTGAAAGATTTAATTCATTAACTACATATTTTATCTACATCAAGTTTTCTCTTGAATTGTAAAAGCTATTAAATAGCCTATATTCAAGCAGCACAAACTTGTTATTGCTAGATATTCGACACTGAATTTAGCCTGAAACATTTAATGCACAGCTGTGTTTTTAACATCGGCTTGTCAGATGTTTTGCTCCATTATTACTGTCAATCACAGCAAGGACTCGCGCATATTTAGCAGATTTATTAATGTAATTTTTTAAAACTAGTGTTTGTCATTCTTGAAATGGTATACATGGATGTTTGGTCCTCTTAAACAAAAAACTTTTCTTTGATTGTGAACGGATTATGTAAAGAAAACCCTCCTATTACCGCTCAGTACAGTTACAGGAAATGACTGAGCTGGCTTGTCTAAACAAGGAAGTAATCTGTGCATATGGTCAATTGAGCTCTTTGTGAAGCGTCTGGCCGTCACTAGGGGGAGCTGCAGCTGTCTGATGCTGTGAAGGAATTTCTCCTGACTTCACGTATGACGGAGAGGGATTAGGGATGTTCGGTTCCAGGTTTTTCGAAGTCGACTCCGACTCCCACCATTGGAGTCAATGGAATCGACTCATCGACTTGACTGCACTGCAAACAGATCCTCGCTTAATTTAATTCACTATTTGCTCATATACAGCACGCAACCGCCATGCACTACTGTATAATATTTTAAGAAACAGTGAAGACGTCCGCGATTTCAGATTCGACAAAGAGAGTCGATTCTAGTGCTGAAGTCGACTCCAACGTAGGGCTATTCAGAGTCGAGGAATCAACTCTTTTGGAGTCGACTCCACATCCATAAGAGGGATTCCTATGGAATTGGAAGTGCTGAGGGCTCGGAGTTTACGACTGCTGTAAAGTTTGATTAATTCTTAATATATTGGAATAATATCACTTGCCGTCTGCACGATTGAATTGATGCCTTTGGATTTAAGTGCGGGTTGATGGCGAGCCGCGATTTGGTTAGTGATTGTCCTCGGCTCTGGAAGACACACTGCGGGGGCGCTGAGGAGGCCTATCGCGAGTTGAGTGCGAGGGAAGCGGTTAGTGAAGAGATCGGGGATTCCGTAGGCTACTCCGCGTCTACTATGCGAATGGTGATCTCGGTTCGTAGATCTTGCTGGTAGAGGGGACGGAGCTTGGGAACTGCTCAGAGACTTTTCTTGAGATGAGTCTGGGTGAGATGTGATTGAACGTGAATGTTTGGAAGAGTAAAAAACTGCTGTCGGAATGATGAGAGGTGTTGCTCGAAGTACTGGGATTGAAATCCAGTGGATCATCGTGTCTGGTGAGTTTATCTGAATCTCTGGATCCATTTTAAATTTCGAGAGAAAGAGACAAACAGCATGAGGTGGCCCGTTATATGAAGGAGTTGGGAAGTGAAGTGATTGGTAGAGGCGTGGCATCGCTCCCGAACCTCAGTTAACTATAGTTAACTCCCTTTAGAGGTTTATGATTTAGTTATGTGAAATCATAAGCCCCTGATCTTTTAGAGAATGGATCATTCACTTCACAAATAAAATGTGTTTTATAATTTTTTGTTTGCTCTCCGAGTACTAGAAATCAAACTGTCCAAGACGAAAATCAGTCTTTATTAGGTAGTTTACCGCTTACCTTACGCTTTTCAATATGTTTGAATGTGATTAATTGGGACAGACAGCAGTTTCACTATATTTGCAGCAGTTTCTAGTAATTATTAACACAATGTGCATTGATAACTATGCTGACTATGCTTTACAATAGCATTTTATTCTGGGGAATGAGACAGCGTTGATATGTTCTCATACACTTTGGTAGATGTGAACAAACACCTTAAGTGTAGGCTAACTTTTAACCAATAATTGTACTACATTTTAGTTTAGTTAATATTTTCAGAAGATTTTGGTAGTAAATAATATGTGGAATGATTCATGAATGGCCACTTAAAATATAGCTTTTTTCTAATGTGCATATCATTTATATTACAATTAGAGTAGTATTTAGGGATTAAATAGAGAAAATGTTTTTAACTTCCAGTCCAAAGCGGCATTTGGTGGCCAGAAAGAAATAATATTCAGATGTAGTAATGCCATGGTTTAACCACTAGATACCTGTATGGCTGTTCAATAAATATATGTATTTAGCTCTACTATAGTTGCTCAAAAAACTATTGCTGTTCATAGCTGCTTGTTTTTTTTAGGTTTTGCTTTTTAATGTACAATTTGACATCAATGCTCATTGTGTTAATAATTACTGGAAACTGCTGCAAATATAGTGAAACTGCTGTCTGTCCTGATTAATCACATTCAAACATTGACAGTGTGGAGTTGATTGGAACAAATGAGAGATCCATGAACACACCGCATGGGGCTGAGATCAAAGCATGTTGCAACTCTGGATCTGGTACAGCGATATTACTCTGCAATGTGCAATACATATGAAATATGTTGCATTATGTCCCTACCAAATACCCGAATTTAATGATAAATGCAGTGTTTTAAAATCCCTTAAAAGCTAAGGATATTAATAGTTTCCAATGTTTTACAAAAAACATTTGCATTAAAATGCAAGTCGCAATCCTGGCATTGCTCATTGGTCAGGCATCAACCAATAAAATGGCTTCACTTGCATCCCAGCCCCACCCTCAGCTCTGCTCTCTCACATCTGCATTTACTAGTGCACAAGTGAGTTTTGCAACACGAATAGCGCAAAAGGAGTAGCAAAAGTCATAGCGCTAGGATTTGGACTTGCACTGTCAGATCTGAGAGGTTGTAAGTGCTGACTTGACCTTGTACAGCGAAACTGAAGTAAAGTGCAAAAGTAAATATGTCGCACACATTTGTGTGTGTCATTTTCTTTATGCAAATGCAATTCTACACATTTGTAACTATTAATCTGCAACTTTGATTGAAATTGAAAGATTCAGCTTTTCACATCAGAGCTGTGAGTGTAAATTTAAACTTACAAATACAAATCTTAATAAGACAAGTTTTCACATTCAGATCAACAAGCTCTCGAGTATAGCTACTGATTTACCTTCATACTTTGGTATCGCTGTTTCTGTGTTACAAACATTCAAATAATCACAGATGTACTGGAATAAAAGTGTATAGTTCAGATATAAAGACTGTTGTCAACAGTAGTGAAAAAAAATAAATAAATAAATCACCGTTTTGAAAGTGACAACGCTTCAAATAAAAAGATTGTATCAATTACAACGTAAACCAGCAGGTGGAGACAAGTGACTGATGAAAAAGAGGTTCATTCAAAAAACATTGATTCATTCAGGAATCAAGTCCTTGAATTATTTGTTCAACTTATTATTATTATTATTATTATTATTATTTTAACAATTTGTTGAATATTGAATATATTTTATAAATAGTCTGTAGCAATTTTAGTAGAAACTAGTGAATTCCTAAGTCATAATACAGTATAATAACAACATTTTCTGAACATTAAAACACAATAAAGCAATACACAAAAAAATGTATAAAGTTAAAAAATTACCCTGGTTAAAGTGCAAAATAATTAAAAGACCATTAGGTATCACATAAGGTCTTATTAATTAAACTTAGTTAATACATTAACATGATCAATGAACAAAAGCTACATTTGCTACAGAAGTTATTAATCTTTGTTAAAAATAACACAACTTTTAGTTCATGTTAGCTTGGGTTTATATATAAAAAAAAAAAAAAGTATAACTTTTGATTTTAACAATGTGTTGTTGTTATTATTATTATTATTATTATTATTATTATTATTATTATTTTATTATTATTATTAATATTCTATTGGAATTATCTAAGATTAATGAATGTTTAGATTTTCTTTGTGAGTTTATGTTAACTAATGAATTAAGTAATATTAACTAATGAAGCCTAAAGTAAAATGTGACCAATCAATAAAGAATCAATACACTTTCAAACAATATCTAGAGTATGTTGTAGTCCAGATTAAAATGTAAAAAGTGTTCAAATAAATAGCTTATTGAGTCTAAATATTAAAGTATTTGGTGCTGTGATGAACCCCACTGCGAATACAACAATCTGAATGGATATTTAAATAATTTAAATACGTTTATAAAGTAGCACAGTTGCTTTGTTTCTGGGGTTAGAAAACATCTTTAAGATGTTTATGATTTAGAATGTATGTAACTGCTTTTTCTAATATGTTTATCAAATGTTTTTTTTTTTCACAGTAGATGTTTTTAGATCTTTAGCAGGCATCTTACGGATTAGGGATGCGCGGTATACCGGTAATGGAAAAATACCGGTATATAATATATTTCAAACGGTTCGACATCATCATTTTGCCCAGTTCGGTATTTCGTAAGCTGCAGTTTCGATGTTCACCTGTAGGCGGCAGTACTGCCCAAATTGCTGCAAACCCGGTAAATGTGACAAAAGAAAAATGCGATGGATCAAACAGATGAAACTCCATCAACGCTCTCAAAACTAATAAATAAAGACCTTAGAAGTGAAATATGGCTATATTTTGAATACAAAACTGATGATAAAGGTGAACAAACTGACCTTACTGCACCTGTGTGCAAGCATTGCTATAAATCACCAAGCAATTATCACTTGCTCATCCTGATCTTTTCCATTAATTTAGAGATCGACAGGTGAGTGCATCAATCAAAAATTCAGATTTTAATAACTTTTATTCACAAATGATAGTGGACAGTAGTGAAGTATTTTTACTTTACTCAAGTAAATTGAAAAAAGTATCTGTGGTTTATCAGAGTGTTTTTCTTTGGAAAATTTTTACTCCATTCCAAAGCATAATGTCATACTTTTTTCTATTTTATAAATAAAAGTTGTTGTTTGTTTTACCTTTGATAATTAAGAATATTAACAGTGTAGTATTTTCTTGTACTCCAGTAAATTTTAGAATTACTTTTATTTGAGTAAAAGTAAGAATGTAATATAATTCTAATGTAATAAAGTATTAAATATTTAATATGAAAGAGTGAATTATAAAGTACAATATTATGCTTTGGAATGTTGTGAGGCAAAGTTTCTAAAGAAAACACTAATAAAGTACAGACACTTGAAAAGTATTTTCAAAGCAGAGTCTGAAATCTACAAACAATCAGAGAGACAGAGACTTAATAACGTGATTTTGAATATTTTGACTGTTAGAATAACGCTTTACAGTAAAGAAACCTTGACCTGAGCTGACCTAACAGTATTACAGCACTTATTAATCTAGGTCAATACTTATTTATAAATTATAAATAAACTAATACATTTTTAGCTTATTAACATTACTTACTACAGTATCGATTTAGTATCGATACCGAAGTATTACATTCTGGTATCGTACCGAAGTCAAAATTATGGTATCGAGCCATCCCTATTACGGATGTACATGTGCTATAGAAAGACTGTTCCAGAGTTTGCACACTAAATAGGAAAATGATCTACTGAACCCAGACTTTGATATTCTCCCTCACACTGCATTTACATCTGCAAGACGTATTTTTAGAGTATTTGCTCATCTGCAATGCGTATAGCACATTTCCTAAATAGACGTTTATTATTTGTCTTTCATGAGCAAGGACCACACCACTACCGGATATGTTAATGAATAGTTTATTGCTTAGGATGTTAGGGATGAGTGGAAGAGGATGAAAAGCTAATGTCTTTATGATGTTTCTAATAAGTAATAAGTACTGAGGAGCGAAACTGTTCAGAGCTCTATAATTAATCAGCAAGGTTTTTAAATGTACGCAATGTTCAATAGGGAGACAGTGGATATAACCAGGCTAATATGGTCATAATTCCTGGTTCTAGTGAAAATTCAAGCTGCTGTAATTTGGACCAGTCTATTTGCAGGGCAAATCAAAGCACGGAATAAATAAATGTTGTGGGATCTTTTTTCCACATCATTTGAAGGGCTTCGTTCTTGATGCATGTTTCTGTTCTGTTCGCATTTTAATGTTTTCCAACTTTTGTCCCACAGGTGTTCTGCTGTATGATGCTTTGGCGTGGTCTGTGAGTATGCCAAAGGAAATTCATGGTCTCCAAGGTTCCTGTCTGGTTATACCATGTTCTTTCTACTACTCATCATACCCACCCGAAAACCCAAGTAGAGTTGTGTGGTATCAGTGGGTCTCTAGAGGTTATCCTTTAGTTTATGATCCATGGTATCCTAATGATGTAATTTGGAAGTTCAGATGGAAAACAAATTTATATGGTGACCCATCAATTAGGGATTGCAGTCTGCTGATTACAGGACTGGATCTGTCCCATCATGGAGAGAAATTATATGCATGGATTGACCCTGAAAATGTTGGATGGCGCACCTACAAATTTTATGATGTCACCTCTACAATTATTGTCGACAGTATGTAAATGTTCTTTATATCTGTCATTATATCTGTTTTACCCTCTGTAGCTGGAAGATGTGGTCAATAATAACCAATAATAATTGAATGATGTGATATATTAATTCTAATGTTTCTGCGAATTGTAGCACAGCCACAGCAGCCCAGCATTTATATTCATGGAGGTGAGAGGACAGGTGACAGAGTCACAGTAGAATGTTCAACTTTCCACACGTGTCCATACAGCAAACCAACCATTACTCTGAAAGGTATAGAAGGATCTGATGAAGTAAAGGACGAGTCTATTAAGAACAGCATGTGGAAAACCACTCTGACACGCACAGGTGTCATAAAGGCAGAACACTCGACTGTTGAGTGTTTAGTAACTCATCATGGTGGCATAACAGTGAAAGCTACAAAAGACAAAAGTGCAGAATGTGAGTAAAAACAAATATGAACTGATTTGTGCACTTTAAGCTGTAAGTTCGCTTTTAATGTCACAGCTGGACCTACGTTGACCTAGTTGGACCTAAGATTTCAGTTCAATTTCAGGTGCTCATCATGAAATAACAATTGAGCCTGAACTGGCAGATGTCACAGAAAGCGTCGCAAAGAACTTCATTTGTAGTGTCTATCATTCCTGCCAGAAAGAGACTCCAACCATCACATGGAACTATGAGAACATGCAGGTCACAGAAGGGAACAAAAAACTCTCTGGTTTGGATCAGATCACATATTCCAACATAACCTTTTTGGGTACAAAAGAGGACAATCAAAAGAAACTGAGTTGCAAAGTAAAATTTTCTGGAGAAGACTTCGAAGCTTCTGTTGTTTTACATATACACCGTGAGTAATCTTACATTATGTGTTGTGGTCTTGTTCTTATTTATTTAATAGCTGATTAATTTTGAATCTGCAAAAGCAAGAAACAAATCATGTGCTGACTACCATGAAAATGTGTGTGTGTATATATATATATATATATATATATATTGTATAAAGTGCTACTGTCCACCACATTATCTTTACTGGGTAACATAGGTGATAGTAACTTAGCTGACATTTTTAGGGTTTTGGGCCCATAACTCAACATGGAAGCCTAGAACTGCTGAGCATATGGTATGTTTAGAAACATATTTTCATAAACAAAACATACGTTTTAGTCTTAAAATTAAATTAAATTAAAAAAATTAAAATTTAATTAAATTGTCTTAAAATTTACAGGAGTAATACTTGGATAACACTGTTGACACTGACTTTCTGAATCTACTTTTGACACAGGTTTGCTAGGTTAATCAATAATAGGGGAAAGAGAGAGAACATAACTTCTCGTGTTTCATAAATGTGCTTTTAGAGGAAATATCATCATACTTTGCAAATTATTACTTGGGAGTAATAATAATAGCACTTATTATTTTTGAAGCGCGCACCCAAATGTCTAGATAACCTAATCTAACTAAAGACAAAACTATGAAAGTAATTTACATTTGAGGTCATTTTCATGCTTAAATGCAGAGTAGAATTAGCAACTTTATAAAATCAGACAGCTGAATACCAGGGTTTTATGTGATATGAGCATCATTATTTTTTAAAAAAATACGGCTTTTTCAACATTGTAATTGGGAAAAATATAATTGCGTACTAGAAAATTATGCGTCAGGGCTGTATATTGAGGAAAATATATTAAAAATATACTTCACGGAGATCATTTCTGAAACACTGAAAACGCCAGTGTAGACAATAATCGTTTTTTAATTTTAAAACGCCTTTTTAAATTACAAATACACAAACACAAGAGTTTATTTAAGCAGAACCTAACCATAAGTAAAACTTCTAACCTTTGTTTTTTTCTACTGTCTTACAGAGTATCAAAGACCAGCAACTCCAGTGCAGAATGAAAGTATGTTTTTATCACCTATATCTATTCTCATATTTACAGGATTTGGTTAGAAATTACACTTCCAGTTCTGTGATAATTGATTAATCCACTATATTGTGTTATATACAATTCTAGCCTATTTCCTATATGCAGCAGACGTGTTACCCAAGATCACTGCATTGCCTCATTCGTGTGTGGTAATACCATGCAGTTTCAAGATGGAAGAGGAATTTGTCACTCGACTTCGGGTTCTTTGGGTCACCAAAAAAGGTGGCTACATGTTCCACACCGACCCAGTCGATGTCTTGGACAACTTCAAAGGCCGTACAAGGCTCCTCGGAAACCCCGATGAGCAAAACTGTACAGTGGAGTTGGATAATGTGCAAACTCATGACAATGGGCCGTTCTGCTTCCGAGCAGAAAGAGAAAATGAGAGATACAGCTTCAACAACAGCTGTGTGTTCATTATAATGCGGGGTGAGGAAACAAACACTCACCTGGGTTCACATATTATTTTAAGTGTATTTCATCCATCACTTCCCAGAACTAATATAGCATTTATGTGTGTGTGTGTGTGTGTGTGTGTGTGTTTAAAGCATCTCCTGATGGACCTGTGATGTCATCCCTTCCTGAAGACATTGAGCCTGGGACACGCGTCACTGTCAAATGCTCAGTCAATCACACATGCTCCTCTCACCCTCCCCAAATCACTTGGAGCATCCCAACAGCCCGAGAAACTATCATCCACACTCACATGGGTGGAGGCGTCTGGGAAACGGTGTCCGTTGTGATCTTTATTCCAACTGGATATGAAGAGAAAGATGAAATTGTCTGCACTGCCAACTTCTGGGGTGGTAAAACACAGGAAAATATGGCCTTTCTCAGTATCAAAAGTAAGAATAGACTGATGTCAATGAGAAAGGCTTGTGCGTTGGTCTGCGTTTTAATATGACTGCTCAAATAGAAACTATGATTTGTAAATATGATTGATGTGACTACTAATCATTTAAAAAAAATAAATTCATAGGAGTTCAAGGGGTTGGATTTGGGCCTTATGTCATTGCGTCTTCACTTGTGTTTATCTTCATTTGCATACTGGCTGGAGTCTTCATTTACAAAAGGCGACACAAGTAAGTGTTATATTTATTTTTTTGGCTTATACTAATTCTCCAGATAAAAATGAGCATAAGAATGAGGTTAGATAATCTTTAGACAGTGCTGGTGAAAAGTACATGGCAGTTAGTTTAATCCAGACATAATGATATACATGGTACTATTAAATTTACAAAGCGCATTTGCTACTGCTCTGCTTAGTTTTTGTTTTTATCAGTCAGCATTCAGTCATCATTGTCTTCACATTGTCATTATTGATTGTAGGCGGCCTCATCAGGATATTCAGGATTCATCAAGACAATCTGAGCAAAGGTATGTATGACATAATCATCAATTTAAGAGCGAAGATCTTCTGATTTATAATACACTTGCAATTTTAACTCTATTCTCTGATGTAGGAGATCCGTTTGGAACAGATTCTCAAGGTTGGATTTGACTTTGTCTCAACTTTGCATCTTTGTATATGTCTTTTTTTTCATATCCTGAGACTATTTAAAATTTCTCCCCCAGTCGTTTTAGTATGCCTGAAGGAAGAGCAGCTTGGAATAGCTGGGGAAACAGTAGTGATACCAGGCAAGTACAACATAAAAAGATAAAAGGAAAAAAAAAGTACGTTTGGTCATTGTTGGTTGTCCAAATCTGTCCGGTGAATTAACTAGTGTTATCTACAGGTACACAGGAGATGCCCCCGAAAGACCACCAAGGCCTGATCAAAGGCAGGTTGATAATATAATTAACATTACTAAAATTATTTTATACATTAAATACTATTAAACATTACATGACACACACATCTCAACAGACGGAGCATCTGGAGCCGATTTTCTAGGTAATCAGTACCTGTTTGTGTTCATTTTGTGTTTCATTAATAAATAATAAAAACCTTCAATTTGTTAATTTTATTTTTTTTATTTTTTGTTGTAGACACCAATCACCTAGAACCAATACAAATCTGAGAGCGGAATACAAGTCAGTATTTTATTAAAAAAAAAAAAAAAAACAAGTATCTGTAAAAGTATGTTTTCATACATGTTATATTATATTAATGATTGTCATCATTACGGACACAGAAATGCAGAAATAAATAAATGTAGAAATGCATACGTAAATGTAAAAATAAATAAATGTAGAAATACAGAAATATATATAGTATAACAAATGGTTCAAAAATAGCATAATTAAAAATGACACTTGACAATTATTTATTTATTTATTCATTAATTTCGGCATTTCTTTATTTCATTGTTTAATTATTTATTTATTCATTTATGTATTTCTACATTTATTTATTTTAGTGTTTATTTATTTATATATTCATTTATTTGTTTATTAATTTATTAATGTATTGCTACATGTATTTATTTATTTTATTAATTATTTTTATTTTATTTATTTTTTACATTCATTTATTTATTTCTGCATTCATTAATTTTATTTATTTATTTATTTATTTATTTTATTTATACTTAAGTCATTTCTCATTCTCCATAGGTATTAAACTAAGATATGACAAAGTATTTTCCCAAAGTGGCATTACTGATGAACCTCTCTTCACAGGGCAAACAACACATGTACGGTGTCAGGAAACAAGCCTTTCTCCAAACCTCATGTGCCATCACCAAAGAGGTACAGTGAATTTCAACCACATACAGTATGAATATGAATCTGCAAGTATCTAAATATTCACAATACACAGCAAAAATAATATTAAGTGAAGTCTACGAACAAAGTGTCATAAAAGTCTCAATGTCACTTCAGGATGCGTTCCGTTTTATCACAGTTTATATATATATATATATATATATATATATATATATATATAGAAAACTATTATACGTAAAAAATTTTTTTACCAAACTGACATGCGTTATAATTCATAAATATTGTACAGTATATGCTGCCAGATACAAGTCTATAAATAGTTGTTATGATAAATCCAAACATGTGATTTTTTAAATTCTTGTTTTTCTCACCTCAGTGAGCCAAAATCCAACCATGTGAGTACATTCATTTACATCACATTTACATGTATTGACTTGGAAGCATGGAAGACATTCTCAGTTTCTGTTATTAATATGCTATTCATTGACTTCTTAAATTTTCCTTTAAGGGTTATGCTTATGATGATGATTTCACCAACCTATGTGGAAATGTCTGATGAAAACGTTACATCAGTCAGGGTCGTGCATGTGCTTTGACAGGTGGATGATGAGGTTTGGGTCCAGATCACATCATTTCCCCATCCTGTTCCTCTGTTCATCATTGCTTTATAAATGATGACAATTTTAAAAAGTTTCTGAATTTAACAAACAGAAATGTATTTTACTGTCTTTAACATGCTTTTATGGCTTACGCATTGGGCAGCTTGATTGCTTTAAAGAATAAAAATGTAAGCAATTAATTAGTCAAAAAGATTTTTTTTTGTGAAATAAATTGCTTGAATTATGTGTGTAGCATGGAGCTCTTGATTGCTCTGATATAGCAATCATATTTTCATATGTGTCTGCTAGAAATCATTTATTTTTTATGTAAAAACTGTTTTTCCTTAGTTATGTCTGTTAATAGCTATGTGTTTTTTAGGGAGTGAGTGAGTAATTTCACATTTGACGTTTCAAAACTCATGACTGAAGAATCAGTGGAATATTTCTAGTGTTTCACTGTATTATGAACACAGCATTACTTTTTATAAATATTTTGTGTCTTTTGGAAACAAGGCGTCTTATAATGCAGCAAAGATTGTTTTATCATTAAAATCAAATCGAAACAGTCAGAAATGCGTCTGTATTTGGTACTGTTGTTACTGTATGTTTCGGTTTGTTCATACTAACGCAATATTAATTTTTAAATGTTTCACTACATTTCACCAGCTTGTGGTTGTATAAATGAATGTTCATCAGTGCAGTTGTAGGTGGTGGTCGTCAAACATGCCAAACTGCATTATTTACATTTCTCTATTCCTCTTTTTAATAGGAAGTCTGTGCCTTATCAGCTATCAGCATCTTCTCGCTTGTGTCAATGACAAGACTAGGCTTTCTTTTTCAGCCTGCTCTCTGCTTCTACTAATAAACTAATAAAAAACACCAATAAACAATGTAAAAAAAAAAACTGAGTCACATGTTTCATGAAACAAATACTTGTGATGTTTAGGAATCAAAGTAATTATGCAACAGTGGATATAAAGCATGAACTGATGCAGTGAGATCCAGGCAGATGAGTAATGATTATGTTAGAAATCAATTTTAGAAGAGGGAATAACACATTTATTAAATAAAATTTATTGATGCAGTAAAAAAAGAACAATAAATAAATGTACACATGTTCACTAATTTATACTAAAGTGTAGAGTATTCCAAATTATTATATCTAAGGTGAATAACAGAAGAAAATGATGTAGTAATAAAGATGTAATGCAAGGAGAGGGGACAAGCAAAAGAAACAGAAGAAAGAAGGAAAAGAAAGAGTAAGGAGTCAGAGTAAAGAAGAATATAAACTGTATATGCAGGAAACTTACATCCTCCTAAACTGATGTTCATGTCTAATAAGATAAGGTCAAGATAAGGCTGTATCGACTATAAGGTGGGTTAGGTCCGTGTAACGCTTCACAATTAAATTTTCAGACCATATGGTTCACGTGCAGAAATGAAAAAAATTAAACCAAACATACATTTTTAAAAAAAAATTCCAGTTACTTCATAAATTAATAATTGCCATTTTCTCTCCTTTTTTTCAATTTTACTTTTGCTAAATTGTAACTTCATAAATGATCATTTGAATAAATAAAATCTAAGTGATTATCTATTTTTCCATTTATACAAGTTTATCTAGAAAAAATGTACTAAAAGTTTGTACTTAAACAGAATTTCTTATGCACTTACACAGAATGTCAGCTACTGTTTCTTTTCATGCTTTATTGAGCACATCATTTTCTTTATTTTATTTTCTTCTTTTTTTTTAAAGACAGACATTGAAAATGTTAGTCAAAGTGGCAGTGGGATGGGCTAGAGACTGAAAAATCAAGCACAGACTTATTTGGAAGAAAATTATGCATCCTTTCATTTATTTTACTCTTCTATGGTTTACTGTAAGTGGGGGTGTAGCTCACACTTCCTCTATATATTCTTTCTTGCATAACCAACACCATTTTTGCTTTGTGATCTCAGATTCTTGCATTTTGAAATACTTGGTGTAGGACTTTTTCATCCAACCAACTTAAAAGTGGATAAAGAAGGTAAGAAAAAAGGAAATGAGGTTATATTGTATCTTAACATGACCAAGATTTGATACTTTAGGATTTAATTTAACTGACAACTTAAAGTTCCAAGTCATTAGTTTTAGCCCCTTTGTTTTACTGCTTTGATGGCTAAATCTTAAAAAAAAAAAAAAAAAATGCTGAAAATAGAAATTAGATTTTTTCAGTGGATTTCATTTCCATTGTTTGAAAAGTTTTCTTCATTTTGAAATGTTGCTTTGTACAAACAAAACATTTTTTATTATTATTTCACTTAAAGGCAAACTCGGGAACATGATGGGACCTCTGCTAGTTCATTTGCTCTTACAAGGTATTGAATCTGTGTCTGAAGGTTTGTCTGATAAGGGTGTACAGCATTAAAATCTGTAACTCTCTTTTCTTTTCTTTTCTTTTTTTGATTATTATCTGACATGTGCAGCTTTTCACGTCAGGTTATGTAGTATCTTTATGAATTCTGTTGTCTTTTCTTGTGCTGCTTCTTGGTAATTTAACTGGTCTAATGTTTATACACCATAACATCTGTGGCTAAATTTCAGGTCATGTATTTGTACATATTTTAGACTGTTTAAGGAATTCTTTACCAAAACTTTAACAAAAAATTTAAATTTAAAATGATTAAATTGCAAATTCAACAAATATCGTCTGACTCCCCAAATTGAGCAACAGGGAGGTTACAGGTTTTTTTTCAATTGCTAACAAGCTTTTGACCAATCTGTAGTTATATTTTCAGCCGTCTGTTGTGACCAAACCATTAACACAATTTGTGTTGTTTTCCCACAATATGCAGTCAATTACTATGTTTTTAAAATGCAAACATTTTCTTTTCATACAAGCTTACCCAAAACCAAAATCATGGGTCTTTTTAGTCTTATTTGCAAAAGTTTAACCCTTTAACTGTCACCGTCCGTCACCGGGACGCCTACATTTACTTCACCATATTTCAAATAATCTAATCATGACAAACTATATATCGTTGGAAAGGCATAAGACTCCTAAATTCATATTTTACCACTGTTTTGTGTTACAAATTATGTAGGAAAAGTAATAGATTAATTTATGACAAGAGTGTACCTCAAAAAATGTACTTCATAACAGGAGTTCAGACCTTTTTCACAAAAAGACTTTCATTGTTGCCTTTTTTTCTATCATGCTTTATAAATCATAAGAAATTATAAATCACTTGAAGACTTAAAATTTAAAAATTCATCATTTGGAAACCATTTTAAAATCAGACATTGCATTATTGTGGAAATTGTACATGAAAATCATATTACAAAATGTTTTTGTTTATGAATGATAAAAAATTACATTTGGATAGTGCATTTTTATGTCTATGTTCACAATATGGAGTGACAGTTAAAGGGTTAAACACAGCATGTCAGAAACGAAGACCTAATGTTCCAAACCTTAAATACAGTATAAAGCCTCTATTTCTGTAACAACAGCAGCTCAAAATGATTGAAAATATCTCTATATAAAATATTGTAACAACTGATAAGCATATTTAAGTAACAGATGAGTGAAATATTTAGAAATACAGTTGAAGACAAAATTGTTAGCCCCCTGTGAAATGTTATTTTTTTTTATTTCCCAAGTGATGTTTAACAGAGCAAGAGAATGTTTTCACATTATTTGCTATTTTATTTTCTACTAGAGAAAGTCTGATTTCTTATAGTTGCTTGAATAAAATAATTAAAAAATAAATAAATAAAAAACTGCTGAGGTCAATATTATTAGCCCGCTTAAGATATTCTTAGTTTGATTAGCTATAGAACAAACCACTGTTGTCCAATGACTTGCCAAATTAACCTAATTTGCCTGATTAAGCTAATTAAGCTAGTTAAGTCTTTAAATTGCTCTTTAAGCTGAGGATTAGTATCTTGCGAAACAACTAGTAAAATAATATGCACTGTCTTCATGGCAAAGACAAGAAATTAGTTTGGACTTGAGAGAAAGAATTGTTAATGCTCATAAAGATGGAGGAGGATACACACGTTTATCAAAGCGTTTTCAAGTGTCAAGAACTGCAGTGAGATGCATTAAAGAAGTTTAAAGAGACCAACACAGTGGAGAACAAGACGGGCAGAGGCAGGAAGCGAACGATTTCAAAAACTGGAAAGAAAACTAGTGAGAGATTTCTAAAGACCAAGACACTAGTAAATGACATAGCCAAGTCTGGTATTGATGTCTCAACAAAGACAGTCACTAGAGCCCTGCACAGGAATGAACTGTGATGATGCCGACCAAGAAAGACTCAGAAGAAATACCTCCAAGCTAGAATGAAGTTTGCTAAGGACAACCTGGGGGAATGTGATGCATACTGGAAACATGCCCTTTGGTCAGATGAGTCAATGCCTGTCTGGAGAAAGAAGGGAGAGGCATTCAACCCCAAGAACACCATTCCCACAGTGAAACATGGTGGTGGGAGTATAATGCTGTGAGGATGTTTTTATCAAGCAAAAGGGATACACTATTGACTAATGACATCAGATGGATAATTGTTTTGACCAGTAGACTTTTTAAAATTCTTGGTTATACACTTATTTCTATTAGTATTACAAAGCCTAAACGCTTCCTGAATAAAGTATTATGTTTAAAAATGCTGTGTTGATAAAATTGTCTTTCTGTTAAATAACACTTGGGAGTTATTAGAAAAATAATTAAATATTTTATAAGGGTCTATTAATTTTGTCTTCAACTGTATCTGATTACAGTCTAAGTTGGAGGAATAGTCAGGTGTTGAAATTATTTACATTACATCAACATAGAGTAAAAAAACATCTTTGAATTGGTTTTGTAGATGCAGAACAACACAAAGAATCAGAGAGAGAAAATTGATAAAGGGAAAGTGGTAATTGTAACTTTTTTTAAATCTCACAATTCTGATAAAGTCTGAATTACAAGATGTAAACTCACAATTCCAAGAATAGTCATCAGAATTTTGAGATAAAAATGTCACAATTACCCTTTACCCTTTATATTCTGTGGCAAAATTGTAACCAAAGACCATGTATGTTGGAATTTTTGTTGATCACTGGCATCAGCTACCATGGGGCACCAACCATATCCAACCCCTACCCACTGGAAAGCAATTTCAATCAAGGTTCCAACTGAATTTCTGTATAGGAAACCCAATGGGTTTCATTTGAAGGCAAACTGAAGGCAAAAAAAAAAACAAAAAAAACAATGGATTTTATATTATGTATTATATGCAGGTAGAACTGAAACATGACAAATATTGTAGTTTTTGTAAAGCCACCAACTGTTAGTATTTTGACAATCACTGTGCTATGATTGACTATATGTTTCTGTTGGATAGAAGCTAGTGCTAAATGTTTTGACCGAATTACTCGGTTTTGAATATGTTTTGCTGTGTTTTTATAGAGTTAGTATATGTAGAAAAAGGTATTACAAATTTTGAAATGTTGAGTTAGAATTTATTATTTTTTTTTTTTACAAAATGTGGTTTTGGACAGAAAATAACTATTTGGCTAATTGTGTGATGTAGGTGTGTTGCTGTGTTAAGAGTTTAGAAAAAGTACTTAAAGTATTGGTAAATGCCTGTTAGCAATTGAAAAAAAAAAGTAAGTTAATGTGTCAAGTGATCTCTTTAATCCATTTATTTTCAACATGTTTTCAAAGAAAAAAAAAAAAAAAGTATAGTATATATAACTGCATGGGCCAAATGATGTAAATTATGTGATGCATGCAAAAACATGACATAATTACCAAATTACAAGCATTCTTGAGGAGCTGCAGAGTGAAATGCAAAGCAAATGTATATTTATTTAAACTATTATTTTAAATAATATAAACTACTATTGATTTCTTTCACATTTATTATAGATTTTCAATTAATTATGTGCTATATGTTAATGGAAAACAAAAATATTTTTCAACTATTTTTGAAAAACTACCACTTAATGTTCTCCAACTTTTATCCCACAGGTGCTCTGCTGTATGATGCTTTGGCGTGGTCTGTGAGTATGCCAAAGGAAATTCACGGCCTCCAAGGTTCCTGTCTGGTTATACCATGTTCTTTCTACTACTCTTCATATCCACCCAAAGACCCCAATAGAGTTGTGTGGTATCAGTGGGTCTCTAGAGGTTATCCTTTAGTTTATGATCCATGGTATCCTAATGATGTAATTTGGAAGTTCAGATGGCAAACATCTTTATATGGTGACCCATCAAGTTGGGATTGCAGTCTGCTGATTACAGGACTGGATCGGTCCCATCATGGAGAGAAAATATATGCATGGATTGACCCTGAAAATGTTGGATGGCGCACCTATGCATTTTATGATGTCACCACTACAATTAGAGTTGATGGTATGTAAATATTTTTGGAATAATGTTCTGTATACCATTGTAATATCTCTGATTGTCCATCCATAGTGAAGCATTGTGTGGTCAGTAACAATAGACACAATCAAATGCAAAATAAAGGCAAGAATAAAAGGCAAAAAGTATGTGTATGCTCGATTATATAAAAAGCCAATTTTTCATTTAAAAAATTTAATGAAATCAGAAGATTAAGTTATAAAGCTATATAAGACAAGAAGTCTATGACAATTGGGCTTGAAACTAGTTTATATATATAAAAAAAAAATAAATAAATAAATGCATTAATTAAAAATAGCGTGAAGTTCTGAAATTATTTGTTTGCAGATGCTTGTTGACTTAGTATGTAATGCAATGAAATTCACATATTTCTAAGCGTCCAAATACTTAAATATTTTGAAAATGCATATTATGTACAAATTCTAATGTTTCTGTCCATTGTAGCACATCCACAGCAGCCCAGCATCAGAATTTATGGAGGTAAAAGGATGGGTGACACCATCACTGTAGAATGTTCAACTTTCCACACATGTCCATACAGTAAACCAGCCATCGCTCTAACCGGTATAGAAGGAACTAAACAAATTAAGGATGAGTCTATTAAAGTTGGTCTGTGGAAAACCACTCTAACAGGCAAAGGTGTTGTAAAAGCAGAACGCTTGAATATTGAATGTTCAGTAACACATTATGGTGGTATAACAGTGACAGCTAAAATGGACAAAAGAGCAGAGTGTGAGTAAACACAAATATGAACTGCTTTGTATACTATTAACTGTAAGTTTAAATTACTTTAAATGTCACAGTGGAACATATTACAAGATTTTAATTCAATTTCAGGTGTTCACCAAAAAATAATGATTGAGCCAGAAATGGCAGATGTCACCGTGGGCATTGCAAAGAAATTCACTTGTAGTGTCTACCATTCCTGCCAGAAAGAGCCAACCATCACATGGAACTATAAGAACATGCAGGTCACTACGGAGGAAAAAACACGTTCTGGTTTAAATTGGATCAGCTATTCCAGCATTGCCTTTCTGGCTGCAAATGAAGATCATGAGAAGAATTTGACATGCACTGCAAAATTTTCTGGAGAAGACATTATAACTTCTGTTGTTTTACATGTACAACGTGAGTAATTTGTTAGCATCATTTTTGATACAGTGGATATAAAAAGTCTACACACCCCTGTTAAAATGCCAGGTTCATGTGATTTAAAAAAATGAAAATATCACAAATAATTTCAGAACATTTTCCACCTTTATTGTGACCTATAACTTGCACAACTCAGTTGAAAAACAAACTGAAATCTTTTTTTCTGTGGAAAGTAAATATAAAAAAAACTAAAATAATGTGGTTGCATTAGTGTACCTTAAACTAATACTTTGTCAAAGCACCTTTTGATTTTATTACAGCACTCAGTCTTTTTGGGTATGAGTTTATCATCATAGCACATCTTGACTTGGCAATATTTGCCCACTCTTTTTTGCAAAAACACTTCAAATCTGCCAGATTGCAAGGGCATCTCTTATGCACAGCCCTCTTCAGATCACCCCACAGATTTTCAACTGGATTCAGGTTTGGACTCTGGCTTGGCCATTCTAAAACTTTAATCTTTTTCTTGTGAAGTCATTCTTTTGTTGATTTGGATGCATGCTTAGGGTCATTGTCATGCTGAAAGATGAAGTTCCTCTTCCCTCCACCTTGACTAAGGCCCCAGTTCCAGCTGAAGAATAACAGCCCCAAAGCATGATGCTGCCACCACCATGCTTCACTGTGGGTATGGTGTTCTTTTGATGTGCAGTGTTGTTTTTATGCCAAACATACCTTTTGGATTTGTGGCAAAAGAGTTCAACCTTGGTTTCATCAGACCATAACACATTTTCCCACATGCTTTTGGAAGACTTCAAATGGGTTGTTGCAAAATTGACCTGGGCTCAGATGTTTTTCTTTGTAAGAAAAGTCTTCCGTCTTGCCGCCCTACCCCACAGCCCAGACATATGAAGAATACAGGCGATTGTCGTCACATGTACCACACAACCAGTACTTGCCAGAATTTTCTGTAGCTCCTTTAATGTTGCTGTAGGTCTCTTGGCAGCCTCCCTGACCAGTTTTCTTCTTGTCTTTTCATCAATTTTGGAGGGATGTCCTGTTCTAATGTCACTATTGCACCATATTTTCTCCACTTCATGATGACTGACTTTACGGTGTTCCATGGTATATCTAATGCCAGTCTCCTGACTGATACCTTTTAACAATGATATCCCTCTAATGCTTTGGAAGCTCTTTGCGGATCATGGCTTTTGCTGTGAGATGCGACTAGGAAAATGTCAGGAGAAGCCTACTAGTACAGCTGAACTTCATTTGGTCTAATTTTTTTAAAACCTGACATTTTAACAAGGGTGTGTAGACATTTTATATCCACTGTATATGTGATATGTCTTTGTCTCTTTAGGTATTCTCGCTAGTTTTTGTTTGTTAGTTTGTTTGTTAGTTTTTCCTGTAAACTTAAAAAAAACTTATTGACTTATTTTCTAAGAATAATTACCATTCAAAATGTGGTTGTTATAAAAAAAAACAAACAACAACATTGTTTTACTTTCAAAACAGCAATTCGTTAGCATAACAGTATGTTTGTACAAGCTAATAACTTTGTTTAATATAGATTAATATAGATATGATTCTGTATGATGCTTTGGGATGGGAAGTGAGTATGCCGAAAGACATTCGTGGCCTCAAAGGTTCCTGTCTGGGTTATACCATATTCTTTCATATATAAATCAAATCCACCCAAAAACCCATGTAGGGTTGTGTGGTATCAGCGGGACTCTAAAGGTTTACCTTTAGTTTATGCTCCTTTGCATCCAAACATCATCAATGAGAAATTCAGAGGAAAAACTGATTTGTATGGAGAATCAGATTGGGATTGCAGTCTTCTGATCAAAAACTTGGAACCATCTTACAATGGAGAAAAATTATACACAAGGATTGACCCTGAAAATATTGCATGGCAAAACTATGAAAATGATGATGTTATCTCTACAGGTATTGTTGATGGTACGTAAATTGTTTTGGAATAATATTGTTCTTCTGCATTATCTATGATTGTCCAAGTAGTAGAATATTGTGTGGCCAGTAACAATCCGCAATAAAATCTCCCAAACCTCTTCCTGACTTCTTTCTAACCAATTTAGTTTTTAAATAGCATTTAAAAAATAAATGAAGGGCCATTTGCCCCAATACTTGTATTTTTAAACATACATGTGTTTGCATTATATATCAAAATATTAAAACAAGTGGTATTGTTAAAAATAATTTAAAAAATTACGCCGATAAACTTTGTCCGAATAGTTTTTGGGGCCAGTGTAATTTTTTAAAATATTATATAATGTACTAATTTTAATGTTTCTGTCAGTTAAAGCAACTCCACAGCAGTCCAGCATCAGTATTAATGGAGGTGAAAGAACAGGTGAAACCATCACAGTAGCATGTTCAGCTTTCCACACGTGTCCATACAGCAAATCAACCATCACTCTGAATGGTATAGAAGGATCTGACGAAATAAAGGATGAGTCTGTTAAAAACGGCCTGTGGAAAATCACTCTGACACGCACAGGTGTCGTAAGGGAGAAATCACGACTATTATGTGCTCAGTTACACATCATGGTGGCATAACAGTCACAGCTACAGGTCAAAACTTCAAAATGTGAGTAAACAAGTATGTTATACAGTAAGATCACTTTAAAAATCACAGTAGAACTTATTACAACATTTCATTTCAATTCCAGGTGTTCATCATAACATATTGATTGAGCCTGAACCTTCAGATGTCACAGAGGGTGTCGCACAGAACTTAACTTGTACTGTCTACCATTCCTGCCAGAAAGAGAATCCAACCATCACATGGAACTATGAGAACATGCAGGTATCAGCGTGGAACAAAAAGCATTCTGATTCAGATCAGTTTCAGATTGTATATTCCAACATTACCTTTCTGGGTGCAAAAGAAGACCATGGGAAGAGACTGATATGCACTGGAGGGACTATACTTCTGGAGGAAATATTGAAACTTATGTTGTTTTGCATGTACAAGGTGAGTAACTTGTTAAAAGCATGTATTAATGTGTAGTTTTTCAAGTTATATTTTATCTATTCTTGTTCTTTGTAAACCCTATGACTGAAGAAGTGAAAAAAGTCTCAGAAATTGAAGTTTCTCACCTGTCAAAAATCATAATTCAAATTATGCCTTGATTGATTGTGGTTGATGTTTCATGCATGTACAGCTAAGGTCAAAAGTTTACATACACCTTGCAGAACCTGAAAATTATTTTACCAAAATTGGAGGGATCATACAAAATGCATCATATTGTTTATTTAGTATTGACCTGAACATATATATGAACTACATAAAGTCGACCAGAGAAAATAATAGTTGAATTTATAAAAATTACCCTGTTCAAAAGTTTACTTACGCTTGATTCTTAATACTATGTTGTTATCTGAATGATCCACAGCTGTGTGTGTGTGTGTGTGTGTGTGTGTGTGTGTGTGTTTTTTTTTTTTTTTTTTTTTTTGCTAGTTGTTTATGAGTTTCTTGTTTGTTCTGAACAGCAAACAGCTGTCCGCTGTTAAAAATCCTTTAGGTCCCTCAAAGTCTTTGGTTTTTCATCCTTTCTGTGTATTGAATACATTAAGCGCTGAGGGTGAAAACATTTTGAATTTGCAAATCAAGGTATTATTATAAGGTGTTATTTTGTCTTCTGGGAAACATGTAAGTATCATCTGTAGCTGAAGGGCAATAATAAATGATAATAATAAAAAAAGATATTTAGGCAAAATAAGAAAAATGTTCTTAATGCATCGTTTTTTCCCCTCTGGAGTATCAATGAGCATTTGAGCCTGTTGTAATAGTTGCATATGAGTCCCTCAGTTGTCCTCAGTGTGAAAAGGTGGATCTCAAAATCATACACTCATTTTTGGAAAGGGTTCAAATACACAAAAATACTGAACAAACCAATGAATTTGTGGGACCTAAAGGATTTTTCTGAAGAACAACGGGTAGTTTAACTGTTCATAAATTCAACTATTACGTTCTCTTGTGGACTATATGTAAACATATTTTGTGTGAAATATCTTATTTAGTAAATGGCATGTTATGCAAAATATAATTTGTGTTACTGCATTCATATAGCATAACATATGTTTGTAGCCTAAGGCTTAAAATGACACACTTCACTAATGCCAAAACCAACCATAATTGTTTTAGTTCCCTTCCGAGGGAACATCGAACTGCATCCTCTAGGGGGCGCTATGGGGAAAGTCTCCTTCGTGACCCGTGTCTGAAGCATACATACAAAAACTACAACAGTACTGACCGGCGACAACCTATGATGTCACCACCAGCGCGAATCGTCGGTCAAACATATCATCCTCTTCTTCAGTTCATCTAGTGCAACTGTTGGTTAACCATGTACAGAGGTTGCCTTGCCCTCTGGGGTATTTAGGCCCTAACTTCTTTGCTATCAGTACCCCAGGTCACAGACCTTCTCTAGCCCTTGTATGTCTCAGGACATTAGATGAGCTTGGTAGTGCATGCTGTCCTTGGGCTATTTGGGTATTTGGGACCTCAGGTCACCCTCGTAATGTCTACCTCAGAGGGCTGGCCAGGGGCGTGCCTCAGTTCCAGAACTGTAGGCGCTGGCGCGCTTCTCATGAGTTTCTCAAATTGATGCTCATCTCAGGAACTGGCTGTGCTCCCCTCGCCGAGACTGGGTTCAGTAGCATGCTGTCCTAAGGCTGTAAGTAAGTCCTCATTGTGTGAGTGACTCATCCCCTAAAGGAATCTATCTTTCTGATTCCAAGCTTGAGCCCTGCCTCTGGTCAGGCTTCGAGTAAGCCTTACCCTTGCAGGTAAGTCAGGTATGTGGCTCAGGCTTTGGCCAAGAGGATTAACTCACTGACAGCCGCAGACGTCTTTGGGGCAGCTACCCTCTCCTCGAGGGAAGCTGGTACTTAGTGCTTGCCTTATGTTAGCCTGCACTCCTCTCAGCATGACAGCGTGGGTATTCTTGTTCCCCAAAAGCACCCCCTAGAGCAGTGGTTTTCAAACCTGTCCTGGAGGCACCCCTGCCCTGCACATTTTGTATGTCTCCCTTATTAGACACACCCAAATCAAGTCTTGGAGTCTCCACTAATGATGTGATGATTTGAGTCAGGTGTGTTAGATAAGCGAGACATGCAAAATGTGCAGGGCAGGGGTGCCTCCAGGACAGGTTTGAAAACCACTGCCCTGCAGTTTAATGTTCCCTCAGAAGGGAACGTCTCTAGGTTACAAATGTAACCATGGTTCCCTGAGAAGGGAACGAGACACTGCGTCCTTTAGGACTTGACGCCATGCTTCATCATTTGCTTCAGAAGAAGAAGCGCATGGTATGTTTGACCGGCACCCTTTTATCTATGCGGTTGCACCGGCGATGATGTGACGTCATAGGCTGTCGCCAGCCAGTACTGTTGTAGTTTTTGTATGTATGCTTCAGACACAGGTCACAAAGGAGATGTTCCCCATAGCGCCCCCTAGAGGACACAGTGTCTCATTCCCTTCTCAGGGAACCATGGTTACATTTGTAACCTAGGGACGTTCTCTTACAGAATATCAAAAAACAGAGGATCAAATCCTGAATGAAAGTATGTTTTTCCCTCTGTAACTGCACTCATATTTGTACTGCACTCATAGGCTTTTTGGCAATGAAATGTTAAGTTTTGTAATAATAATAATAATGATTCATTATATATCATTTTAGCCTAGTTTCCAATACGTGGCAGACGTGATACCCAAGATCACCGAGCTGCCTCAATCGTGTGTGGTAATACCATGCAGTTTCAAGGCGGAAGATGAATATCTCACTCGACTTCGGGTTCTTTGGGTCAACAGAAAAGGTGGCTACATGTTCCATACCGACCGGGTCAATGTCATGGACAACTTCAAAGGCCGTACAAGGGTCCTCGGAAACCCAGAAACCTGGGACATGCGTCACTGTCAAATGCCCAGTTAACCACACATGCTCCACTCATCCTCCGCAAGTCACCTGGAGCATCCCAACAGCCAGAGAAACTGTTAGCCACAATCACATGGGTGGAGGCTTCTGGGAGACAGTGTCTGCTGTGACTGGAGTATTGATGCTGAAAATGTAGCTTTGATTGCAGGAATAAATACAACTTTCAAATATATTAACATAGAAAGCAATAATTTTAAATAGTAAAAATATTTCAAAATTGTATTTTTTTTATGTATCAAATATAAATGCATTTAAAATCTTAAAAACATATTTTTTTATTATGTTTTACTGGAGTATGACAGAGGTTTCTGAATCTTAACAGGGCAAACAATGTATGTACATTGTCAGGAAACAAGCCTTTCTCCAAAAAATTTAACATGCTTTTATGGCTTAACCACTGGGCAGCTTGAAAAAAAAACGTGAGCAATTAATTAGTCAAAAATAGTTTTTTTGTGTGAAATATATTGCTTGAATTATGTGTGTAGCATGCAGCTCTTCATTGCTCTGATATATTATTTTCATATGTGTCTGCTAGAAATCATTTATTTTTTATGTAAAAACTACCTATGTATTTCCTTAGTTATGTCTGTTAATAGCTATGTGTCTTTTAGGGAGTGAGTGAGTAATTTCACATTTGACGTTTCAAAACTCATGACTGAAGAATCAGTGGAATATTTCTAGTGTTTCACTGTATTATAAACAGCATTACTTTTTATAAATATTTTGTCTCATTTGGAAACAAGGTGTCTTATAAGGCAGCAAAGATTGTTTTATCATTAAAATCAAATTGAAACAGTCAGAAATGTGTCTGTTGTTACTGTAAGTTTTGGTTTGTTCATACTAACACAATATTAATTTTTAAATGTTTCGCTACATTTCACCAGCTTGTAGTTGTATAAATGAATGCTCATCAGTGCAGGTGTAGGTAGTCAAACATTCATCTGCAGAAGAAAAAAATGTAAATTCCAAATTGCATTATTTACATTTCTCTATTCCTCTTTTTAATAGGAAGTCTGTGCCTTATCAGCTATGAGCATCTTCTCGCTTGTGTCAATGGCAAGACTAGGCTTTCTTTTTCAGCCTGCTCTCTGCTTCTACTAATAAACTAATAAAAAACACCAATAAACAATATATATAAAAAAAAAAAAAAAACTAAGTCACATGTTTCATGAGACAAATACTTGTGATGTTTAGGAATCAAAGTAATTATGCAACAATGGATATAAAGAATGAACTGATGCAGTGAGATCCAGGCAGATGAGTAATGATTATGTTAGAAATCAATTTTAGAAGAGGGAATAATACATTTATTAAATAAAAATTATTGATTCAATAAAAACAAAAACAAGAAATAAATGTAAACATGTTCACTAATTTATACTAAAGTGCAGAGTATTCCAAATTATTATATTTAAGGTGAATATCAGAAGAAAAACCCAAAAGACGTAAGATGTAATGCAAGGAGAGGGGACAGGCAAAAGAAACAGAAGTGTCACGCCCTCAGCACGTTCCCTCAGTCCTAGTCACCACAGTCAGTCACCACCCACCAATCTCTGACACGCCACACCCGTTCACCATTGCCAGAATACTAATCACCCACACCTGTGCCAGCAATCACCACTCCCTATAAATACTTACCCTTGCCATTCACTCACTGGCTGGAATTGAAGTCATAAGAACACTGCTTTGTGGATCCTTTCCACATTGTTTCTCCTGTGCTCCTCCGTGGTCTTGCTCTGTGGACAAATACACCTTCATTAAAGGGAAGTGACTTTTGCTATGTTGGTGATTGCTGTGAACTGGAACTCACCTGTTGAACTGTGTTTGCGAAAGCTCTCAGCTCGATGCACTACTTACCAGTCTCACCTGTTTGAAGTGTTCAGTTTTCACAATAAAACTCACAAAGTAATTCCTGCCTCTCGTTTGTGTGTGACCGTGACAAGAAGAAAGAAGGAAAAGAAAGAGTGAAGAGTCAGAGTAAAGAAAAATATAAACTGTATATGCAGGAAACTTACATCCTCCTAAACTGATGTTCATGTCTAATTAGAAGGTCAAATAGACTTATCCATTATGTCATATGTTGCTGTATCGACTATAAGGCAGGTTAGGTCTGTGTAACACTTCACAACTGAATTTTCAGACCATATGGTGCAAATGAAAAAATGAAACCCAACACATTTATTATTTATTTTTTTTTTTTTAATTCTTTTCAGTTACTTCATAAATGCATAATTGCCATTTATCTTTTTTTTTTTTTTTTTTTTTTTTTCTTTTTTCCTTTTGCTAAATTGTAACTTCATAAATGATCGTTTGAATAAATAAAATCTAAGTGATTTTATGAAGAATAATAATAATAATAATAATGAAACCTTATATAAATATGATTAATAGTTTTGTCTTGTCCTTGTTATCATTGAGAGAACCTAATTGTAATATAAAAGCTTATTTTACAATGATCAGTGAATTGGGTGTACCAAACAATCACTAAGCAAAGAATTAAATATCTAGCTAATGAAATATATTTTTCAACAAGTTTAAAGTGATTTTTTTTTTTTTTTTTACCCTTTTAAAGCCATTCTTTTTTCTGAAAGTGCACATTATCTTTCGCATCAAATTCTTAAGTCAATTAGAACAATAAGACAATTTAGGCGATTACCACAAAAAATAAATAAATAAAAAAAAAAATATATATATATATATATATATATATATATATCAACAAAATTCATCTTTTTAATGCAGAGGAAATACAGACACTGCATCTGAATTGGCCTTTAGATGTATTTACCCACAGTTTAATGCAGGACATGAATGCATTTAACCTGCAGTTACAAATGCAGAAATATTTTGATACTTTAATTTCAATAACTTTAACAATGAATGCAGATATTTGAAATTATTAAAAAAAAAAAAAAAAAGTCACTTTAAATGTGAAATTAAAACACATGTAAGTCACTGTTAATAAGCGAGTCATTGTGATTGAACTGAATCATTTAAACCGTTAATTCATTCAGAAACTAAACACTGTCATGTTGTTTAGAGATGCAAAGCAGTCCTGTGGCTGTGTCTGGAACCATTTTTTGTTGGTGAAATAGAGCAAAAATAGGCAATATAGTGTTGAAAATGTAAGTCTCTTAATATTTACTTTCTCGTTTATTGAACTGTCATATAAAATCAGTATCCCATTTGTGATTTATTTTTTTTAGGGGGGGGGGGGGGGGGGGGATGGCACTCTTTCGTTTGATATTGATTAAATATGTGAAATTATATACATTTACTTTTTCTGCCCAATATCCAGAATTTTGGGAAAATGCATTATATCAGACTGAATCAAGCAGTGAAAGAACACACTGAGAACAGTCAGTCTAGCTAGTGTTTAAGCACTCATAACTCTTATAATCAATGAAGCCATCTATACACTATGATAAATGTATCACTTACGTACATAGTTCGTACATCTGCACTGTTGCTTATGATGAGGAAATTCATGAGTCTAAACAAAACAGGGTTTTCAGCAATGACTATTCTGAACGCCTCTGATTGGCCACTGCATTCTAAACAGTGGTGTGTGATTGGTTATAGTGAGCAATGCTGTAAAAACACATAAAAATAAAATATGATTTAACGTGAGCAGGTCTACATTCAGTAGAGCAATCAAATCATTTTCATTTTCACTAGTTTCATTTTTGAAGTATTATAGTTTCATTGAAAAACCAGGGGCCTCAGGTCAGGCGCTTCTGCCGCTGTTTCTGGTTCAAAAGTGGCTTGACCTGGGGAATGCGGCACCTGTAGCCCATTTCCTGCACACGCCTGTACACGGTGGCTCTGGATGTTTCTACTCCAGACTCAGTCCACTGCTTCCGCAGGTCCCCCAAGGTCTGGAATCGGTCCTTCTCCACAATCTTCCTCAGGGTCCGGTCACCTCTTCTCGTTGTGCAGCGTTTTCTGCCACACTTTTTCCTTCCCACAGACCTCTTGCTTGAGGGTGTCAATGATGGCCTTCTGGACAGCAGTGTAGTACATTTATTAGCTCAAGGGGAAATATTACTAATTAATCATAACTCATTATAATTAATTATAATATTTGGATAATTCAATAGAATTATCTTGATAAAGCTGAATTTACATTACAATGAATTGACCCGTTCGTCCAGCAAACATTCAGGGTAATTTCACATGTATTCAAAGAAAGAATATTTTCTTGGCCACAGAAAATAACTTTCTTTTATACTAGCGCATAGAGCATGTAGCTCGAATCAGAAATCGTAAAGGGACATTAATATTTTGCAAGGCAGAATCAGAAACTCATGTAATCTGTGCACAAGAATTTTATTAACTAAGAACTAACACATAACTAATCTAAACAAACAAACATACAGTCATTCATACAGGGGGAAGGGCAAGTGAGAAGGCATTAGAGAAAACAAGGAAAATGAAGATATAGAAAGAGTCAGTTAACCTGTGAAACCATCTGTGCCATTTTTCAATGGGTCTATAGCTTATACTAAACCTCTGTTTGTTTAGTTAAATGTACGATACTTGCATTGCCTTGGTTGTGGACCCGTGTCCAAATGCAGTCCCGTATGAAGGTCTTGATGGTTTCAAGGTTTTGGATTTGCGATCACTTCCTTCCGGTTTGAAGAGTGTCCTCCGAGATGTCCTGACTCTGTGGTGATTGTGAGTTTCCTCCCAGTGACGTGAAGAAGAACAAAAGGGCTGAGAGAGAGAGAGACCCAGCCGAAATCTGATGATTCTTGGAGAATGGAAAGACAAGGCCGCACGGCCTGGCACAGACTTAGAAGTTCCAGAAGAGTTTAGCTCATCATCTTCTTCTCATCATCTTCTAGGTTCTGAAAAGAACCTCCGACGGATCATGCTCGAGTCCTGAAGAACACACTGGAAGAATGCACACGAAGAATGCACAAAAGAATGCACACGAAGAATGCACAAAAGAATGCACAAGAAGTGTGGCTGGTGTGAATCTTTTATCTTATAGGGTGGTCCCACCTCTATAAGTTCAGAGAGCCAATGGTGTCCTGTATTTTTGGAGGGAAGGTTAATGGTCTTTGTCTGGATCCAAAGTATTTTGCATAGGTGATTCGATTGGGTGTTTATGCAAATACTACTAAGGATTCTTAAAACACTAATATGTTGCACATCTAACAACAAATAACAAAAACCATCTTTTGGGTAGTCAAACTAGGAGTTGAAAGAGACCAAACATGGCATATACTGTATGTGGCTACACCATATAGCATTCTATCATAACACAAGCATAAAACAGTTATAAAATAAGAAATGCAACGGACATGGACAGTCGTAATATACATACACTAATATACGGGGGCATGTGTGTCAGTTGGTTTGTCTAAGAATTAACAAATAAGTCACTTTCAGTGGAACAAAGTATTGCTTTATAGACAGTCAAGGTGGGGGAGAGCATCTTCACACATTCTTTTAGATCATAAAAGCCCATTTGGTCTGCCAGACGCGTCCTGGCCGCCATGGTAATCAGGCATATCTGGGACTTTGTGTCACCCACTGTTCTGTTGGGTGAAGGGGAAGTCTGCTTCTTTGTTAACTCAATAAACTACTGATTTGGTTAAATCTAATGAACCATTGTTTGATTGGTCCATATCCTACAGCAGTCAGGTCGGCAGTCTTACCCATGATTGCGGTTTTGAGTAATGAACCAGGCTGGGAGTTTTTAAAAGCCTCAGGAATCTTTTGCAGGTGTTTAGAGTTAATTAGTTGATTCAGATGATTAGGTTAATAGCTCGTTTAGAGAACCTTTTCATGATATGCTAATTTTTTGAGATAGGAATTTTGGGTTTTCATGAGCTGTATGCCAAAATCATCAATATTAAAACAATAAAAGGCTTGAACTACTTCGAGTTGTGTGTAATGAATCTAAAATATATGAAAGTCTAATGTTTATCAGTACATTACAGAAAATAATGAACTTTATCACAATATGCTAATTTTTTGAGAAGGACCTGTGTGTATATATATATATATATATATATATATATATATATTTATTTATTTATTTATTTATTTATTTTTATTTTTATTTTTTTTTTTGTTTGGGGTGTTATGGGGGGTTCCTTTAACACTTATGGGAGGTCCGGGACCCCCTCAGTTGGAACACTTCTCACAACCATTCACTCTTGCTGAAAAAAATCATAAGTGAAAGTCCTTCCTTGGTTATTTTTCTTTCTTTTTTGGTTATCTTTTTGGCTTTGGAATGATTTTGTTTGGAAACATGGATCAGGGAAGACACATTGGTGGGGGAAAAAAGAGTGGCAGAGAGAGGGAGGAGTACAACCGTCACAGTACTGAACCTTAACTGTTACTCTTTTGCATTTTTAATTAGTTTTCTAATTAAATTAGTCTTCTAATTGGTGTTTGTGCAGCTTTCTTTCTTATTAAATGTGCACTATGCAGACATCAGAGCAACCGGGTTTATCTTACATGAATACAATTTTGGTGCAGAAATGAATAATTATATAGATCTTCTATCTAGCTCGCTATAAACAAAAACGTTTCATCATAAAAATGTAATTACACTGTGATCTGCCACTGTAGTCAATGAGGCAACATACTGTTTTTTGTTTTGTTTTTTTTGTCTAGAAAGTCCCATCTTTCCACATAGTTATTGTCGTGGACCAAAAGTTGCAGCCCAGAAACATCCCAAACACAGGTGATGCTGCTGGGAATTCTTGCATTTGTCTTGCAGGTAGCTACACGTCTGTATCCTTACTATGCAGTTTAGTACTCTTTAGTAAACTTTAGTACAGTTACTGTTGAACACTTGTAGATGATGCTTTTGGGAAACAGCCTGCAATTCTAAGAGAATTTGTGTGATTGTTTCTGTGAACAATTTTGGCTTTCAATTCTTTAGGTAAATGTGGACCAGTTCATTTTCAGTTCATGATCCGTTAGCCCTGAAACATAAATCAGCTTTAGGCTTGATTTTGGAAACTTCAGCAAATCAATTCAATAACTAGTAAAAAGAAAATCGGTTTATCTAGAAAAATAATGTACTAAAATTTTGTACTTCAACAGAATTTCTTATGTACTTAAAGAGAATGTCAGCTGCTGTTTTTTTTTTTCATTTATTTATTTTGCATAGGGTTTGTCATGCTTTATCGAGCACATCGATTTCTTTCTTTTTTTTCCTTTTTTTTCAAAAGAGACATTTAAAATGTTAGTCAAAGTGGCAGTGGGATGGGCTAGAGACTGAAAAATCAAGCACAGACTTATTTGGAAGAAAATTATGCATCCTTTCATTTATTTTACTCTTCTATGGTTTACTGTAAGTGGGGGTGTAGCTCACACTTCCTCTATATATTCTTTCTTGCATAACCAACACCATTTTTGCTTTGTGATCTCAGATTCTTGCATTTTGAAATACTTGGTGTAGGACTTTTTCATCCAACCAACTTAAAAGTGGATAAAGAAGGTAAGAAAAAAGGAAATGAGGTTATATTGTATCTTAACATGACCAAGATTTGATACTTTAGGATTTAATTTAACTGACAACTTAAAGTTCCAAGTCATTAGTTTTAGCCCCTTTGTTTTACTGCTTTGATGGCTAAATCTTAAAAAAAAAAAATAAAAATGCTGAAAATAGAAATTAGATTTTTTCAGTGGATTTCATTTCCATTGTTTGAAAAGTTTTCTTCATTTTGAAATGTTGCTTTGTACAAACAAAACATTTTTTATTATTATTTCACTTAAAGGCAAACTCGGGAACATGATGGGACCTCTGCTAGTTCATTTGCTCTTACAAGGTATTGAATCTGTGTTTGGTTTGTTTGAAAAGGGTGTACAGCATTAAAATCTGTTACTCTCTTTTCTTTTCTTTTCTTTTCTTTTCTTATTATTATCTGACCTGTGCAGCTTTACAGGTCAGGTTATGTAGTATCTTTATGCATTCTGTTGTCTTTTCTTGTGCTGCTTCTTGGTCATTTTACTGGGTCTAATGGTTACACACCATAAAGTCTGTGGCTAAATTTCAAGTCATGTATTTGTACAGCTTTTAGACTGTTTAAGGAATTCTTAACTAAAACATAAAAAAAAAATAAAAAGTTAGACTCCCCAAATTGAACAACAGGAAGGTTACAGTTTTTTCAATTGCTAACAAGCTTTTGCCCAATCTGTAGTTACATTTTCAAAGCTCTAAAACAAATAGCAAAACATCCGTCTGTTGTGACCATACCATTTGTGTTGTTTTCACACAATATGCAGTCAATTACCATGTTTCTAAAATGCAGACATTTTCTTTTCATACAAGCTTACCAAAACCAAAATCATGGGTCTTTTTAGTCTTATTTGCAAAAGCTTAAACACAGCATGTCAGAAATTAAGACTTAATGTTCCAAACCTTAAATACAGTATAAAGCCTCTATTTCTGCAACAACAGCATATTAAAATGATTGATAATATCTCTATATAAAATATTGTAACAACTGATAAGCATATTTACATTTTTTTACGATTGCTTACACACTAAAATTAAAAATAACACACAGTTAGTGATCCTCACACTACTACACACATTTTGCAAGACACTAAACACACTTCTCTACATTAGACATAGAAATCTAACATGATGCCACTTTTTTGCCATTTTAAGGCACTTCTTTCCAAAATACTACACACCTGAACCAATTGATCAAACATGGCCATCAGGTGTACAGACACTTAGGTGCTTATCTGTAAGCTCAACAATCAAGGTGTAAGCACTATAAAAAGGCAACAGGTGGATTTTTGTCAACAAAAATGAAAGGCAGTGTTGCAGTAAGAGGAATGGGGAGAAACATGTTTGGTCACAGAGCTATTTTGAAAGTCCCGGGCCAACATGGTGATAACATCACAATATGTGCTACATTCACGCAGAATGGGGTCATATACCAGCATGACAAAATAGGTCCTTACAACACAGACCACATACTCACATTTTGGACAGACTATGTATTAGACTAATGCAACCAGAAACTGGTTAAATTATTCCAGTACCTCCCACAATACTCTGTCTTCCTTTATTTTATGTAATTTTTTTTTTTATGATCTCTGTGTTATACCCATCATTCAAGCTATAGAGAAGGCCTGTGTGATAATGCAAAATGCAGCCTAATTGCAATGATGTACTGAAGGATTTTACAATGTGGTGAGAAATAAGTATTTTCATTAGGGTGCAGTACTTGTCACCTGTGTTGTGTTTGGTCAGTATATTCATGTGCTTTAAAATCTTTAAAAAAAACAACAAAAAAAAACAAGAAATAAATCAAACCCAGACTTTATAAACAGAATGGTAAAAATGTTACAAGTGTTTAAGATTGAGCACAGCAGTGTGTAAGTGGTTCACACAGAATCTGACTGTATGAACCATGTGTGTGCCATATGGTACCATATGGCTTTTGTTAAATTTTTGTATGAAGTGTTTCATTTTGCAAAAGGTCTTAGATGTTCTGCTGCTTGTGTGTGTAGATGTGTGAATTGTGTGTAGTGTTTTGACAAAATGAGGCTTGTTTCCAAAACAGTGCCTAAGCAATCGTAAAAAACTGTAAGTAACAGATCAATGAACTATTTAGAAATAGCTGATTCCAGTCTCAGTTGGAGGAATAGCCAGGTGTTGAAGCTATTTACATTACATTATTTGAATTGGTTTTGTAGATGCAGACCAACTCAAAGAATCAGAGAGAGAAAAAAAATGATAAAGGGAAAATGGTCATTGTAACTCTTTTACAGTTTTTTTCAATTGCTAACAAGCGTCTACCAATACTTAAAGTACTTTTTCTAAACTCTTAACACAGCAACACACCTACATCACACAATTAGCCAAATAGTTCATTTTTTTGTCCAAAACCACATTTTGTTAAAGAAATTCAAACTCTACATTTCAAAATGCTTAATACCTTTTTCTACATATACTAACAAACATTATTCAAAACCGAGTCATTCATCAAAATTTTAGCACTAGTTTCTATCCAACAGAAACATATAGTCAATCACAGCACAGCTGATGGCGTTACAAAAACTGTATTACTTGTCTTATTTCAGTTCTACCTGCATATAATGCATAATATGAAATCCATTGTTTGTTTGCTTTTATTTAGCCTTCAGTTTGCCTTCAACTGAAATGCATTTTACGTTTTAAAGTGTTGAAAGTATTTTTTCTTTTTCTTTTTTTCTTGGCAACAAACTATCTAAAACTGAATATTTTACTTTACAGAATGTACAATAGAAAACGATAGAGTAATCTATGCACAAATTCTGTTGAAACCTTGATTGAAATTGCTTTCCAGTGGGTAGGGGTTGGATTTGGGTGGTGCCAGTGATCAACACAAATTCCAACATACATGGTCTTTGGTTATAATTTTGCCATAGAATATAAAGGGTAAAGGGTAACTGTGACCTTTTTTTTTTCACAATTTGGACTTCTATTCTTGGAATTGTGAGTTTACATCTTGCAATTCAGACTTTATCAGAAAATGTCACAATTATCCTTTACCCTTTATATTCCGTGGCAGAAATAAGGTTTCATAGGTTCCACATGTAAGGGAAAAAACAAACATAAAAATGCACAGTCCAACACACTTACTCCTCCCCCCTAACTCTTCTTCTCCTGTTTTCTAATCCAACTGCTCCTCTACCTCCTACAACTGTTTATCTCCCTCTCCCAGGCATTATTTTTCTCTCTCTAATTCTTTGGGTTGTTCTGCATCCACAAAACCAATTCAAATATGTCTTTTTTTACTCTATGTTGATGTAATGAAAATAGCTTTAACACCTGACTATTCCTCCAACTGAGAATGGAATCAGCTATTTCAAAATATTTCATATATGCTTATCAGTTGTTAAAATATTATATATAGAAATATTTTCAATCATTTTGAGCTGCTGTTGTTGCAGAAATAGAGGCTTTATACTGTATTTAAGATTGGGAACATTAGGTCTTTATTTCTGACATGCTGTGTTTAAGCATTTGCAAATAAGACCAAAAAAAAAAAAAACATGATTTTGGTTTTGGGTAAACTTGTATGAAAAGAATATTTTTGCATTTTATAAACATGGTAATTGACTGCATATTGTGTGAAAACAACACAAATTGTGTTAATGGTATGGTCACAACAGACGGATGTTGTGCTAATTTTGTTTTGTTGCTAGTTTTGAAAATGTAACTACAGATTGGACAAAAGTGTGTTAGCAATTAAAAAACAAACAAACAAACAAACAAAAAAAAACGGTAATCTCACAATTCTGATAAAGTCTGAATTACAAGATGTAAACTCACAATTCCAAGAATAGAAGTTAGAATTGTGAGATAAAAATGTCATAATTACCCTTTACCCTTTATATTCTGTGGCAAAATTGTAACGACCATGTTGGACTTTTTGTTGATCACTGGCGTCAGCTACCATGGGGCACCAACCGTATCCAACCCCTACCCACTGGAAAGCAATTTCAATCAAGGTTCCAACTGAATTTCTGCATAGGGGACCCAATGGGTTTCAGTTGAAGGCAAACTGAAGGCAAAAAAAAAGGATTTTATATTATGTATTATATGAAGGTAGAACTGAAACATGAAAAGTATTGTAGTTTTTGTAAAGCCACCAACTGTTAGTATTTTGACAATCACTGTGCTGTGACTGACTATATGTTTCTGTTGGATAGAAACTAGTGCTAAATGTTTTGACTGAATGGCTCATGGTTTTGAATACGTTTTGCTGTGTTTTTATAGAGTTGGTATATTTAGAAAAAGGTATTAAGCATTTTGAAATGTAGAGTTTGAGTTCATTTAACAAAATGTGGTTTTGGACAGAAAATGAACTATTTGGCTAATTGTGTGATGTAGGTGTGATGCTGTGTTAAGAGTTTAGAAAAAGCACATTAAGTATTGTTAAACGCTTGTTAGCAATTGAAAAAAACTGTAAGTTAATGTGTCAAGTGATCTCTCTAATCCATTTATTTTCAACATGTTTTTCGAGAAAAAAAAGTATAAATAACTGCATGGGCCAAATGATGGAAATTATGTGATGCCTACAAAAACATCACATAATTACCAAAGCATTCTTGAGGAGCTGCAGAGTGAAATGCAAAGCAAATGTATATTTATTTAAACTATGATGGTTTATTTAACATTTATTATAGATTAATTATGTGCTAATGGAAAACAAAAATAGCTGAAAAAAAAAACTACCACTTAATGTTCTCCAACTTTTGTCCCACAGGTGTTCTACTGTATGATGCTTTGGCATGGGAAGTGAAAATGCCAAAGGAAATTCATGGCCTCCGAGGTTCCTGTCTGGTTATACCATGTTCTTTCAGCTACTCATTATACCCACCCAAAGACCCACGTAGAGTTGTGTGGTATCAGTGGGTCTCTAGAGGTTATCCTTTAGTTTATGACCCATGGTATCCTAATGATGTAATCGGGAAGTTCAGATGGCAAACAAAATTATATGGTGACCCATCAAGATGGGATTGCAGTCTGTTGATCGAAAAACTGGATCTGTCCCATCATGCAGAGAAATTATATGCATGGATTGACCCTGAAAATGTTGGAAAGAGCACCTATGCATTTTATGATGTCACCTCTACAATTAGTGTTGATGGTATGTAAATATTTTTGGAATAATGTTCTGTATACCACTGTAATCTCTGTGATTGTCCAACCGTAGTGAAATATTGTGTGGTCAGAAACAATAGACATAATCAAATGCTTTTCCAAACTGACTTTCTCCTAACTACTTTATTTAAACATTTCAAAATAAAGGTAAGCATAAAAGGCAAAAAGTATGTTTATGCTCGACTAAAAAAAAAAAAGCAAATTTTTTCAATTAAAACATTTAATGAAGTCAGAAGCTTAAATTATAAAGCTATATAAGACAAAAAGTCTTGGACACTTTCTGGCTGTCAAACTTTGTAAAACATGTTTTATGTGACACAATATGAGAGGAACTGACTTAAAAATAGTGTGAAGTTAGTTCTGAAATAATTTGTTTGCAGATACCTGTTGGTTTAGTATGTAATGCAATGAAATTAAAATAATTCTAAGTGTCCAAATACTTAAATATTAATAATATATATATATATATATATATATGTACAAATTCTAATGTTTCTGTCCATTGTAGCAAATCCGCAGCAGCCCAGCATCAGTGTTTATGGAGGTGAAAAGATGGGTGACACCATCACTGTAGAATGTTCAACTTTCCACACATGTCCATACAGGAAACCAACCATCACTCTAACCGGTATAGAAGGAACTAAACAAATTAGGGATGAGTCAATTAAAATCGGCCTGTGGAAAACCACATTAACAGGCAAAGGTGTCGTAAAAGCAGAACGCTTGAATATTGAATGTACAGTAAGACATTATGGTGGCAAAACAGTGACGGCTAAAATGGACAAAAGAGCAGAGTGTGAGTAAACACAAATATGAACTGCTTTGTATACTATTGTCTGTAATTTTAACTGACTTTAAATGCCACAGTGTTTTACAGAAGGTATATTACAAGATTTTAATTCAATTTCAGGTGTTCATCAAAAAATAATGATTGAGCCAGAAATGGCAGATGTCACAGTGAGCATCGCAAAGAAATTCACTTGTAGTGTCTACCATTCCTGCCAGAAAGAGCCAACCATCACATGGAATTATAAGAAAATGCAAGTCACAACAGAGGAAAAAACACGTTCTGGTTTTAATTGGATCAGCTATTCCAACATTGCCTTTCTGGCTGCAAAAGAAGATAATGGGAAGAAGCTGACATGCACTGCAAAATTTTCTGGAGGAGAGATTGCAACTTCTGTTGTTTTACATGTACAACGTGAGTAATTTGTTAGCATCATTTTTGATATATGTGATCTCTCTTTGTCTCTTTAGGTATCCTGGCTAGTTTGTGGTTTGTTTGTTTGTTTTTCCTGCAAACTTTATAAATAAAATAAAATAAAATATTGACTTTCTAAGAATATTTACCATTCAAAATGTGGTTGTAACAAAAAAATCATTGTTTTACTTTCAAAACAGCAATTTGTTAGCATAACCATATGTGTGTACAAGCTAATAACTTTGTTTAATATAGATTAAAAAAACACTTTTTTCTTAATCTGCCACTCAGCCATTAAATGTCCTCCAACTTTTGTATCACAGGTATTCTGCTGTATGATGCTTTGGGATGGGAAGTGAGTATGCCAAAAGACATTCATGGCCTCCAAGGTTCCTGTCTGGTTATACCATGTTCTTTCAGTTATAAATCAAACCCACCCAAAAACCCACGTAGCATTTTTTGGTATCAGCGGGACTCTAAACTTTCTGAAGGAACTCTAGTTTATGATCCTTTGCATCCAAACAACGTCAATGAGAGATTCAGAGGAAAAACTGATTTATATGGAAAATCTGATTGGGATTGCAGTCTGTTGATCAAAAACTTGGAACCGTCTCTCAGTGGAGAAAAATTATACACAAGGATTGACCCTGAAAATATTGCATGGCAAAACTATGAAACTGACGATGCTACCTCTACAGTTATTGTTGATGGTACGTAAATTTTCTTGGAATAATATTGTTCTTCTGCATTATCTATGATTGTCCAACTGTAGTAGAATATTGTGTGGCCAGTAACAATACGCAATAAAATCTCTCAAACTTCTTCCTGACTTCTTTCTAACCAATTTATTTTTTAAATAGTATTTCAAAATAAATGCAGGGCCATTTGCCCAAAAAGTACATTTTTATACATATACGTGTTTGCATTATGTATCAGAATATTAAAACAAGTGGCATGGTTAAAAATTATTTTTTAAATTACACAGATAAGCTTTGTCTGAATAGTTTTTGGGGCCAGTGTAATTTTTGTAAAAATATTATATAATGTACTAATTCTAATGTTTCTGTCAATTAAAGCAACTCCACAGCAGCCCAGCATCAGTATTTCTGGAGGTGAAAGAACAGGTGAAACCATCACAGTAGCATGTTCAGCTTTCCACACGTGTCCACACAGCGAACCAACCATTACTCTTAACGGTATAGAAGGATCTGACAAAACAAAGAATGAGTCTTTTAAAGACGGCCTGTGGAGAATCATTCTGACACGCACAGGTGTCATAAAGGCAGAAATCACGACTATTATGTGCTCAGTAAGACATTTTGGTGGCACAACAGTGACAGCTACAGAGGTCAAAACTTCAAAATGTGAGTAAACAAATATGTTATGCAGTAAGTTCACTTTAAATATCACAGTAGAACTTCTTACAAGATTTAATTTCAATTCCAGGTGTTCATAATAACATATTGATTGAGCCTGAACTGGCAGATGTCACAGAGGGTGTCGCACAGAACTTCACTTGTACTGTCTACCATTCCTGCCAGAAAGAGAATCCAACCATCACATGGAACTATGAGAACATGCAGGTATCAGCGTGGAACAAAAAGCATTCTGATTCAGATCAGTTTCAGATTGCATATTCCAACATTACCTTTCTGGGTGCAAAAGAAGACCATGGGAAGAGACTGATATGCACTGCAAAATTTTCTGGAGGAAACGTTGAAACTTATGTTGTTTTGCATGTACAAGGTGAGTAACTTGTTAAAATATATGTATTAATGTGACCTCTCTATATGTGTAGTTATTATAGTGGTATTTTATCTCTTCTTGTTCTTTGTAAACCTTATGACCGAAGAAATGAAAGAAGTCTCAAAAATTTAAGTTTCTTATTGGTCAGTAATCATCATTCAAATTATGCCTTGATTGATTGTGGTTGATGTTTCATGCATGTACAGCTGAGGTCAAAAGTTTACATACACCTTGCAAAACCTGAAAATTATTTTACCAAAATCATACAAAATGCATCTTATTCTTTATTTAGTATTGACCTGAATCTCACATAAAAGATGTTTTTTTTAGTGCTAGTTTTTCAGAATTTCTGTGTATTGAATGCATTAAGAATGCATAATTTGAATTTGAAGATCAAGGTAAAATTAACTTATTGTGTCTTCTGGGAAACATGTAAGTATCATCTGTAGCTTCTGAAGGGCAATACTAAATGAAAAAAAAAAAATGTACACCCCTGGTTCTTAATGCATCAGTGAATGTTTGAACCTTTTGTAATAGGTTGTCCTCAGTGTGATAAGATGGATCTCAAAATCATACACTAGTTGGAAAGGGTTCAAATGCACAAAAATACTGAACAAAGATCTAAAGGATTTTTCTGAAGAACAACGGGCAGTTTAACTGTTCAGGACAAACAAGGGACTCATGAAAAAAAAAACAGCTATGGATCATTTACGTAACAACACAGTATTAAGAATCAAAAGTACATAAACTTTTGAACATGGTTATTTTTTATAAATTCAACTATTTCTTTCTCTGTGGACTATATGTAAACATATTTTGTGTAAAATATCTTATTCAGGTAAGTACTAGATTACAAATATCATGCATGTTATTTTGGTAAAATCATTAACATCTTGATTCTGTAAGGTGTGTGTAAACATTTGACCTCAACTGCAGTTGTTTACTGAATTGTGAACTTATGATTTACACAATTATGTAAATGGCATGTTATGCTAAATAGAATTTGTGTTACTGCATTCATATAGCGTGACCTATGTTTGTAGCCTAAGGCTTAAAATGCCACACTTCACTAATGCCAAAACCAACCATAATTGTTTTAAATCAATTATCTTACAGAATATCAAAAACCAGCGGATCAAATCCAGAATGAAAGTATGTTTTTCCCTTTGTAGTTGCACTCATATTTGTATTATTGCACTGCACTCATAGGCTTTTTGGCAATGAAATGTTAAGTTTTGTAATAATAATAATGATTCATTATATATCATTTTAGCCTATTTCCAATACGTGGCAGACGTGATACCCAAGATCACAGCGTTGCCTCGATCGTGTGTGGTAATACCATGCAGTTTCAAGGCGGAAGACGAATTTCTCACTCGACTTCGGGTTCTTTGGGTCAACAGAAAAGGTGGCTACATGTTCCACACCGACCCAGTCAGTGTCATGGACAACTTCAAAGGCCGTACAAGGCTCCTCGGAAACCCAGATGAGCAGAACTGTACCTTGGAGATGGATAATGTGCAAACTCATGACAACGGGCCATTCTGCTTTCAAGCAGAAAGAGAAAATGAGAGATACAGCTTCAACAAAAGCTGTGTGTTTATTATAATGCGGGGTGAGGAAACATCTGCATATAGGCTAATCACTTGGCTTCACATACATTTGAAAATGTACTTCAACCCAAAACTAATTTAATGTCTTTGTGTCCAAAAGCACCCGCCAAACCTGTGATGTCATCTCTCCCTGAAGACATCGAGCCCGGGGCACGCATCAATGTCAAATGCTCAGTCAACCACACATGCTCCACTCATCCTCCGCAAATCACCTGGAGCATCCCAATTACCCGAGAAACTGTTAGCCACAATCACATGGGTGGAGGCGTCTGGGAGACAGTGTCCGCTGTGACTTTTATCCCAACTGGATATGAAGAGAAAGATGAAATTGTCTGCACTGCCAAATACTGGGGTGGTAAAACACAAGAAAATGCTGCCTTCTTGAGCATTAGAAGTAAGTTTAGACTGATGCTAGTGCGTTGTTCTGTGCTTTAATATGACTGCTCAAATATATACCATATAAATATGACTATTAATTCTGCTAAAATAATATTATAGGAGTCCAAGGGCTTAAACTGGAGACTGTCGGGCTTTATGCCATAGCTCCCTCACTTGTGTTCATCCTCATTTGCATGCTTGCTGGAGGCTTAATATGCAAGAGACGGCACAGGTAACTTTGTATGGCTTATTCTCGTTCTTCAGAATTTCTGTATTGGCTTTTGAGGTCTGTATCTCAAACCCTATGCCAAACAGAAAGTGAAAATGTATCTTAGAAACACTTTAAGGTATGGAAACTACATTTTCTGACTGTTGTCTTCATCTTGAGCGTACTTGAGCAGTGTGGACACAGCATCACCTACTGGACAAGAAATCTTAAAAACAGCTTTTTAACACAAAAAAGTTTGGCCTAAAATCATGAAATTTTGATGAAACAATTTTCAGTTAAATTCAATGATTTGGGCCAAAGCTAATCTATTTTTGTCACTCGACATGGACAATGTTTCAGTTTTACATTCTCATTATTGATTTTAGAAAGCCTTGTCATGATGTGCAAGGGTCACATGCACAATCTGAACAGAGGTATGTATGACACATTATATCATCAGATTTACTCATTAATTTACTCATTAATGATTTACTCATTAATTCATGATAAATCATTCATTATCTAATAGTAATTTTATCACCTATTCTCTGATGTAGGAGATCATATTGGAACAGATTCTCAAGGTTGTAGTTCTCTTTACTAAACTTATCTTTGTATTTGGTCTTGAGACTAAATTTAAAATTTCTCTACCAGTCATTTTAGTATGTCTGAAAGAAGAGCAGCTTGGAATAACAGTGGGGAAAGGAGTGACACTGGAAATGCTCCTAAAAGACCACCAAAGGCTGGACAAAGGCAGGTTGAAAATATAAGACTACAAATATTGTTCTAAAAATAAATCATACTATTTAAATGGTCACATGTTCTGTATAGTTCTGCTCCTTTGTCAGTGTGTCTTGTGTTCTATTTGGATTACTAAACAAACATTTACAGAAACATCACATGAGTGTTTAATTGTCACATCTCTCAACAGACGGAGCATCTGGAGCCGATTTTCTAGGTATATATTTTTAAATTGTCTTTGCATATTAGTTGGCGTTCATTTCCAATCCACTAACTATTGCTATCTACAGGAACACTGGAAATGCTCCTGATAGACCACCAAAGCCTGAACAAAGGTAGGTTAAATGTATAATTATAACATTATGATTGTTGTTCAAAAATGAATCATACTTTTTTAAACATTATTTAAACATCATGTCTGTTAACAGACGGAGCATCTGGAGCCGATTTTCTAGGTAAGCAGTATTATTTTTGTGTTCATTTTATTTTATATTATAAATACATAAATAAATAAATATATAATAATAATAATAACAATAAATCCAAAATCCTCTAATTTTGTTCTTTTTTTCTAGACAACAATCACCCAGAACCAATGCAAATCTGAGAGCAGAATACAAGTCAGTACTTCATTCTTTAATAATAATAATAATAATAATAATAATAATAATAATAATAAAGGAATTCTGTAAAATAATGTTTTCTACATATTGTTTTCCTAAATACTGAGAAAATCACCTTTAAAGTTATCCAAATTAAGTTCTTGGCAAAGCATATTACTAATCAAATTAAATGTTGACACTTTTATGTTAGGAAATTTACTAAATTTACTAAATATCTTCATTATGTCAGGTTTTGGGACTCTTTTGTTGTATTCTCTTGTGGTTCAGTCCTCTTTTAGTTTGGTTTCCTCCACTTCCTTTTTGCCCTTATTTGGTTTTGTTCCTGTCCCTCCCCTAATTAAGTCATTATTAGTTAATCACCATCACCTGTCTGTGTCTCGTTTCCACCCTACTTAAGTTGGATTCTGTTCATTGTTTGGTTGTCCGTTCTCGTCGTTGTGTGCGTCTCCTTGCCTGTCTCCTGTGTGGATTATTACTGTGGATTTTGTTTATTAAAGACTTGTTTTGCTCCTGATCTCGACCTTGCACTCCTCGTTTGTCCTCCCTACAAGACACCTGACACATGGAACATGATCTTTACTTAAAATCCTAATTAATTTTGACCCATACAATGTATTTCTGCTTATTGCTACAAATATTTTGTGGTCCAGGGTCACATATATATTAAAAAGAATATAACTCTGTCAATGAATGGCTGTCCTAGTTTGTCTCATCACTGATGAACCTTCTCACTTTACAGGGCAAACAACACATGTACGGTGTCAGGAAACAAGCCTTTCTCCAAACCTCATGTGCCGTCACCAAAGAGGTACAGTAGTGCATTTGGACCACATATGAGTCCCTCAAAAATTCTAAATACATTATATTCATGTTACACTGCAAAATAATATTACTGATTGCCACTTCAAGATTCCTGACCTTGGTTCTTTAATATTGTTTGTTATAATGAAAAAACTAATTGTAGATGTATATTTCTTTTCTTCACAATATTTGTTCTGTTATGCCATATGACATATGATTTAAATAAAATCAAACACGGGTCTATGCAAATGCAAATGTGATTTATACATTCTTATTTTTCCTCATGCACCCCAGCCAGCCAAAATCCTACTGTGTGAGTACAATTATCTTTACATTTGCTTTTTTACAGCATTGAAAACAATCTCAGTTATGCTTTAAATGCATGAAAATAAAGCTAAAATATAATTGGCTCTTTACATTTTCTTTTAAGGGTTATGATTCTAATGTTGATTTTACCAACATGTATCCCTGAAGAAACTCATGAAACTGCCACCTCATGAGATGCATGTGCTCTGACAGATGGATAACGTGGTTTAGTCCAGATCACGTAATTTCCTCATCCTGTCCACCTGTTCAATGTTTCATAAAAGACAACAGTGTAAAATGGATAATGAAAACAAAGCATTTTTGCATTATGCTTCAAGAAGTGTTTGTGTCTGTTTTTCTATTGGCTATAACATGCTTTTATGTTTCTTACATTATTCTGTAAAATAAAAATAAGCATTTTTTTTAAAATAATGGTTTTCTTGAAAATAATATGTGTGCTACCATCCTTTAAAATAAAGAAACATACATCCATACATGTGGCTTTTCACAGTTTTGTATTTCTAAGATGATTGCTTGAATATCTACAATAGATATCTACACAAACAATCTACTGGTCAATAATAATACACCTATTGAGAATTGATTGAATATATAGCACGCGAACACACATTTTTTTCCCCTTCCAATTCTCTACAGTAGACTGCTGAAAAGGTAAGAATAAAACAACAAAAGTTTATTATACTATATTAAAAAGTAGGAATTTTCTGTACTTAATTGTTACAGGGGTTTTACCTGTATATTGAATGTTGACTTAATTGCATTATCTTTTAGGGTTAACAGAAATGCCTGTAAAATTGCACACTGAAGTCATCGCTGTTGGCTCAACTGACCCAAATCCTCTTTTCCCTTTCTAGGGAACATCGAACTGCGTCCTCAAAGGGAATCGCAATGGGGAACATCTCCTTCGTGACCCGTGTCTGAAGCATACATACAAAAACTACAACAGTACTGGCCGGCAACAGCCTATGACGTCACTGGCGCGACCGCATAGTATAAAAGGGTGCCGGTCAAACATATCATCCTCTTCTTCTTCGTCGTACATCTATGGTAAGCTTTGTCTTCTTACCTCATGTCAGCAAAGAGTTGTTAGAAGTGTGTTTTGATCCGTGTCTTCTATAATAGGCACTTGACTCTTTTTGACCCTATATCGTCAGGTTGAGATTATGCACATGATATTCCTGTGGGGCCGTCGCGTTTATCTGCCCCTCCTCCCATGATTCATGAACTCTGCTGCTAGGCACGGCAGGGATTGAGTTTGTGGGGGTCGCGGCTTGTCCTGACTGATATTTTGGCAAGGGGAGGCTTTCCTGAGCTAGATATTTCAGTATGTTGATACATTACTACAATCTCTTCTCTGTAGGTAAGAGCCTTTTCACTTTGCTCTCCATGCTATCTATGTTCTTCCTAATGTGAGGCTTTATGGCACCTTTGCTAAGCTCACTTGATCCTTTCTTCCTTGTTGGTCAACCAACAATGTGCTCACCCGAGGGACTACTTTCTTCTGCTATCCACCCATCTTCATGCATGTATCAGAGCAGGGACCCCAAAGGACTGGACAAAGGTGTTTCTGCAGAATTGACTGAGCATTGACTCTGAGGAACAACAGCTCTCCAAGCATGACCGGGCCCCTTTTCGTTCTTGTCAGATCTGTGGTCTGGCTGGAATAGGGTTTTCTATTGAGATAGAAAGCACAGGCTACTTGGGGTTGGTAATAGATTGTAAGCCCCCCTGTGGCACTAGCCACTGAGGTGAGTACTTTTCTATACAATGTTCAAGAATTATTTCATTGTTTGGGGTTGTCTGTCCTTCCTGTATTGCAGGTTTTTTGACCCTCTTGTCAGCGAGGCTGGTTTGGTCTGGACATCTTGCCATTCTGCAACCATCGCTAGACCATCGCTAAGGTTAGTCTCCTGATTGCTGTGTCCCTGTTACACCCCTCAACCCTAGGACCTTGGCCCTGCTGTTCAGGTACACTGTAAAAATGACAGTGATTTTAACAGTAAAAAACTGCAAAAATGCTACAGTAAAAACCTGTTAAATGGTTAACAGTAAAAGACTAAAATTTACAGTTAATAACCATAAATTGACATTCCCAGAATTCCCTGCATTACATGTTTTTTTAAATTTGATGTTTTTTGTTGAAATAACTCTTTCTTCTTAGTTTTTTTCTTAGCAGGTTTGTACATTAGGGTTGCATGTGACATCTAATGTTGTTAAATGAACGTTTATTGCATGTATTTCAGTTTCATGTGTGTTATCATGATGGTTTTTAGTGTTTGTGTAAATGACACTGTGCACCTTCTATATATGTTAATATTTAAAAAGCTGCTTGTGATGGGCTTTAGTTTATCATGTGACTTTCTCATCACCACCCGGTTTTGGTGGTTATCAGTGTATTACAAAGGTATAAAACAGATTTCAGTACTTCAACAGGTTGGTACATTACAATTATATCAGTTAATGAAATTACGGTATTTACTTGTAAATTTAAATGAAAACTATCAACTGTAAAATGTTGCTACCGCATTTTTACGGTAAAATTCTGCCAACTACAGCTGCCAGTATTCTACCGTAAATTTTGCTGATTTGAAACTTGCGTTGAAACTTTTGTTGCTGAGGCACAGAACAACTAACGCTATTTCCACTTAGTGAATCCGTCTCTCTGAGGATTGAACTGGATTTCACTGTCCTTCCAGAGCCTTAGCGAGAAGTGTTTCTGTGGAAACCCTCGCTGACTGGCCTGAGAGCCAGTAGATCTTCAGGTTGGACTTGTGGATCTAGCACAAACGCTGGTTACCCGAAGGCCCCCCTCCCTGGAGGGCTGGTCCATGGGCTCTCCTCAGTTCCAAAACTGTAGGTGCTAGTGAGCTCGATGCTCATCTCAGGACTTGGCAGTGCTCCCCTCACCGAGGCAGGGTTCTGTAGCACCTAGGGCTAATTGGGTAGCCCCTCCCTTCCATGGAGGGCTAGGCACCTACCCTATGGCTACTGAACACTCCCTCAGGACCTCATCGAACTGTCTACCGATGGGCTTCCTGCCACTACATGGTCATGTACAGAGGTTGCCTTGCCCTTCTGGGTATTCAGGCCCTAACCTCAGAGATTTGCTATCAGTAGCCCAGGTCACAGACCTTCTTTAGCCCTTGTAATGTCTCAGGACTGTCCCTCTGGCAGTGCTCCCCTCGCTGAAGCAGGGTTTTGTAGCACGCCACCCTAGGGCTAATTGGGTAGGTACTCCCCTCCATGGAGGGCTAGGTACCTACCCTATGGCTGCTGAACACTCCTTCAGGACCTCATCGGATTTTCAGCGACTTGCTGCTGCCCGATGAGCTTCCTGCCATCACATTGTCATAAACAGAGGTTGCCTTACCCTTCTGAGTGCCAAGGGTTCTGACCTCGGGAGCTCTTGCTTCAGCAGCCCAGGTCGCCCTCGTAATGTCTCCTCAGAGGGCTGGCCAGGAGCTCACCACAGTTCCAGAACTGTAGGCGCTGGCACGCTTCTCATGAGTTTCTCAACTCGATGCTCATCTCAGGACCTGGCTGTGCTCCAAATAATAATAATAATAATAAATAATAAAATAATATTAAATGAAGTCTATATGAACAAAGTATTATAAAAGTCTCAGTGTCACTTCAGGATGCCTATCACCGTTTTTGCAGTGCATGTGCTTTGAAGGTGGATGACATTTTTAAATGTGTCGCTACATTTCATCAGCTTCTGGCTGTATAAATGAATGCTCATCAGTGCAGTTGTAGGTGGTAGTTGTCAAAAATTCATCTGTAGAAAGAAAATTAAATGCCAAACTGCATTATTTACATTTCTCTGTTCCTCTTTTTGATTTTGAAAGTCTATTTGGAGTTAATTTTTAAAGTACATTTTGTCATACGCTGCCTTATCAGCTAAGGTCATCTCTTTGGCAAGACTAGGCTTTCTTTTTGAGTTTGCTTTCTGCTTCTACTAATAAACTAATAAACTAATATATGAAAACTATTAAAAACTAGGTCACCACAAAAACAAATACTTGTGATGTTTAGAAATCAAATTAATTATGCAACCATGGATCTAAAACATGAACTGATGCAGTGAGATCCAGGCAAATGAGTAATGATTATGTCAGAAATCAGTTTTAGAAGAAGGAAAAACACATTTATTGAATAAAAATGATTGAAACAATACAAGAATGTAATGCAAATAAATATGATCTGTAACAAGATTCTTATTCACTAATTTGTACTACAGTCTAGAGTATTCCAAATTATTATATCTAAGGGATAAAGTAGCGAATATCAGAAGAAAAACCCAAAAGAAGTTAGATGTAAGTAGAATGCATGGACAGGGGACAAGCAAAAGAAACAGAAGAAGGAAAAGAAAGAAGTAGTAAGATTTAGGGTAGGCACAAGGAATATAATCGACTATATCAGTGGTGGTACGCAGAGAAATTACTGAATTAAATGTAAATTAAAGGGTTACCCCAAAATGAAAAATTTGTCATTATTTACTTTACCCCCATGTCGCTCCTAACCCGTAAAAAGCTTTGTTCGTATTTGGAACACAAATTAACACATTTTTGGTGCATTTTGGAGTGTTGAACGCAAAGAGCGTACGATGTTCTCTGTCAGCTGCGTCACGTGGATACGCTATTTACGCTTGATTTGAAAACAACGTGATGCAGCTGACAGAGAACCGCGCTGTTTGCGTTCAACTCTCCAAAATGGTGCTAGGGTGACATGGAGGAGACTAATTGTGGAATAAAGTCATTATTTTTGTTTTCTGTGCATCCAAAAAGTATTCTCGTAGCTTTGTAAAATTACGGTTAAACCCCTGATGCCACGTGGATTATTTTACTGATCTCCTTGCTAACTTTCTGGACTTTGATCTTGTTAATTACATTGCTGTCAGAATGCATCAAAACATCTTAGTTTGTGTTCCAAAGATGAACTAAGCTTTTACGGGTTTGGAACGAAATGGGGGCAAGTGATTAATGACAAAAAAAAATCATTTTGGGGTTAAGTAAGTTTGCAAGGTGTCTAAATGATGCCTGCAAATTTATTTATTTATTTATTTATTTCGATCAAGTAGGCCTACTGTTAATATTTTACTTTACATTTAAGTACAGTACTTTTTTTTTTGAAGAACAGTACATTTTTTATTTCACTTTTAGGTACAGTAGGCTACATTTTAATTTCATCAGTAAGTTTATTTACTTGTATGTAAACACAGTGCAGTGTTAATGCTCAAAATGTATTTACAATGTTTAACAATAATACATTTCTCTTTTTGAACTGTGCATAGCTATAGCTTTACAATTAGGCCTACTATGCTATATTTTGTATTTTAATGTTGGTCATTATGGTGGTACGTGGACACTGCTATATGTCTAGTAAGGAAAGGGTGACTTATCCATCATGTCATATGTTGTTGTATCAACTATAAGGCAGGTTAGGCCATCGTGACCAGTTAAATGTTGAGGTTAAAAATAGATGTGTGGTTTGCACACCTTTACAAATACAGCAAAACAAGCACTTTCAAATATTATTTATAATAAGAACAGTTTCGGGAAAGCAACATCTAGTATTATTAATCACTAATTCTGAGTAACATTATTATTTAGGCAGTATTTGAGAGATGTCCAGTATGTTTTTAATATGTTTTTATAGTACATGAGTGTCTACTTTTATGACATGATATAAAAATTAAGAGAACATTTTTGAGTATCATGAGGCTTGAAAGGGCTCGAATTGAGGGGGGATGCAGAGGGATGGCATCCCCCTTGTTGACAAAAACATCCCCTCTGTAAAACCATCCCCCCTTACCATCCCCTTTAGATTAATAAAGCTGTGTATTATGTACAACCTATCACAAATTAGTTATTAAAATGTTCTATGTAAAATCATTTATAAACTAAAACTCTGTATTAGGTGGCTGTTCACATGTCAAGTCTTTTGTGTGCTCAAGTTCGTTATTTTAAATGTAGACACGTGGTAAGCGCGCTCATAATGGAAGTGACACGCATGTTTTCGTAATTTTTCGTGCAAAAGGTTTAATGCGCAACTTCTGATATTCTTTAAAAAGAAGAAAATCTTTTTATTCTTTAAAAAGAAGAAATGAAGGTATTTCACTGATTAGAGTTTACAGACATTCTAAAATAAATTTAATTTTGCTGTAGGCCTAGCTACTATGAGGACGAGGAACGATAAAAAAAGAGAGACTAGGGATGCATTCCATTCAGAAATGATCACCCTGTTCTAATTCACACTAGCTGACACAAGTATGTCAGTGACTTGGCAAAACAAAACAAAAAAACGTCTTGAGAGTCTATAAGCATTCATTCCATGCTGAAGTCTATTAGAATGACTAATTCAAAAAAAGAAAGAAAAATTGCCTACCTAAAATGTGCTTTCATTATCTTTATATGATATAGTTAAGTAATATCACACAAGAATGAGTGTGTGAGATCATCAATGTTAAATTATTTTCATTATATCATAATTATTTAACCATAACAAGCTGTATTAGTGTTTTAATTTCCATAGAACATGACCAAATGTGCACTCTTACTCTTTTTACTAAATTACAGCCCGCAATGTACCGCGTAAGTAAACGGAATTTACAGCGTACCTATTTGTAACTATAGAGTACCTCCACAGTACCTACTCGTACATATAAGGGAACAATATGCCACATTTACGGAATAAGGGGGTAATAACCTTTAAAATTCAAAAGCATTTATACAGTAAGTATTTTATAACTAAAGGGTACCTATTCTGATATTACGTGGTATGTATGACACACAGACTTTAGGTTTCCGCGTAAGTATAACTTAGTTGAACGTACATATAAGTAAACAGAAACAGTGTGCAACGTTTGGGGATTAAGGGGGTAATAATTTGGAAAATTCAATGTATTTATACTGTTATTTCATATGTAAGGTGTTACGTGGTATACATGACCTACTGTGTTAGACAACAAATAGGCTATGATTTACAACAAGTTGCCTTATTATAACGCACATGAAACGCAAAATATATGATGCAGTATAATTTTACACTATGTACTGGGTACTTACAGCATATCTTCCATGATATTGATACCAATGGTAAACTGTAGTATACTACATTATAATTTAGTAATTACAATAAAACGAAAAACCAACTTTATAAAATGTTAAAACATTTTACTTAAGAATATGTACTAGTACTTACTAGTGTTTCTTTATGTGTGATCATGGAGATTATTGAACAACACAACTGAAAGTATGGGAAAATTATGAGTTTCTGCAAGTATTTGATTTCGAAATTTCCATATAAAACTTTCCATATAAAACCTGATGAAAGAGTATTGCATATGGTCATCTCAGCAGCGAGTCACCTGTGCAGCATTATACCGTTGAGGTGCAATACACTGGAAAACTAGATTACCTATTTCCAGCTGCTCCCATGATATAACATAAATATATCATAATACACAACTACTGTGCAAATATACACCCTTGGTATATGTAGTTATTGTGTAAGTGTAAGCTGTAATTTAAAGTGAAGCCTTGTTACCCTCTTGTTACCTGTAGTTACCATGTAAGTGTGACATCTGCGGGCCGTAATTTAAAGTGAAGCCTTGTTACCCTCTTGTTACCTGTAGTTACCATGTAAGTGTGACATCCGCGGGCTGTAATTTAAAGTGAAGCCTTGTTACTGTCTTGTTACCCTCTTGTTACCTGTAGTTACCATGTAAGTATGACATCCGCGGGCTGTAATTTAAAGTGAAGCCTTGTTACCCTCTTGTTACCTGTAGTTACCATGTAAGTATGACATCTGCGGGCCGTAATTTAAAGTGAAGCCTTGTTACCCTCTTGTTACCTGTAGTTACCATGTAAGTGTGACATCCGCGGGCTGTAATTTAAAGTGAAGCCTTGTTACTGTCTTGTTACCCTCTTGTTACCTGTAGTTACCATGTAAGTATGACATCCGCGGGCTGTAATTTAAAGTGAAGCCTTGTTACCCTCTTGTTACCTGTAGTTACCATGTAAGTGTGACATCTGCGGGCCGTAATTTAAAGTGAAGCCTTGTTACCGTCTTGTTACCCTCTTGTTACCTGTAGTTACCGTGTAAGTATGACATCCGCGGGCCGTAATTTAAAGTGAAGCCTTGTTACCCTCTTGTTACCCTCTTGTTACCTGTAGTTACCATGTAAGTGTGACATCCGCGGGCCGTAATTTAAAGTGAAGCCTTGTTACCCTCTTGTTACCCTCTTGTTACCTGTAGTTACCGTGTAAGTGTAACAGCCATTTAAGTTAACAAAGAAATATTTTATTCATTTAACAGAACCTTTCCAACCACAGACTGCAGAAATTAACTAATTTACAACCACTTATACTAAGAACAGTAAAAACAAACAAATCATTTCCTACATTTATTTTTAATATGCATGCTGCCAATATTTCCTTTCAGCTGTGGGCAGGAGTCAATGATTTTCTGGAGATCTTCTGCATATGCTTGCAAAGTTGTCCCTGCAATATATGAGGAAACAGAAAAGCCATCCCCCTCTGATGCAATTTTCACCTGTGTTCAAAATTAGAGAAACATACATTACAAAAAACTGTTAATACATGTCAAGTTTGCATAATGTAAAGAAGTGTCGCAAAAAGCTTATATTTAACCAAATATAAAAAATAATGAGGTCTGTGAGGACTCTGTCACAGCAATGTTTCAAGGCAAATTTGTAAGAGTTGCCAATTCTGTGATATGGTAAAGCAATAAATAATAAAACAGCAAAGGACTACAAAACTTACACAGGTAACTAGAAAAAAAACAAGACCATAATAGTTAAACACAATTCCACTCTGATGGGCTCAAATTCACCTTTACCCCTATATATTACGAAAATGAAACATGTTTATACAGTAGTTAAAACAAACAAACGAAAAAACATTGTTACTAAAGTTAATAAATAGTCTCTATGTACAAAACCCCTCTAATTTTTAACACATGGCGTTGTTTTATTGTATTTGTTAATAATTTGTTTATAACACAAATAAAATAAATAAATAAATAAATAAATAAATAAAAACCCTGATAAGTTACTCACCCCATGTCATCCAAAATGTTCATGTCTTCTTTTTTTTTATTATTATTTTTCAGTCGCAAATGATTAGTATTATTAATTTTACGAAAATATCAGGAATTTTCTTCTTATGGTGGTCAGCGGATTTAAGGTTAAAAACGCAGTTTCAATAAAGCTTCAAAGAACTCTACACGATCCCAGCAGAGAAATAAGCATCTTATCTAGCAGAACGATCGGTCATTTTCTTTAAAAATGAACATTTATACACTTTTAAACCACAAGTGCTCAGCTTGCTCTAGTTTTGCTATGAGTTTGCGCTTTTCCACAGATTACGTAATCCTTCCTGTTGGAAAGGTCACGCGCGATTTTTTATTTATTTATTTTGTTTTTGCAGTTTGGTTAAAAACGTGTCGAATAAAAATCGTCAGACATCGTTGTTTTACCTTTTTGGTAAAGGGCATTTGAGTTTCTTTGCATGTTGGCTTTGTAAACAATGAGTCGGTACTTCCGCCTACGTCACGCTTGACCTTTCCAACATCACGGAATGAAGAGGCGCAGGCGCATCGCAGAGGGAGCAGGGATCCCCTATTAATATACGCAGCATTGAAACCGCTTTTAATGCACGATTGATTTTTACTTTCACTTTTGGCGATCACACGTACTTTTTGTATACTAGAGCAGCAGTTCTTGTACATTTTACGAGTTTAGATGCTTGTCAGTGGAGCTTAGGATCTGATAATCATTCGCCATCATGCTCAGTCATCTCTCCTGTTTGTGTGGTAAGTGAAATGTAATGTACTGTAATGTAACATATGTAACATGCAACCGTTAGCGGCTAACATGTCCTTTTAGTAGCTCGCGTTATTTGTTAGAACCCATTATTTTATTATTATTATTATTATTATTGCCGTGCCTTTCTGTAAACAGATTGACTCCTCGGGCACCATGGTTTAACTATAGTAGCAATGTTGTTGTTGTTTTTTTACTACGGTATAAACATTTTTAATTTGCGTAAGTAGAGTTGACTGTCGCACATTCTCAATTGTGTTTTACTATTAAGTTCTTGTTTGCTGTTTTCTACTAACCTGTGTAAGTTTTGTAGTCCTTTCTTATTTTATTGTTTACAGATTTGCCTTGCAACAGTACTGTGACAGAGTCCTCACAGAAGACTTTTTTTTATATTTGGTTGAATATAAGCTTTGTGCCACACTTCTTTACATTATGCAAACTTGACATGTATTAACATTTTTTCTTTTTTTTTTTTTTTTTTTGCAAATTATCTTTCTCTAATTTTGATCACAGGTGAAAATTGCATCAAAGGGGGATGACTTTTCTGCTTCCTCATATACTGCAGAGACAACTTTGCAAGTAAATGCAAAAGATCTCCAGAAATTTGTGGACTCTTGCCAAAGCCGAAAGGAAAAATTGACAGTATGCCTATTAAAATACATTTAGGACATGATTTGTTTTTGTTATTTTTTACTGTTCTTCGTACTTTGTATATAAGTGGTTGTAAATTCGTTTTTTTCTGCACTCTGTTTTTGGAAAAGTTCTGTCAAAATGTTGTTACATAATACAAATATTTCTTTATTAACTTAAGGTCTTTGAACCTTGCATTTAGCAATGTAGTAGAGTTCACTGTTAATAACTTTGAGACATATCTATTGTAGCATAACTAAAATTGCTTAATGTTACACTTAACTACAGTAACTACAGCCTGCACCTGTTACACTACACACACAGTAACTACAGGTTACAAGAGGGTAACAAGGCTTCAGTTTAAATTACGGCCCGCGGATGTCACACTTACACGGTAACTACTGGTAACAAGAGGGTAACAAGACAGTAACAAGGCTTCACTTTAAATTACAGCCCGCGGATGTCACACTTACACGGTAACTACAGGTAACAAGAGGGTAACAAGGCTTCACTTTAAATTACGGCCCGCGGATGTCACACTTACACAGTAACTACAGGTAACAAGAGGGTAACAAGACAGTAACAAGGCTTCACTTTAAATTACAGCCCGTGGATGTCACACTTACACGGTAACTACAGGTAACAAGAGGGTAACAAGGCTTCACTTTAAATTACAGCCCGCGGATGTCACGCTTACACAGTAACTACAGGTAACAAGAGGGTAACAAGGCTTCACTTTAAATTACAGCCCGCGGATGTCACACTTACACAGTAACTACAGGTAACAAGAGGGTAACAAGGCTTCACTTTAAATTACAGCCCGCGGATGTCACACTTACACAGTAACTACAGGTAACAAGAGGGTAACAAGGCTTCACTTTAAATTACAGCCCGCGGATGTCACACTTACACAGTAACTACAGGTAACAAGAGGGTAACAAGGCTTCACTTTAAATTACAGCCCGCGGATGTCACACTTACACGGTAACTACAGGTAACAAGAGGGTAACAAGGCTTCACTTTAAATTACAGCCCGCGGATGTCACACTTACACGGTAACTACAGGTAACAAGAGGGTAACAAGGCTTCACTTTAAATTACAGCCCGCGGATGTCACACTTACACGGTAACTACTGGTAACAAGAGGGTAACAAGGCTTCACTTTAAATTACAGCCCGCAGATGTCACGCTTACACAGTAACTACAGGTAACAAGAGGGTAACAAGACAGTAACAAGGCTTCACTTTAAATTACAGCCCGCGGATGTCACACTTACACAGTAACTACAGGTAACAAGAGGGTAACAAGGCTTCACTTTAAATTACAGCCCGCGGATGTCACACTTACACGGTAACTACTGGTAACAAGAGGGTAACAAGGCTTCACTTTAAATTACAGCCCGCGGATGTCACACTTACACGGTAACTACTGGTAACAAGAGGGTAACAAGGCTTCACTTTAAATTACAGCCCGCGGATGTCACGCTTACACAGTAACTACAGGTAACAAGAGGGTAACAAGACAGTAACAAGGCTTCACTTTAAATTACAGCCCGCGGATGTCACACTTACACGGTAACTACAGGTAACAAGAGGGTAACAAGGCTTCACTTTAAATTACAGCTTACACTTACACAATAACTACATATACCAAGGGTGTATATTTGCACAGTAGTTGTGTATTATATATTTATGTTATATCATGGGAGCAGCTGGAAATAGGTAATCTAGTTTTCCAGTGTATTGCACCTCAACGGTATAATGCTGCACAGGTGACTCGCTGCTGAGATGACCATATGCAATACTTTTTCATAAGGTAAATTTTTATATGGAAATTTCTAAATCAAATACTTGCATAAACGCATAATTTTCCCATACTTTCAGCTGTGTTGTTCAGTAATCTCCATGATCACACATAAAGAAACACTAGTAAGTACTAGTACTAGTACATATTCTTAAGTAAATTGTTTTAACATTTTATAAAGACTAGGGTGGTTTTTCGTTTTACTATAATTACTAAATTATAATATAGTATACTACAGTTTACCGTTTGTATCAATATCATGTACGATATGTTGTAATAACACAGTAAGTACCCAGTACATAGTGTAAAAATATAATGTATCATATATTTTGCGTTTCATGTGTGTTATAATAAGGCAACTTGTTGTAAATCATAGCCTATTTGTTGTCTAACACAGTAGGTCATGTATACCACGTAACACCTTACATATGAAATAACAGTATAAATACATTAAATTTTCCAAATTATTACCCCCTTATTCCTCAGACATTGCTAACTGTTTCTGTTTACCTATATGTACGTTCAGCTATAAGTTATACTTACGCGGAAACCTAAAGTCTGTGTGTCATGAATACCACATAATTTCAGAATAGGTACCCTTTAGTTATAAAATACTTACTGTATAAATGCTTTAGAATTGTAAAGGTTATTACCCCCTTATTCCGTAAACGTTGCATATTTGTTCCCTTATATTTACGAGTAGGTACTGTGGAGGTACTCTATAGTTACAAATAGGTACGCTGTAAATTCCGTTTACTTACGCGGTACATTGCGGGCTGTAATTTAAAGCGTTACCCAAATCACTACTAAAAAAAAAAATTGTATCTAGTAAAATGTATCTAAACTTACTACTTTTTGCATAGGGTTTGTCATGCTTTATCAAGCACATAATTGTATTTTTAAACTTAAACTTTAGCTCACAGTTCCTCTTCTATGAATTTCCTTGAATAACCAAACACCATTTTTGCTTTGTGGTCTCAGGTTCTTGCATTCTAAATTACATGGTGTAGGCCTTTTTCATCCATCGACTTGAAACTGGATTAAGAAGGTAAGAATGAAAAAAGATGAGGATGTATTATATCTGATTTAACATGATCAAGATTTTAGAAAACTTTAGGATACATTTAACAACATACATGTTAGCAACTAGTTTTACCGGTTTGTGGGGAAAACATTTCTGTATTTCTATTATTATTATTATTATTATTATTGTACATATAAAACATTTTTTTTTTTCTCCACTAAGGGCAAACCCCAAGAACATGATGAGACCTCTGCTGATTAATTTGCTTTTACAAGGTATTTACATTTTTTTTCTTAATATATTAGGTGCATTTGATAAGGGTGTACAACATTAAAATCTATCACTCTTTTTTTTATCTTTTGTTTTCTTTTCTTTTCCTTTTTTTTTTTATTATTTGACCAGCATTTCAGTTCAGGTTATTTAGTGTCTTTATGGATTCTGTTGTCTTTTCTTGTTCTGCTTCTTGGAAATTTTACTGGGTCTAATGGTTACATACATCATATAGTCTGTGGCTAAATTTCAGGTCATACATTTGTAGAGCTCTTATTCTTATGGGGAATTTAAAACAGTGCAGATTTAGGCAATATTGCCCAGCAACAGGAAGGGTTATTCAATGTGTCAAGTGATCTCCCCAATCTATTTATTTTTAAATCAATATCACTGATTTTAACATTCACCCTCTGAATGTACAGTATTAGGCGATATTACTGTATATGACAAACAAGTCTCCCTCCGCCCAAGCAAAATTGCATGCAAAACCTTTACATAATTTACTTACTTTGTATTATGATGCTGAAACACAAGGCCAAGCAAAAGCATACACAGTACATTACCTAGGTATAGTCTTTCATTTTTGGATCAGTGTGTTTAGATTTTTATATTTCTTTAAACTATGATGACTTGTTTCTCATTAATTTAGATTTTCAATTAATCATGTTATTGCATAAAATAATATGTTAATGGTAAACAAAAATAGAACTATTTTTTGAAAAAGTACCACTTACTTTTAATTTGTCCCACAGGTGTTCTGCTGTATGATGCTTTGGCGTGGTATGTGAGTATCCTTTAGTTTATGATCATTTGCATCCAAATGATGTCATTGAGAATTTCAGAGGAAAAACAGATTTACATGGTGACCCATCAATTAGGGATTGCAGTCTGCTGATCACAAGATTGGAATCATCCCACCATGGAGAGAAATTATATGCATGGATTGACCCTGAAAATGTTGGTTGGCGCACTTACACATTTCATGATGTCACCTCTACAGTCCTTGTTGACGGTATGTAAATATTCTTGCAATACTTCCACTGTAATATGTGTGACTGTAGTGAATTATTGTGTGGTGAGTAACAATGGACACTACATAATGATTTTTTTTTTTTTTTTTTTTTTTTAACCAGTTTATTTGTTTAAATAACATGTTAAAATAAAGTCAAGGCAATTTGCCCCAAAAAGTGTAATGTAAACTCGAACATTTCTACGTTTTTGCATTATATCGCATTATATTGCATTTATTTTAAAGAAACGTAGCACATTTTTTAATTCAAAATATGTATGAAATAAAGCTAAATTTGAAAACAATATATTGTTCAAAATGAAGACGAAGAGTCTTGGATCATTTTTGCCTGTCCAGAGTTCTAAAATGTGTTTATATGTTGAGGAAGTAATTTCATACATCATGAAAAATGACCTCAAGACTAGTTGGATAAAAAAAAAAAAAAAAAAAAAAAAAAATCTTGTATCTAATGCAGTGAAATTTAGATATTTGTGAGTGTCCAAATACTTTTTGGGGACTTTTTTTTTTTGTTTCTGTAAATTCTAGCAAGTCCACAGCAGCCCAGCATCAGTATATATGGAGGTGACAAAATGGGTGACACCATCACAGTAGAATGTTCAACTTTCCACTCGTGTCCATACAGCAAACCAACCATTACCAGGCATGAAAATGGGTCGGGGTGAAAAAGGTGAGAAGGGTGCTCAAGGGGTGATGTGGCCTCTGATGGGGCCAGGAGGTGGGGGGACTCCCACAGAATAAATATTATGGCCTCATTAGGGGACATGCTGTAACTTAACTTGTTTATTCTTCCATCATGATTGACAGCCAAGTTTTTTTTTTTTTTTTGGGCAAGGAAATCAACCTAATAAGTGTTTTCTACCATTATCGAAAAACATACCATCAACCACAAATGCTATTTGCAATTGCAGACAGAGCGTGCCAGAAAAACGATACTTTAGTATTAAATGTAACTTACCCTCTTAAGGGTACGTTCACATGAAGCATCTAAAAACGCATGGAAAACGCGAGGCGCGTTGCTTCCTCCACCAATTTCAAAGCGCTTGGGCGCTCGCGCTTCTGTAGCGTCTGCCTTCACTAGGCAACCATGAAGGCGCTGTCAGATACAATAACATTTCTGCTTTGGATTTTAAACTGCGTGGCTCCATTGAAAATAAAGAGCTTGCGCGAGCAAAAGGCGCTGATGTGAACGGCCCCTAAGCCTTTCGTGACATATAAACACCACGAAATTTAATTGTGCATCTCTCCCCTGTCGTCTTCTCCCACGCGGATTGTCCCGCAGGAAGAACTGGCGCCCTGGATGTCAGTGGATGGCGCGCACGGTCTACGAACGCGGGACGCTCAGCTTTCACGATTTGAAATGGTTCAAATCCACTTTATATTAAGTTTTAATTAATCAATAAATACCATCCAAGACTGCTATTAAGAATGTAGAACACGTCAGGGTTCATAATAATGCATTTTTTATTGTGTCACGAAAGGCTTCAGAGGGCGGGTTACAGTATCTAGTTGTTCTCTAGAACGGTGACCACTTCACCTTCAGTCCTCTCACCTCAATATCATCCACACGTCCTGGAAATATGAGTTATAGAGATTTTAAAAAGAAGCACTATAAGAAGCGTTTCTTTTCTGTAATTTACCATTAGCTATACAAGCTTGAAGCTAACTTCAGTAACAATAACTAGCTAACTGCTGCTATTGTCTGCCAAATGCCAAATGCCTAAATGTAACTGTACCGTTAACTAATCATTTTCCACCGTGTTCTCTAACTATGTTCAATGACTCAATTCATCAAGCTGTACCTAACAACGCCTATGTCAACAAAGCTCCTGGGTAACTTAGATATACCAGAAAATATAAAAAATGATTGAAACATCACTCAGGCCCCGTTTTCACTAATCGGAACCATATCGGAAACGATGTGCGTTCATACACGTTTCTGTGTCCGCTGAAACGCTAGTCACATGACTGATGATGACAGTGAATGATTTGCATGCACCACGCGGGAGCGTGTAAATATCATAAATTAATAATAAAACAATATAACATTCATAAGGGTGGGTGCATTTGTCAGTTTTTTTTATTTGCGGTTTCCCGCAAAAGCATCACATGACCGATGTCACGAACCCAGCGAATCAGAAAGGCGCAAGTCACAGTGACGTGGTCCAATAAGGACGGCAACTAGAGCTCCTATGTCAGCGTATCCCAAGGGCTTGCGTTTTCAGGCGTCCACACAGTGACGGACCAGATCTGTACTCAGATGAATTAGTGGGAGCTGGCGGCATCAAATCGTTCCGTCTCTGGAGCCGTTTTCCACCGTATTAGTGTGGACGAACACTGCATCCGCAACGAAAATGACCCAAATACGTACTAGTGTAGACGGGGCCTCAGTCAGTTGAGTTTCCAGCTTCTAAAGGTCTGCAGATATGTCTTCTATGTACATGCTCTGTTCAATTAGAACCAAACCGCTTCGCCCCGCCCCCACCTCCTCGCGTGCGCACCCCCCCTCCCCCTCAAAAATAATTTCTCATCAAATCTACACGATTCACGTGGGTCACCTGTTTTGGCTTCAAAACGGCGAATTTCGCCAAAAGGTGAGGGATTTTCATGCCTGTATTACTCTGAATGGTATAGACGGAACTGATGAAATCAGGGATGAGTCTGTTAAAGACGGCCTGTGGAAAATCACTCTGACACACACAGGTGTTGTAAAGGCAGAGCGTTCAACTATTGAGTGTTCAGTAACACATCATGGTGACATAACAGTGACAGCTACAAAAGATAAAAGTGCAGATTGTGAGTAAACACAAACATGAACTGCTTTGTGCGCTATTAACTGTAGATTCACTTTAAATGTCACATTGAGATCTATTGCAAGATTGATTGATTTATTTATTTATTAATCCTTTTAAAAATATTATCATAGGGGTTCAAGGAGTTAACGTGGAGACTTTCGGGCTTTATACTGCAGCTCCATGACTTGTATTCATCCTCATTTGCATACTTGTTGGAGTCTTCACATACAAGAGACAGCACAGGTAACTGTTTTCATGGCTTATTCTAATTCAGTGGTGCCCAAACTTGGTTCTGGAAAGCCAGTGTCCTGCTGAGTTTAGCTCCAACTTGCCTCAGCAGACCTGCCAGGAAGTTTATAGTATTCCTAGACTATAAAAAACAAAAAAAAAACAATTTGTTGAATCAACCTAAAATAATTTGTTACCCTGCTACCTTAAAGTTTTAAGTTCAGTCAACTCAAATAAGTTTATTCAACTTAAAAAGTTAAGTTGTACTAAGTGACAACTTAGACATTCAAGTTGACTAAACTAAAAAAAAAAAAAAGTTTGTTAAACTTAACAGCTGTGTTTGTTACTCGACTGTCTTAAAAGTTTAAGTTGAATCAACTCAAATAGCAAATAGTCATTTAGTAAATGGTAACATTTTAAGTATTTTTTGAGTTGACTAAACTTAAAATTTTAAGGCAGCCAGCTAACAATTTATTTTAAGTTGACTCATCAAATTTTTTAAGTTTGGGCACCCTGGTTCTAATTCTTCTGAATTTCTGTATTTACATTGAGGTCTGTATCTCAAACTGGATGCCAAACAGAAAGTGAGGATTGAATGTTAATGATTTAAGGTATTGAAATCAAATTTTGTGTATGATGTCACTGTCCTGAGCACCTGAGCAGTTTGTGGACAGTACCTACCTGGTCAAGACAGTACCTAGTGGTCAAGATTTATTTTTATTTTTTATTTTTTTCACTTTTCTTGGAAAAAAGTTTTTGGTCTGTTTAATGACAAGAGTTTGCCTTTGGATTCATTAGGATAAGTAGTAAATCCCTGTCAGTTTTACTCCGGTTGGGCAATTTTGTAATATTCACTTTTTTTTTTTTTAGCATTTAGCTGTGGGACCTTAAAGGAAATCAGGCAAGATTGATTTGATCCCTACTGTGCCAAACCAACGCAAAGAGCCAAACTGCACACTGCATGACCATAAAACTGAGACCTGCCATATTTGTATGGGGACCTCCTACAACATTGTCGACTTTTAACCAAAGACAAATGGGTCCCAAAACGGCACATCCCAACTCTCACAAAGAAGACCATAAGATAACATAGAGCTTTATGACCTCCTCCTTCCTCACAGGACTGAAATCTTCACCACCCTCTCAATGGCACAAAGACTGCTTATAATTTTCTATATTTCTGCCCAAATATGCCCAAAACATCATCAGATTTTCATATAAGTCCTGAAAGTAGGCAAATGGAACCCAATTAAACAAATACAAATATTTGCAAAATATTTGCTTTGTCATTTATGTATTAAGAAAAGATGATCCAGTGTTACATATCTGTGGATTGCAAAAGTATGCTATCAGTATCTGGTGTGACCCCATTTTGCTGCAGTAACTGAAGGTAAAGTTTCTTGTAAATGCTGATTAGTCCTGCACAATAACATGTGGGAGTTTTAACCCATTCCTTAGTGCAGAACAACCTAAGAACTGTTGGCTTAGGTTCTTACACAACATTTTAATTGGATTAAGGTCTGGACTTTGACACAGCCATTCCAAAACATTAACTTTGTTCTGCTTTAAACATTCTTAGAATGGCTTGTGTGCTTGGGGTTGTTGTCATGCTGCATGACCTATGTTCTCTTGAGATAAGTGTCCTAACATTTTCCTTTAGAATTTACTGGTATAATTCAGTCAGTGATGGCAGGCTGTCCCCAAGATCCATGGTACCATGGTACTCCGAAAACCAATAAATTACATTTTGGTTTTGTATTTTCAGAGGTGCTCAGTCATCTCATTTGTTTATGACATGATTCACTTCCACAAGCATGATCAGACTTTAACAGATCCCTGTTCTTTGAATAAAACAGGTCACGTACTGACATTTGACAGTCATTGCACTGACCGAAAACACATCTGCACAGATGGACTCTAATTTCACCTTTAAATGAACTGCTAATCCAAGCAATTTACACATTTTTGCAATGCACAGATACGTAACACTCAATCATTTTTCTTAATAAATAAATGACAAAGAAAATATTTTTCTCTCACTTGTTTGATTATGTTTTCTTTGTCTACTTTCAGGACTTATATGAAAATCTGATGATGTTTTGGGTCATATTTATGCAGAAAAATAGACAATTGTAAAGGGTTCACAAACTTTCAAGCGGCACTGTATATCATAATGCATCAGACCATTCCAAAGCAATACTAAGAGGACAGTATAATCAAACATCATAATGCCTTAATAATTCTGTATCATGTCTATAACCCACATTTAACTATTATGCTTTTAAACAGATTATATATCATAACTTTTCAGTTAGGACGTATGCAATGTAAGTACAACACAGTCAGGTAAAAAATAGCTATAAAAACAGTTATATCTTGCAAATTATGTTTGTAATTATACTATTTATACATCAACACCATTTAATCATATAATTAATGTAATAATGTAATATTAACCTTTTCAGTTTATTTGTGTCATACATTTTATTATTAAATAACAAAATCTTTAGATTTGATAACTGTTCTCTTTTTGTTGTAGACACCTTTTTATATATCAATTATATTTTGTCATTCTTGATACTAGATTCTTACATAATCCATTTGTTTAAGCAGGGGACCAAGAACAGTAGTTCTACCACAAAAGACTCGGGTGATTTGAATTTTATTAATTTGACAAAACGAATCAAAAGAAAAGATCTTTGGCATAGGCTCCATCCATAGCTAGGGTCGGTAAATTGTAGATTCCAGCTATCACTGCCAGATGAAGGCAGGGGCGGAGCCTACCCCAAAAGAAAGAAAATGAAATACCCACCAGATGGAGTAATACTTTGAAGATCCTAGAATTTACAAAACAAGCAAAGAGAATAATTAGTCATGGTAAAGAAAATCTGTATTAGATAATTAACTATATTAAGATGTTGATAGGCACTACTAGGCCGTGCAGAGAGGGAGGCTACGATAGGTCTTGTAGAGAGATCGTGAAAGGTGTGATAGTGAAAGAGGCCATGATATGCCGGACAGTGCTTAGAAGTGAGAAAGGCCACGATAGGCCGCAGTGAGAAAAGCCCACAGAGAGGAATGGCCACAATAGGCCACAGTGAGAAAAGGCCACAGTGAGGAATGGCCACAGTAGGCCACAGTGAGAAAGGCCACAGTGAGAAAAGGCCACGATAGGCCACAGTGTAAACTCTTTAATCGATCCGACTGAGCTCGAACGGAATGAAATTTCAATCGGATTGAAAGGGGTGGTTTATTCCTTTTCTAATCCGATCCAACAGCAAAAAATGACCATGTAAATGCTTGAATCCGATCCTTTCTCAATCATATTCAGAAGTCTCTGGGGCACATGCGCAGTGCAATGTTGACACGCATTACGTAGTGCGCAAGTTTACGTTCACGTTTTCTTTAGATCACAAAAAAAGGTTGATGTTTTATGAATGTGTATGCCAACATGGAAAAAATAATGATGAGCTCTGTCACGTCTATAGTTGCCACCACAAGTGTGATTGATATGACATCACAGGCAGAGCGCGTGTGCAAAAGTTTTAATCGGAATGTATATAAAACACATATAAACTGATATTTGAATCAGATTACAATGTTTAGAGTACATGTAAACAGATCTGCAATCGGATTCAATTCATTCGGATTGCTGAAAATTGGTGCATGTAAACATAGCCAGTGAGTGAATAGGCCACAAGTCAAAAAATAAGGATATATATCCCAGATAGCAAAACTGATGTGGCCCAGATCTGGCTTACATCTGACACATCATCTGGGCCGCATTTGGCATGGAATGATGGCACTTGAGCGGTCCACTCCTGTTTGCCAGACCTCAACCACAAGAACGCCATAACAATGCCACACATCAGCCAAACACAAAACAAATAAAACAGATCTGGGCCAAATCTGGGGCTCGTTCTTCGTACGTCGTTAACTCAGTTAGCTGGATTTGATTGTTGACGATTTGGCATGATCTTGGATTGTTTGGTTCTTCGAAGCTCATCCTGGACTTGCTGTCATAGCAACAGGTGCGCAAGCTTAAACCTGCTCGGGAGCAGGCTTATTTCATGTAAACAGGATTAGATCGCGGCTTTATAACCGGAGGAGATAGGGAAGTCTGTCGCAGCCATGTCTTGTCCATTTTTACGACAGCAACCTGTTGCGGAAGGTGCAAGAATAATTCGCAGAGCTTTTCGAATTAATCGCGTATTGCGGGATAGACAGGATCCTTTGGCGCAGCGCGAAAGTGTAATTATTGAGAGATATCGTTTTTTTCGTGAGGGTGTTATTTACATCATTAATTTGTTGGAACCCCACATTAAGTGTTCAACACGGAGGAGTCGGGCTTTGACAACTGCACAGACTGTGTGCATTGCCCTGAGATTCTTTGCGAGTGGCACTTTCCTTTACACTATTGGAGATGCAGAGAACTTAGTGAAAAGTGCTGTCTGTCGTGCCATTCGCAAAGTTTACCTGGCACTTAAGCAGTTTTTAAGGGTTTTTGTGGTATTTCCAAGCCACTTAAGACCCCAGGTGGTAAAGCAGAATTTTTTTGCTATTGCAGGTACATTTATAATTGTTAATGACATGCAATCATGACCATGCCAAAAAGTATGACTAACAGCATGTGTCCTTCAGGCTTCCCTAACGTGATTGGTGCCATAGATTGCACACATATCCCCATCAAGGCCCCACCAGGCCCCAATGAAGGGGATTTTGTGAACAGAAAGGGGGTTCACAGTATAAATGTGCAGGTATGTTACTATTACAATTTATAATATTCCAGATTAGTAATATATTACATAAAAAAAAAAATGGATCAAAAAGTATGCAGTTGACTGACTAAAATCTCTTAGATGGTGTGTGACGCTATGTTCCATATAACAAATGTGGAAGCAAAATGGCCAGGATCAGTGCATGACTCAAGAATTTTCAGAGAGTCACATTTATGCACATTATTTGAACGTGGTAAGGGAACATATAAATGTCAAGCTCACAGTATTACACACACACACACACTTATGCTGAGCCTAACAAAAACTGCATTTTTCCATTATACAGGGTATTTTGACGGGATCCTGCTTGGAGACAGGGGCTATGCCTGCAGGCAGCATTTTATGACGCCCTTCCCTGACCCAAACCCTGGACCACAAACCCGTTACAATGCAGCTCTAGCCAGGACAAGGGCACGCATTGAAATGACCTTTGGGCAACTAAAGGAAAGATTTCAGTGTCTGAAGGGTCTGAGGGTTGCACCTGACAGGGCCTGTGACATAATTGTTGCATGTGCCATCCTCCACAATATTGCCACCATCAGAAAAGGAGAGGACCCCTGTGGTGGAGGTGCAGCCTGATGATGACCTCCAGCCAGTGCACTTGGACCAGCCTAGTGGCAGAGCTGCACGGGACAGAATTGTGGAGCACCATTTTTGAATGTGTAAAATAAAAGACAAGACAAATATGCTTAGTTCCTGGAGTTTTATTTAAACATTTTTTTTTTATAAAGAAAAGCCAGCAAGTCATCTTTTGCCTGCAATAAGAGATAGTTATGTAAAGTCAGCAATACTACTATGTGTCAAATGGTGTATTAGCACTTACTCTGAAGGTCTTTTTGAAGCAACTCTATCTCTAGTGCAATTTTTCTCTTTTTGAAGTTGTCGAGTTCAATTTCTCCTCTTAATTTGTGTTTTTTCAGGTCAAAATACTCGATTTTTTGTTGAAGATGCCATTTATATAGGGAACGGATGTCACCCTGTGTCATTTTGTGAAAGAGAAAAAAAAAAAAGGGGGGGGGGTCAAAACATGCCTCATGCAACAAAAGTAAAAAGTAAAAGTACAACACTGTCCACCTCTGTATCAGTTCTTTGTGCAGACTCTTCTGAAAGCCTTTCTGTAGGCCTTTCTCTAGGTGTGGACTCCTGCAACTCATATTGCAGACAGAAAGAATAGGTACACAAGTATATACAAATTAGTGTAAAGTTATTTTATGCACTTACAGGTTCTTCCTCCAAAGGACAGTCATCTGAGAGGGTTTCTTCACTGTCCTGTGCAATGGAAATAAATGGGTATTCCAAAGTGTTGCACTCTCTTCCCTTTATGCAAGTTAGAAAAAGTACACAACTTACTGCATATGCTTCAGCCACCACTTGCTTGGGAACAGGTAAAAATGTTGGTGTATTATGTAAAACTGCACAAAAGAGGAAAAAAAAACACATTTGTCATTACAATTTACTACATGTAAAAAATATAATGTGATCAATAACTCATGGCAACATTTTATTTTAACTAAACGTTTAGAAGTCTTCACTTTCACAAATGGTTGAAATGACTGTACCAGCCATTTGGATTATACTTAATTTAATGCAGCAACAGATAATTTTACAGTGTACTAAGAGAATTGAAAGCTCATTTAGCCTACCAGTAATGAAGGTGTTGCTGCTACTGGTCCCTGGCTTTGGGTCTGAGGAAGAGCTGCCCCCAGGGATGCCCTCCACAATGGTTCGGTTTTCATTCAACTCAAGGGCCAGCTCCTCTGCTGGGGTATATTGTGGTGGTGCAGGACCACCACCTGTTTTTTTTTTTTCAGCCTTTTTCTTGGTGGCTGTTATAAACAGACAAACACATTATTTAACAGTGGCTTTTAAAAAGTAAAAAAGTGGCTTTTTAAAATAAAGACAGTATAAGAATTAAAGGCTACCATTTTGTAGAATATTCTTGTACTTCACTTTTACTTGTCCCCATGTTCTAGTGGGTCCCGTGGTGGCTCTGACATAAAAGAACAAAGTAAATATGAAATTATTAAAATGCAAAAATACACACTGTAGAAAGTAATAGAAGCATCTACCATGGACAGCACTTACGCATTTAATTTGTCTGCTACTTTTTGCCAGCCCTCTCTCCTGGCTTTTGCAGACTTTGAAGTGTTTCCTGTCGTTTTAATTAAAGACTCAAATTCGGCATAACCTTCCAATAAAAGCTCTTGTTCTGCTTGGGAGAAAAACTGGGCACGTTCTTTGGCCATGCTGAACAGCCAATAACAGCGTTGCTAATCATTGTTTCTACTATCGATACATATCCCCTTTTAAACCAACGCATGAACGTGCAATTATCTCAGATAACTCAATCCAGCGATACTAATCATAAACAACAGGTGTGTTCGAAGAACCCAATTAGCCGGATCATGATTAGCACGATGATATCATCTTGGATGTCTCATTTGATCTCGGATGTTTTAAGCAACGTACGAAGAACGAGCCCCTGGGCCAAAATTAATATTACTGGTGCCCAGATTTGAGCCAGAACTGCTTTATTTGTTACTCAAAAAAAGAATTCAGTCTAAACATAAACTTTATGTATTTAAATTACATGCAAAATGTACATCCATTTAGATTACATAGCATTAATATAAACAAATCAATAAACTTAATGTGATTCATATGCATCAGTCATATGTGAATGAAATAAGTAAGATTTATGTAAAAGTTCCCAGTGTTTTCACACTACAGAGTGTTCAAGCAGCATAGACACAGTGTTGGAGTTAATTATGTGATGATTGACCATTAATGATGAACACCTGCTGTTTACAAGCACAATCACTGATGGAAAAAAGAAAAACACAAGAACTACGACTTCAGCCACAAACAAGATGAAATCAACTGAAATAAAACACATCTCTTTAAACATTTTTTCTGTCAAACATCTAGAGAAGCTCTATTGAGAATTAAGAAACGTTTAGATGATTTATTGAAAACATTTCATTTGACCTAACCATCATAGCGATCAGGGGTTACTTTAGTTGGGCTCTTGAATCTCGACTTCCTTATATTAGGTTTTTCTTTTGGTTGCTGTAATTGTGTTTGTGAAACATACTTACTACAGCAAAAAAAGAAGTAAATAAATAAAACACACTTGAATGTGTTTGGTTAATTATATTTAATTTAATTGTGGTCTAGTGGCTTAATTTGCTGATTTTATTCAGTGGTTAATCTATTAGTTTAATGATCTTTAGACAGCTGTCTAAACTATTATGAAAGTTTATCCTATGCACAAAACTTTTAAATCTATGGCATCACACAGACATCAAGAATCAGTCTATGAATCTCAGCAATGGTGACATTAAAAAATTGCATGCTGGGAGTCATGGGTGAGTTTTGTACTCTGCTGGTACCCAGCATGCATTGCAGCAGGAAGCATTTGTCACCATTGCTGAGATTCATAGACTGATTTTTGATGTCTGTGTGTGTCTGAGAGACGCCATAGATTTAACGGTTTTGTGCATAGGATAAACTTTCATAATAGTTTTTCATAAAAGATCATTGAACTAATAGACTAGCCACTGAATGAGATCAGTAAATCAAGCCACTAGACAACAATTACATAACACTAATAATTAACCAAACACATTCAAGTGTTTTTTTTTCTTCCTTTTTTGCTGTAATAAGTATGTTTCACAAACACAATTATAGCAACCAAAAGAAAAATCTAATATAAGGAAGTTGAGATTCAAGAGCCCAACTAAAGTAACCCCTGATCGCTATGATGGTTAGGTCAAATGAAATGTTTTCAATAAATCATCTAAACGTTTCTTAATTCTCAATAGAGCTTCTCTAGATGTTTGACAGAAAAAATGTTTACTGAGATGCGTTTTATTTCAGTTGATTTCATCTTGTTTGTGGCTGAAGTCATAGTTCTTGTGTTTTTCTTTTTTCCATCAGTGATTGTGCTTGTAAACAGCAGGTGTTCATCATTAATGGTCAATCATCACATAATTAACTCCAACACTGTGTCAATGCTATACTTGAACACTCTGTAGTGTGAAAACACTGGGAACTTTTACATAAATCTTACCTATTTCATTCACATACGACTGATGCACATGAATCACATTAAGTTTATTGATTTGTTTATATTAATGCTATGTAATCTAAATGGATGTACATTTTGTATGTAATTTAAATAAAAAAAGAATTCAGTCTAAACATAAACGTTATGTGAGTAACAAATAAAGCAGTTCTGGCTCAAATCTGGGCAGCAGTAATATTAATTTTGGCCCAGATTTGGCCCAGATCTGTTTTATTTGTTTTGTGTTTGGCTGATGTGTGGCATTGTTATGGCTTTCTTGTGGTTGAGGTCTGGCAAACAGGAGTGGACCGCTCAAGTGCCATCATTCCATGCCAAATGTGGCCCTGATGATGTGTCAGATGTAAGCCAGATCTGGGCCACATCAGTTTTGCTATCTGGGATAACACCACTTATATATTCCTTGTGTCAAGCAACGATTGGCTTAATCTAATAGTGAGACATGACGTAGCATTGAGTCTTCGAGGTAGAACTTTCCGCTAGAGCTTCCATTTTAAAAAGGAATTTATATGTTTAATTTCAGCAAAAGACATGAGTAATCTCACTTATTTTGAAGCCACTTTCACTTCTCTGTATGGCAGTTTCTAGACAGAGGGAACAGCTGAAGACAACCAAAGATTGCAGAAAGTACAAAAAACCCCAGCAATTTAATTGATATACCAGTGGAGTTCCCTAAACGGACAGTTCCATTCTTTAGATGTGCTTGAATGAACACTATAGTGCCTGCTATCAGCGTTTTATCTGTTTCATATAAAACAGCAATCGGGAGAATGACAGGACATTTGTCACTACATTTAATTCTTGAAGGTACAGTCTGGCCACGTGAGAAAGGCCACAGTGAGAAAAGGCCACGATAGGCCACAGTGTAAACTCTTTAATCGATCCGACTGAGCTCGAACGGAATGAAATTTCAATCGGATTGAAAGGGGTGGTTTATTCCTTTTCTAATCCGATCCAACAGCAAAAAATGACCATGTAAATGCTTGAATCCGATCCTTTCTCAATCATATTCAGAAGTCTCTGGGGCACATGCGCAGTGCAATGTTGACACGCATTACGTAGTGCGCAAGTTTACGTTCACGTTTTCTTTAGATCACAAAAAAAGGTTGATGTTTTATGAATGTGTATGCCAACATGGAAAAAATAATGATGAGCTCTGTCACGTCTATAGTTGCCACCACAAGTGTGATTGATATGACATCACAGGCAGAGCGCGTGTGCAAAAGTTTTAATCGGAATGTATATAAAACACATATAAACTGATATTTGAATCAGATTACAATGTTTAGAGTACATGTAAACAGATCTGCAATCGGATTCAATTCATTCGGCTTGCTGAAAATTGGTGCATGTAAACATAGCCAGTGAGTGAATAGGCCACAAGTCAAAAAATAAGGATATATATAACACCACTTATATATTCCTTGTGTCAAGCAACGATTGGCTTAATCTAATAGTGAGACATGACGTAGCATTGAGTCTTCGAGGTAGAACTTTCCTCTAGAGCTTCCATTTTAAAAAGGAATTTATATGTTTAATTTCAGCAAAAGACATTAATAATCTCACTTATTTTGAAGCCACTTTCACTTCTCTGTATGGCAGTTTCTAGACAGAGGGCAGGGCTGAAGACAACCAAAGATTGCAGAAAGTACAAAAAACCCCTGCAATTTAATTGATATACCAGTGGAGTTCCCTAAACGGACAGTTCCATTCTTTAGATGTGCTTGAATGAACACTATAGTGCCTGCTATCAGCGTTTTATCTGTTTCATATAAAACAGCAATCGGGAGAATGACAGGACATTTGTCACTACATTTAATTCTTGAAGGTACAGTCTGTTTTATTTAACATTTATGTTTATTTAACATATTCAACTGCTGCTGTACATTTATTCATCCAGTTAGATTATAATTTTAGAATGATACATGCTACATGCATAAAAGTGCAACAAACAAATGTTAGAAAGTCAATAACAGTTCAGAAAAGAGTGTAAACTATTATAATACTGTAATTGCACCATTGAAACGTTTTTGAACGTATTTGTTTTTGCAATAGTCACAAATACCAATTCTGACATACTTTAGTTTGCTTTTTTTCATACTGTAGTCTATTATTCTAATAATGAAATAATAGTAATAATACAAATATTATTATGTTGAACAACAGCTTTCTCAGACATGTTCTCCAAAATTTGTGCCACAGTTGTTCTGCTGTATTCCGCTTTGGCATGGGAAGTGAGAATGCCAAAGGAAATTCACGGTCTCAAAGGTTCCTGTCTGGTTATACCATGTTCTTTCAGCTACACATCCGACCCACCTGTAAACCCACGGAGAGTTGTGTGGTATCAGTGGGTCTCCAAAGGCTATCCTTTAGTTTACGATCCATGGTATCCAAATGATGTCATTAATAAATTTAAAGGAAATACTGATTTATATGGAAACTCAAGTTGGGACTGCAGTCTGCTGATCAAAAACCTGAAACCATCCCATCACGGAGAAAAAATATATGCATGGATTGACCCTGAAAATGTTGGAAAGAGCACCTACGCATTTTATGATGTCACTTCTACAATTCTAGTTAATGGTACGTCAATACTTTGCTTTTTCAATTTGCTTGACTCCCTATATAGTCGAGTGTGTTGTGTAATTGTGTCATTTCTGCTATTTGTAGCAGATCCACAGCTGCCCATTATCAATATTTATGGAGGTGAAAGAACAGGTGAAACCATCACAGTAGTATGTTCAGCTTTCCACACGTGTCCATACAGCAAACCAACCATCACTCTGAATGGTATAGAAGGATCTGATGAAATAGACAATGAGCATTTTAAAGACGGTCTGTGGAAAATCACTCTGACGCGCACAGCTGTCGTAAAGACAGAAAGCTTGACTACTGAGTGTTCTGTAACATATCATGGTGGCATAACAGTGACAGCAACAAAAGACAAAAATGCACAGTGTAAGTTATTATGCATTATGCAGATTTTGATTGATATGATCATTTCAACTGTGTGCTAATAATGCCTTAACGTTTTAGCCCATGTCCAAAAAGACGCAGTCTCGACGCATACTGGACCGAAGACTATTGGGCTTTACATACTAGCTCCATTGCTTGTGCTCTTCCTTACTTGCATAATTGCTGCATTCATCATTTACAAGAAACGACACCGGTAATTGTTTGTGTTTGTGTGTGTAACAATAATAACACAATAATTCTTTATAAATGGAATGTTCAGTAAGTAAGTAGTGAGCATTTTTAGTTTCTCACATTGTCATTATTGATTTTAGACAGCCTCTTAATAATATGCAAGGCTCATTAACACCATCTGAACAGAGGTATGTATGAAATTCACTTTTTCATTAATTTTCTTAAACCACTGATTAACATAGACTACAATGTTCAGATTTCTAAAACACAAACAATTGTATTCTTGTTGTAGAAGATCACGTTGGAATAAATTTTCAAGGTTGGCATTTTTTTTAACTCAACTATTCTTTGTATCATTGTATTTGGTCCTAAAACTAAATAAAATAATTTTCCACCAGGCAATTCAGTAGGTCTGAGGGTAGAGCAGCTTGGAGTAACAAAGAAAACAAGAGTGACATCAGGCAAGTACAATAAGATTTATTTTAGGTTATGTTAGTTTACTCTGTTAATAGTACAATGCCTACTGCACTAAAAAGTGGCATCTAGTAGTTAATATACAGACCGTCTTTTCAGTGACTTTCTATAAGTGACGTTGTTACACCAGTAGGTGGTGACAAGTGATTGTCTTTATGAGTGATTTACTGAATTCAAATGTGATTCGCTCAAAAATTTGTTCATTGGGGAATGAAACAATTGATTGCCTTTATAAGTGAGTCATTGAATCATTCATTCAACCAACATATCAGTCAAAAACAGTCCTTAAACTGATTTGTTAAAAATGATTTATTCAAGAATACCACTTCATGTAGAACAGGTGATTATTTGTGGTGCAAAAATAGACAAAGTAACATTATTGTGTTTAAACTTTACCAACAAATGGTTTACTTGTGGTTTACTTTACATTTATATTTACCATCCAAAATCACACTGAAACACATATAATATTTATGACCAGGGTTTGAAATTAACACCCACCAACCCGCTGTTCGTAAGTTATGTTCATAACTGGTGAGACATCATGACACTATGGAGTATATTGCAAAAACCAAACAAAACTTACGGAGTGCAGGCATTCACAAATAGGTGATGAAGTCTGGTTAGACGAACTTAGTGCACATATAAATAACGCATTTAGAGTGTGTTCTTTCACTGCATGATTGAGTCTATTAATATGCATTAAGGATGATCACATAATTCAAGATATGGGGCAAAAAATTAATATATTTTTTGTCTGTTACAAGTGCGATATTGATTTCATATAGCAGTTGAATAAACAAAAAGTTAATATCAAGAGACTTACGTTTTAAACACCATATTGGCTGTTTTTGCTGGATTTCACCAACAAAAATCATTCCAAACACAGCCACAGCATTGTTTTGCATCTCTGGGCAACATATGACGGTGTTTCGTTCCTGAATGAATCAACCATTTAAATGATTCGGATTAACTGCAATGACTCACTTAAGAGTGACTTACTGCCACCTATTGGCAGTTTTCAAAAGATCATCCACACTTTTAGAAAAAAAAAAAGTATTTTAAAATGGTAAATCGTCCATAAAAGGTCAAATTTAAACGTATTTGAAAATATTAATTTATATCACTGCTGTGAACTGACCAAACAGAATATATAGAATATCATAAACTTTAGGAGTCAGCTGTACAAGGTAGTCCTTAACAAATTAGCACAAAAACACATTCTGCAAAATAAATCTTTTTCAATATAATCCAAGAAAATATTGAGATATTTTTTGTCAATATCACACACTCCTAGTACACAAAATTATTTGCACAAGTTGCTTTGTCACATCCAATTTAGACAGCCTCAAGCTGTTGGTTTATTTAAAGTTTTTTTATTTATTTATTTTTTTTTCCCCGCTAGTAGAAGTAGTTATGAATGGCCGGTAACTTAAAAATTTAGTAGCCACATTGGCTGGTGAGTGAAGTTAATTTCAATCCCTGTTTATGACATCACATGCTTGCCAGAGTCTTCATTAGGCTTATCAAAGTGGTATTACTTCAATAAAATTTTCTCTTCACAGAACCAATACATGTACGGTGACTGCAAACAAGCCTTTCTCCAAACCTCGTATGCCATCACCAAAGAGGTACAGAGCATTTGATAAACATTCACTGCTTAGTAAAATAAGACTGTAAGTCTTTAAGCAGTAAAATTTCATGTACCACTTCCTGATTTCATTGCCATGATGAATGGAGATGTTTATGTTGTTGTTGTTGTTTTATATTCTTCTTTTCCTTTTCTTTCTCAGTGAGCCAAAATCCTACTCAGTGAGTACTTATTTATATTATTAAACATATTCTGATTCTATGATTTCAAATGCTGTCATAAAATATGTTATTGACTTATCTCTGTCCCTATTTTTTCCTAAAATATTATATTAAGGGTTATGATGCTGAATACACCAACATGGATGAACTCAACATGTATGGAAACATCTGATGACATAGTTCAACATAGTCAAACGTAGTGTTTTTTGAATGTAAAAAAAAAATGTATACATCAAATTGTTTTACAAATATTCAGTCAAGATGCTTTTTTTGTTGTTCACTTGCACATTTTTTTTTAAACATAACCATAAATAAAGCATTAAAAACAGATCAGAAATGGCCATCCATTGTAACACATTGATTTATTCACATAAACTCTTGTTCTAAACTACTACAGGTGATTCGACAAAAATGTGTGTTGCAGGATGAGTCAGCTATATAATATTCTATTGTTATACTTGTATATCATACATAACTAATCTGCATTTGTTCTAGGCATTAGGCCAAAGTGCACAGTAGGTGTTAATGACGTCAGCACTTTTCATAGCTGCTAAATTTCCGTTGCTAAAAGCCCTCTGCAGAGACCAACACTTCATGCTTGAACCAGGGAACCAGATAATGCTCATCAAAGGTCAGTTAGAGTAATTAATTTAAATTAAATGTAATTGTAAGCCTGTAGATGTAGAATGTGGTAATGTTTCAAACAGTAAATTGTGTTGCTGTATACATTACTGCAAATTTGTTTCATAATTCTTACAGAATCATTGACAGAATTTCTACTGAATTAAATCTGTGATTGTGAACCAAATGCTCTCAAAAATAATCATCTTTGTGACAGTGATAGTAAAAGGAAACATGTATAATTGTAATCACACAATAACAAGTTCAGATTTAATGAGTAGCTGTGTTACACATAAGTTCTGTGTAGAGTTTTGTACTCTTAATGAATTTATAAAAGATCTTATAACACACCCTCTTGTCAGTGCCACAGATGGTGGCGTTCTTGTCAGGAAATACTATATTTGACTGAGTTGTCACAAAGCAAGCACATTGATGTGATGTTTTTGGAGACTTAAAAAGACCAATGAGACCATTTTCATCTTGGTGAAGGGGGAACTCACTGCAAAGTACTGGTTTTTTGTGTGAATACGCTTCTCCTTTCTCTCACTTCTCTTATTTTTTACTTTTCTCTTCTTGGTAAAAGCTATTTATCCATTGCTCTAGAGAAGACGACTGAGAAGGTAAGAATAAAAAATGGTGTGTTGCAGGTTAATGTGCTTTAAAAGAAGACAAGATAAGAAGAAGAAGAAGAACAACAACCAAAAAAGTAATTGATAAACTTAAGCAATGCTGGAAATTTTCCCATTATTGACATTTTGAAACTACAATACCAGTGTGCAGATGCACACATATTGCATTTGTGGTACTTTTTTTTTCTGTGCCCATGTAAACAGATTAGAACATTCAAACTGCACACAAATGCAGCACAGCAAGTGTGTTGCAGAGTTATAGCGATGGCACATTGTGGTCAAAATTAAAATGGATTAAAGATGGAGTTGGTAGCCCAATTTTCCATCTTTTTTACATCTTTGTTATACAGTTTGAACGTTTCGTTACTTGCTAATAACAACCAATAGGCTAATTAAAGTGGTCTCAGTGTCAAAATATAAATTTGGAAGGCTCAGGACCAATGAGCCTTCGGTTCAAATGCAATTGTAGGATGTCTTACCTGCCTGTAAATACATAAGGTATTTGCATACCTTCACACAGCCATAATCGTGAGTTTATGGCATGACTACTGTTGAAGGCTGAATCAGAGAGTGTTTCCAGCCCAGTGTGTTGAAAAGTGGTTCACCCGGGACACTTTTAGTGTAGACACTGGACAAGGATGCATCTTGGATGTTTCAAGCACTAACTTGCACGGCAACCTTTTGGGCATAGAGTGCCGGTATTAAGTTTTAAGTTGGTTAACCACTATTCCACTGTGCACTGTTTTTTTGTTTTGTTTTGTTTTGTAAATGCATGATGTATTCATACAGTACATAGGCACTTTTAGATTAAAAAAAAAAATTATATTTGATTATCATGCAAAACCTTTCTAAGGCATTTTTTGTTTTAAATGTTTTTTTCTTTCAAAGGTTTCTTTATTTCTGTGCTTGAATTAGACTTACAGATCTACAATGTGACTGCACTGTGTGTGTCTGTGTATGTGGCAAGAACAATTGTGCATTAAAATGTTCTGTTTAATGACTGTTTTATAATAATGCGCTGCTTCAATTGATGCACACACACATCACTCACACAGAGATCATAAACTAGCGCGAGTTAATTCTCCCACTTTAACAGTATTTATAACTCCTAACTGGTTGTTTGACTATGGAATAATTAGCTCAAAATATTGCTTGCGTGCCAGTGATTACCCCTAAAGTTAAACCCCTGCACTAAAGTATAATGCAGAGCTGAATATATGGGGGTGTGGGTGGAGTTTTGGTGATCAGACCACCGGGAAAAGTTTGGGTGCTGTTAATGCCAATCAGTCTATGTCTACTGTTCTCTTCCTCCACAGCCAATCAGGGGCCACCTCCATCTTTGGGCACCTAGCCCTTATGTTACTCTGGACATGCACATTGACACTGTCAAATTTCACGTTCCGAATTCAGCCACAGATTTAGTGTCTATTTATAGTGTGGAGGCGGGATGCTTCGGATTCTAGAGAGCATTTGATTGGACAGAAATTTTGATGAGAAGCTGAAGTGCAGGGTGATGTCATTAAAATCACTGATCCATATTGGTGGAAGTTAGAGACTAAGTTTTGAATGCTTATATTTTATAACTGCGAATTTGGCATTGTTTTAATAATAATAATAATAATAATAATAATATGTTTTATTTGTATAAAACGAATAGTGAAAATTATAATTAGAAAAGAAGAACATCAGTATTATAAAACATGACAAACATAAACACAAGTGGCAAACAAAATATTACACAAAGAGAAAAAGTTAGAAAGGTAATGTTCAGAAAGCAAACAGATGGAGAGATCAAGATTATGTTTGGGTGACTGCAGCAGTTTTAAGTGGCATAGGGAATGATGAAGAGGTAAAAGAAACATTGATGAAGTGAGAAATTACAGATAACCTTAAGGCTAACATATTCATACTAAAAGCCAAAAAATGTCAATTTCGATTTTATGGGGATTTTAAAGACTTTTGGCCCTGTCAGCCTTCCATACATACAGTGTGCAATGACACAGTCAAATTTCACACATTTGGTTTAAAGTCTTTTGGCAATGTCAGCCTTTCATACGCATTAACGTTCAAATTTCATGTGTTCCATTTACAGACTTTTGGCCCTGTCAGCTTTCCATACATACAGTGCACACTGACACTGTCAAATTTAAAAGGAAAGTGGGGCTGTTGTATGATCCAAAAGAGTTTATAACCTTGTATGCCATCACCAAAGGCCTTCCTTGTAATATGTATAGCTTCTATCATAATTCTACAAATTTTGATTTGTTATTTGTATTTATTATTTATTTATTTATTTATTTTTTAGTTTTTTATTATTATTACTTTTTTTTTTTACTAAGTCTAAAGATGGAAGAAAATAACTTCTCTATTCTCTGTTCCTGGCTATACCAGTTATAGTTCACACTGAGATCTTTTCTCACTTTTTTTGTGTTTTGCTCACAGTTTGCAGTAGATTTTCATCAGGTTGACTTATTTACAAGTGAGACTCCATTAAGTAGATGCATGATGGGACCTCTGCTAGTTCATCTGCTTTTACAAGGTATTGAATGTTTTTCTCACTTCTTTATATAGTAGATACAGCTAATAAGGGCAAACAGTATAAAACAAATGTCACTGTAAATATTTTTCAAATATTTTAAAACATTTGCTTGGTTTTTGAGCATTTTGATTTTTGAAGATATCAGTTTTTGTTTCTTGTGCTGCTTCTTGGTCATTTTACTTGTGTTACACAAATGGCAGACCAGAAAGTTGTTAGATTTCAGGTCATAGATTTGTAGAACTTAGATGCAGTTGGTTGGTAAAAAGTTTTGTATTTACATGGGATCAATCAAGGAATTCTTAGCCAACATAATTTTGATTTAAAATGATAAAACTATATTACTAATTAATACAAATTCAACCAGTATCATCAGAGTTGTCAATTTGAGCAAAAGGAACAGTGTAGTATTTGTATGCATTTTTGAAAATTACCTTTCATGCAGTGCAACAGCTCATGCAAAGTTTTAAATCTGCTCCGAGCATAAAGTTAGTGACTTTCAAAAGAAAATCACTGCAAAATTACCAACCCAGTGTTTACAAAGTTAAAAAAAAAAAAAAGGTAAAACAGTAATTTAAGATGATTTGTTTGTTTTTTTAACTGTCTTGAACCGGAGTATAGTGCATTTGCACTACACTGTAAAAAAAAAAAATCTTAAAATAATGGTCAAATGACTGGCAGCTACGGCTGCCAAACAAAAACCATAAAATTACAGCAAAACATCCTAATTAAAATAAAGTGCAAAAACTATAATTTTACAGAAATGTTCATTAAAGGTTTTACAGGGGAAAAAAATTATTTTACAATTTCCCCTCTTGTTTCAATTACATTCTTTTACTTTAATTTTACAGTTTTTGTTTGGCAGCCATAGCTGCCAGTCATTTGACTGTTTTTTAACAGGACAATTTTTACAGTGTAAAACCCTTATTTTACAGTTTTTTCCCTTGTTTCATTTACATTCTTTTACTTTAATTTTACGGTTTTTGTTTGGCAGCCATAGCTGCCAGTCATTTGACCGTTTTTTTACAAGACTTTTTTACAGTGTATAAGATGAGCATTTCTGGTTAAAAAGTGTATACATATTTTTTTAAGAAAATGACAGTTCGTTTTGCTAGGTAAGACCCTTATTCCTCGGCAGGGATTTTTAAGAGCCCTCTGAAGCTGCACTGAAGCAGCATTTTTAACCTTCGATCCGTTGAGCACTAATAAAATTCACATACAGAGAAAAATCCTGGAATGTGGAAAACTTAATTTCTTTGTGAAAAAGAAAGACATGAATATCTTGGATGACATTGGGGTGAGTAAATTATCAGGATTTTTTTATTCTGAAAGTGGAGTAATCCTTTAAAAATAGTTTCTCTCATGTACGCTGTAGCATGCAAAATACGTATTTAGTTGTGCGTGTTGTGTAAGTTCCTTGCAGCTTGTACAGTAGGTTTCTGGCTTACCGGCTAACAGCAATATCTGTTCTCTCGCAATTGTCTAGAAATGTGTCTATGAATAGTGAATGTTTGTCGTTGTTATCACTTGTGAGTTATGATAAAGAATAGAGCAATACCTCGGTGTACAAAGTAATGCTTTATCAGTATGTTTCTGTGTTAGGCTAATGCATGTACAATGGCTTTTTGGGTGCTTAAAGTAATGGTGATGGGCGTTCCGTTTCCAACATGTGCTGGACGCAGTAGACTGGGTCATCGGACCAATCACCTCAGATTAATGCCGCGCAAAGGAGGAAGTTGTTGACCAATGAAAGTATTTTTTTTACCTTGCATGCAAGTCGAACTGTTGTTGGGAACTCCCAAAACCAAAATATGAACCTTTCATAATTCATAATAGGGGCACTTTAATTACAAATAGAGAGAACTTGTGTTTATGCCATTGTAAAAAGCTTCTTTGTGTATGAAGTGATATGATAAAACAAGTCCACCTCCAGCAACCAAGCAAAATTCTGAAGAAAAAAAAAACAATCAGGTAACTGAAAGTAGGTTTTCAAGGAAAATATCCGCCAGTCATTACTTTACAACTGATAATGCATTTCCATTAATTAAGAAATTATTGATTGAAAACAATAATAAAAAAAAATCTTCAACTTTTGTCTCACAGGTGTTCTGCTCTATGATACTTTAGCATGGGAAGTGAAAATGCCAAAGGAAATTAACGGTCTCCGAGGTTCCTGTCTGGTTATACCATGTTCTTTCAGCTACACATCCTATCCACCCAAAAACCCACGTAGAGTTGTGTGGTATCAGTGGGTCTCTAAAGGTTATCCTTTAGTTTATGATCCTTTGCATCCAAATGATGTCATTGAGAAGTTCAGAGGAAAAACTGATTTATATAGACAACCAAATGGGGATTGCAGTCTTCTGATCACAAGACTGGAATCATCCCACCATGGAGAGAAATTATATGCATGGATTGACCCTGAAAATGTTGGCTGGCGCACTTATGCATTTTATGATGTCACCTCTACAGTCCTTGTTGACGGTATGTAAATATTTTTGGAATACTTACACTGTAATATGTGTGACTGTAGTGAATTATTGTGTGGTGAGTAACAATGGACACTACAAAATGCTTCTTCTAAGTTAGATTTTTTTTTTCTAATCCATTTATTTGTTTAAATAACATTTCAAAATAACGGCAAGACAGTTTGCCCCAAAAAGGGTGATGTAAACCTAAACATTTTTACATCTTTGCATTATATTGCATTATATGGCATTTATTTAAAAAAAAAAAAAAAAAAAAAACAGCACATTTTTCAGTCAAAACATTTTTTTTAACAATGAGTAACAATGGACACTAAAAAACGAAGGCAAAGCGTTTGGGTTACACTTTATTTTGATAGTCCACTTTAGACATTCTACTAACTGTAAGTAACTTTGTAGCTACATGTCAACTACTTGTCAACTACATATCAAGTAAATCTCATTATTTGCAACTACATGTCCACTAATTCTCAGAGTAGACTTTAGGGTTAGTTTAGGGTAGGTTTAGGGTTAGTTGAATAAGTTGACAAAGAAAGTGTTAGAAGATATTAAGCAGACAGTCTACTAATACTCTACTAACTGCTAGCTGACATTTTGTTGCAAAGTTAATTACTGTTAGTAGAATATCTAAAGTGGACTATCAAAATAAAGTGTTACCAGAGTTTGGGATCATTATTGCCTGTACAGAGTTCTAAAATGTGTTCATAAGTTCAAAATGAGAGGAACTCATTTCATACATCACATAAAATGGCCTTAAGACTAGTTAGATAAAACAAAAAAAAAAAAAAAAAAAAAAAAAAGTTAGATCTGAGAAAAGCTCTAGCATTATTATTATTTATTTTATTTTGACAGATGCCAGTGAAATTCAGACATTTGTGATTGTCCAAATACTTTTTGTGGCTTTGTTTAATGATATAATGTTTCTGTAAATTCTAGCAAGTCCACGTCAGCCCAGCATCAGTATTTATGGAGGTGAGAAAATGGGTGACATTATCACAGTAGAATGTTCAACTTTCCACACGTGTCCATACAGGAAACCAACCATTACTCTGAATGGTATAGAAGGATCTGACAAAATAAAGGATGAGTCTATTAAAGATGGTCTGCAGAAAATCACTCTGACACGCACAGGTGTTGTAAAGGCAGAAAGCATGACTATTAAGTGTACAGTAAGACATTATGGTGACATAACAGTGACTGCTACAGTGGACAAAAGGTCAAAATGTGAGTAAAAACAAATATGTACTGCTTTGTGTGTGATTAGCTGTAAGTTCATTTGAATTGTTACAGTGGAACCTATTACAAGATTTCAGTTCAATTTCAGGTGTTCATGAAAAAATAACGATTGAGCCTGAACTGGCAGATGTCACAGAGGGTGTCGCAAAGAACTTCATTTGCAGCGTCCAGTATTCCTGCCAGAAAGAGACTCCAACCATCGCATGGAACTATAAGAACATGCAAATCACAAAGGGGAGCAAAACACCATCTGGTTTAAATCGGATCAGCTACTCCAACATAGCCTTTCTGGGTACAGAAGAAGATCATGGGAAGAAATTGATTTGCTCTGCAAAATTTTCTGGAGGAGATGTTTCAGCTGTTGTCGTTTTACGTGTACAACGTGAGTAATTTGTGAGTTGGTCCTGCCTTTTAAGAAAGGCTGCCCAGAGGTGTTGCAAATATGGACGCTGTGTGAAATAAGGGAATGTAAGTGTCTATACCAGAAGTGAGTGACACGACCCGACAAAAGACCATGGACAATCCTTTATAATTAGTGATGCTGTCTGATGCCACAACAAATCTCAGACAATAAACAAATTACTTTTCTATTTATGACGTACTGACACAGATACGAATGATCTGCAACAGTCACTTTTTCATGTCCAGTCTAGACCAACTGGTGTAGTATAGAACGCCATAAATGTCAAAAACGAAGAGGGCACATGGTTTGTGTGTTGCTTAACATGAAGAATAAATGATGCATTATTATCAACACGTCCTTTAAAAGAAAAGTTTTTGATCTTCCTGCCGTTCCATAGTCTAGACGTAGCATTAGGCTCAAATGTGACATTTCATTTGCACCCAAGCTAACTATAAAAACAACAGCCTCTAAAAGCGTATTGTTACTTATTGTTTTATACTAATTCTCTTACAGAGTACCAGAAACCAGTCCAGACCTTGAATGAAAGTATGTGGGATACCATATACCATACTCCATATTAATATAATTTATTTGCACTCTTAGGCCTTTTGATAATAAGCAGTTCTGTAATAATATTGATTAATCTATTATATGACATATCATTTCAGCCTATTTCCAATACGTGGCAGATGTGATACCCAAGATCACTGCGTTGCCTCACTCATGTGTTGTAATACCATGCAGTTTCAAGATGGAAGACAAATATCTCACTCAACTTGGGGTTCTTTGGGTCACCGAAAAAGGTGGCTACATGTTCCACACTAACCCAAGCAACATCTCACACAACTTCAAAGGCCGTACAAGACTCATCGGAAACCCAGAAGAGCAGAACTGTACTGTGGAAATGGATAAGGTGGAAACTCACGACAATGGGCCGTTCTGCTTCAGAGCAGAAAGAGAAAATGAGAGATACAGCTTCAACAACAGCTGTGTCTTCGTTGTAATGCGGGGTGAGAAAATATAACCAGTCACTATATTTTCACTATATTACTTTTGAAAAACATCACTAAAATAACATCTTTGGGTTTGTTATCAAAAAGCATCTCCTGACAAACCAGTGATGTCATCCCTTCCTGAAGACATCGATCCTGGGACACGTGTCCCTGTCAAATGCTCAGTCAACCACACATGCTCCTCTCACCCTCCCCAAATCACCTGGAGCGTCCCAATATCCCAAGAAACTATCAGCCACAATCACATTGGTGGAGGCGTCTGGGAAACAGCATCCGCTGTGACCTTTATTCCATCTGGATATGAAGATAAAGATGAAATTGTCTGCACTGCCAAGTTTCAGGGTGGTCAAACACAGGAAAATACTGCCTTTGTCCATATTAGAAGTAAGTATACTGTAGACTGATGTTAACGAAATCAGCTTGTGCACATTTTTTTTTTAATATGACTAGTCAAATAGAAACTGTGTTTCAAACATGTGCATGATGTGACGTGTGTTAATCCTTTTAACAATAATATTGATATAGGATTCCAGGGGCTTAGATTGGAGAATCTCGGGTCAAATGTTATTGCTCCCTCACTTGTGTTCATCCTCATTTGTGTACTTGCTGGAGTCTTCATATATATAAGGCGAAACAGGTATGTTTTTTTATGTTTGTTTTTGACTTACACTTCAGAACATCTGTATTCAAATTCGAGGTCTCTCTATAAGTCAATCCATCTAGTCAAAGTTGCACTGATTTCTGCTTGTAACTTAAATTTTGTCAAAAACATGCTTTTCCGTACTCATCCCAGAGAGTTCATCAGATCATACCCAACTTTGGGTCAAATAATGTTGAGACAATCACCGTTCTCAACCATTCTAATGTAACAGCACAAAGTAAATAGTAGTGTATCTCACTTATACAATGTCATTATTGATTGTATACAGCTTCATCTGGACATGAAGGGGTCACGATCACAATCTCGAAATAGTTATGCACAGTATAACATAGTTTACTTATTAATGTGAAAACCTTTGGATTTATAATACTCTAGCCATTTTAACCCTATTATCTTATGCAGGAGATCAGTTTGGAACAGATTCTCAAGGTAGGAGTTTACTAAACTTATCTTTGTATTTTTGTACTTGTTCACAACACTAAATGTAACATTTCTCTCCCAGTCGTTTAAGTATGTCTGACAGAAGAGCAGCTTGGACTAACAGAGGAAACAGGAGTGATATCAGGTAAGTGCAACAGTCCTTAAGAAAATTATGTTTCTATACATTTTTTTCTAGTAAAAAAAAAAAAAAATCAGGTGTATATTGAGTATTGTGTATATTCAGTTATTGATTGTGGAGTACATTTAATTAACTACTTTCAATAGGAAACCATTATTTAATGGTTTTAATGGTTAAAAGTTGATGGTTTGTAATGTTTGTCATCTTTAGCCACTCAGGCCATCATTTTGATAGCACCCAGGGATGGACTGGGTTTTACTACAAAAGAATATAGAAACCAAAATTGTTCACTCTATAGAAACCATCACAGAAATTCTAATGATGTCCACTACAAATACCATTACAAACATTACCAACTTTTAACGTGGTTTTAATGGTTTCCTGTAGTGTGTTTTGGGACATTTCACAATAGGATTTAGTGTTTTTAACAAGCCACCAACAGAGGGCGACCAATTACCAGTAGAGACCAACAGGCACCATTACAGTTACCGTTTAAACCATTACAATTCCTATTATAACCTATATTAAAACCATTAAAATTATGTGATGGTTTTACTATAGGCATGCTCTATAGTGAAAGAGATGGCCATGTTGGACTTATCCAGGACGTCCAAATGACCAGTCCGCCCCTGCACCACAGTGGGCGACCAATTAGAGGAAATCATTTGACAAATGTTTTTTTTAGATGTCTTCACACATTAAACAGAGAAACTATTTAAATATGTTAAAAACAATCCTCACACCATCACACATTTTTGCTTCTATGGCCTCACTCACTAATGAAACTCTTTTCACAGAACAAACAACATTTGTACGGTATCAGGAGGCAAGCCTTTCTCCAAACCTCATATGCCGTCTCCAAAGAGGTCAGTGCATTGAACCATATCTGTGTTTCTTAAAGGGGTCATGAACTGCACTTTTTCTTCGACGCGATATAATGTTCTCTGAAGGCCGCTTACATTGTTAGCAGAGATGTATAAAGTACTAGAGACCCAGACTTGAGTAAAAGTACAAGTGCTCTATCAAAAAAGTGACTTGAGTAGAAGTTAAAGTGCTCTTTAAGCACCATACTTAAGTGGAAGTACTAAAGTATTCAACATTTTTTGTACTTAAGTATTGCAAGTAGTTTATTTTAAAATTTACTACTCAAATACTGAAAGTAAAAGTACAAGTATTGTGTTAATGGGCATGTGATTAAGCAGAACGAAAAGAAACATGGTTTACGATTTATAATACATGTATGTGATGGGTCAAAAACACCATTCAGCTAGTTAAGTGAACATCGCAGCATGTTATGAACCGCGGGTAACGTTAGCTAACCTTAGTTAACTTATCTAGCGCTTACGGATAGCTCAAACTGCTGTGTTTTGTGTATTATATTATTTTTACCTTACCTTGATATGTTTCTTCAAATTCGACGGTGAATTTTTGAAGGCCATTAGGCCATTATTTCGCAATATCTCGGGAGGCAGAGTAAGCACTTCATTCTGTATGAATTGTCTTTCACTTGGGGCCGTACACATGTTGCGTCTTTTGCGCGTGCTCATAATGGAAGCAACGCGCACATTTTTCCAAGCGCGTCCGCACCGCATCGAGATAAAACCGCTTCAACTTTGCAGAATGCCGCAAGCGCACCGCGAGTCATGTGACAAGAAACAACCAATCAGCTTCATCCTTCCCCATAACAACATCGAAAGCTCAGCCAAGATGGATGAACAGCTGATCAACGCTGTTACAGGGATAATCATTTTTAAATAAATGTAGTAGCAGAGCTACTGCAAGCGATGTTTAGTGTTGGAAATCCATTTATGCTTTGCTGTAACATCCGTGTCTTTGTGGAGAGCGCAGGTCATTGTTGCTTAGCAACGGCAGACGCCAAGAAAGCGCAAGCTACAGAGCGCCTTGGAACGAAGGGGGAAGCGGCGCGCCTCGCGTTTTCCACGCGTTTGTAGGCGCGACATGTGAACGGCCCCGAATGCAAACATGGACTCTAAATAGGGCCACGGGTGGTCTTCTTCCTCATCGCCACGATCAGTTAAAAGTGAAGGAGTTGACGGTGGAATTTCTGGGTTTTCCATGTCGAAAACAAACTAAAGTGCTCTCAATGCAGGCAGGCAGTGCTGTCTTCTTTGATCGTCTGATTCGCTCACTGATGAGCCAGTTTATTCAAACCTGTGTGACAGAGCCATCTACAGTACTGCTCTGGCAGTGATGATGTGGGTGGAATGATTCGTAACATTTTTATAATTGTAACGAGTAACGATGCAGCACATACAAAATCTATCGGAGTAAAAGTATTAAACTCATCGAAAATATGTACTGAAGTAAAAGTGGAAGTAGGAGAAAAAAACAATACTCCAGTAGAGTACAGATACGGCCTTTTAGTACTTAAGTACAGTAGTGAAGTAGTTCTACTTCGTTACTATACATCTCTGATTGTTAGCAAGATTTTTACATCATGCGTCTTGCTCGTGTTTATCACCTATTGCAAGAAAGGCAATGATGAAGTAGGTGCTGATCTTGGTTTCAATAAAAGCTGTTTCCGCACTAGTGAGGAACTTTTGATTCATGGAACTTACAGGATGTTTTTATAGCACAGTGACCTTTGATTTCTCAATTCATGACTCCTTTAAGGCCTAAAGTCATTACATAGAATGTTGCACAGCCAGGAAAATAGATCTTATTCAGTGTTTGAGCCACTTCCTGATTCCTTTACCTTAACAGTTGCCATGATAAATGCAGATATTTATGTGTTTTTTTTTTTCTGTTCTTTTACACCATGCACCTCAGTGAGCCAAAATCCTCAGTGAGTATAATATTTAGCTCTATCATTATTAAACGGTGGAAATTATTTCTATGATTTCAGAACTGCCCTGAAATATGTTATTGATTGACCTCTTTGACCTTGTTTTACTTTTATATTAAGGGTTTTGATTATGAGGCTGTTTACTCCAACATGGAAGATAACGTGTACGGAAACGTCTAATGATAATTATCAAAAGGTTCAACAGTGTTTTTTAATGCTCAAAATAAATATATAAACCAGATGCTTTTAAATATAATCACTGTTTTTGTTGCTTGTATCAATTTATTTTGTATTAACTGATTTTATTAATGCTGTTGTCTCTGCTCTACTCTGCCATTTATCAGCACTTTCCAGCAGATTTGTGTAAAAGAATATCTATAAATAAATACAAATGTGCCATCCATTCTAGCATCTTGATTATTTATTTATATATCATATATCCACATTTTACAGTAAGTTCGTATATAAATGGTGCAGTAATGTAGCAGTGTGTTGAAGTGATATATAGTGATTAACAAAACTAGAAACAGGTGTGCAATGTAATCAGTAATGATAACAACAAGTGTGACCCTGGACCACAAAACCAGTCATAAGTAGCACAAGTATATTTGTAGCAATAGCCAACAATACATTGTATGGGTCAAAATTATGATTTTTCTGCCAAAAATCATTAGCTGTTAAGATCATGTTCCATGAAGATACTTAGCAAACTTCCTACCTAATTTCCAAATTTCCTTTCCTAATATATCAAAACTTAATTTTTGATTAGTAATATGCATCGCTAAGAACTTAATTTGGGTAACTTAAGGTGATATTTTATTTTTGCACCCTTGGATTCCAGATATTGACCTATCCTAACAAATCATACATTGGTAGAAAGTTTATTTATTCAGCTTTCAGATTATATACAAATCTCAATTAAAATAATAATAATAATAATAATTGGCCCTTATGACTGGTTTTGTGGTCCAGGGTCACAAATGAGTAATGGAAACAAATAAACAGGAACGAAACATGGGAATACAAACTAAATGCCTATGAAAACTAACCCAAACCTGATCGTGCCAGTAACACTTAACTTCTAGTTGTGTATTATAAAAATGGTACAACAGACTCTCTTGTCAGAGTCACAAATGGCATTCTTGTCAGGAGATACTTTTGGCTGTGGTGTCATGACACAAGTGCATTGGTGTTATGAGCTCCGACACTAACACCAAGGAGATAATTTTTATCTTGCTGGGTGTGGGCTTTATATCAACAAATGGACCGAGCATTGGTTAAAAAAAAAAAAAAGCACACACACACACACACACACACACACCCTTTTCCTTTCTTTCACTTCTCTTATTTTGCACTTTTCTCTTCTTGGTAATAGGTTCTTTTTTTTTTCAGTCCTTTACAGAGGACCACTAAGAAGGTAAGAATGCAAAATTGAAGGATGTTAAATTACGCAAGTGTGTTAAAGAGCTTTAAAAGATGATTAAAATGAGTTGAGGGAAGAAATTACTCTAAAAAACCGCAGTATCCACCTTTACCGAAATAGTCTACTGTGTTTTAAATGATGGGTGGCTCTTCCAGTTTAGAGAACTTCTATTCAAAGTGAACAATTTTAAATATAGTTATCTGTCATTCAGTTTGACTGAATGAGCTATGCACCTATTTTTATCCACTGTGAAAATAATACAATTCTTGGTATCTTAATGTGACATTGGTATAACAAGAATATATATGACAACATTTATCTGGCAAAATGAGGGAAAGCACTTTGAAATATCCACTAGTTTTCCAGTCAGTAACAGAAAAGTTTGGATTAATGCAATATAGACATCATTTATAGACATATGGAAGATGTGCTTTTGGGGTTATTCGTGGTCTGCTGATAGTATTTTGTTAACACTATTTGTTAATGTACATTAACCAGGAAAAAGGTGGATAGCCTAAGTGTGATAAGATGTGCTGTAAAGTTTAACCATTTTAACTTTTACCTTGTATTCACCCAGAAACATGAAAGCATCGCTTTATTTGCTTTTTCAAGGTAAAGTATTTGTCTTCCTCTTTTAGGCATGCTTTTCTCTTTTAGGCATGTTCTGTTTATATGCAATTAATATATGTGACCCTGGACCATGAACGGATATATGTGTAGCCATAGCCACACTTTGTATGGGTCAAAATGATTGATTTTTCTTTTATGCCACAAAATCATTAGGATGTTAAGAAAATATCATGTTCCATGAAGATATTTAGTACATAACCTACAATAAATATGTCAAAACTTAATTTCTGATTAGTAATATGTGTTTCTGGACAACATTAAAGGCAATTTTCTCAATTTTTTTGCACCCTCAGATTCCAGATTTTCAAATAGTTTTATCTCAGCCAAATATTGTCATATCCTAACAAACCTACATCAACGCTTATTTATTCAACTTTCAGATGATGTATAAATCCTTATGACTGGTTTTGTGTTTAAGAGTCACATATAACAGAAATGTACATAAATTGAGGCTTTTTCATGGCTACTTAGCACTATCAAGTACCACATTCTCAAAATTGTACACACACGAGAAAAACTTTACACAGAGGTATACTGTCTGATTGACACTAACAGGACACTGATAGGGTTATATTAAAAAATAAATAAATAAATAATAATAATAATAATAATAATAATAAAATATAATCACAATGAAGATTTTTGCAGTGTAAATGTCTGTGTGGCATTTTGAGGGCATGTTGTCAAAGATATGTCGCCTCAAAAGTTGTGGTGGTAAAGGACTACAGACTACGTTGGAGGCTCTCTAAAAACTATAACATCCAGGAAGACTAGATGGACAGAAATTAGCAATTATGTTGAAAAAAAAAAAATCAAGCTTGGCTTCTCATCCACTTTATTATTCAAAATGGAAGTAAGCCTATGGGCAAGACTTCCAGTTCATTAGCAGTTCATTAGGAAAATATCAGGAAGATGCAGTAAATGATAAAAGTCTTTATATGGTAACACACACTAATCTGCAATATCAAGCAGCAAAACAAGAAACGGAAAACCAGACCCATACATTTACAAATGGCCACACCCACTCACACTCACACATATTCTACTTCCTTTCTTTTCATACTGTGACCAAAACAGTGACAAGTTTTAACTTTTAATATTATAATAACAGATAGTCATACATATTTACATAGTCATATACCACATGTTTATAGCAGCCATAAAGAGCTGAATCTATTGACCAGTGTTGGGGTAACGCATTACAAGTAGCGCAATTTACATAATCAGATTACTTTTTCAAGCAACTAGTAAAGTAATGCATTAGTTTTGAATTTATAAGAAAATATCCAAGTTACTTTTTCAAATAAGTAAAGCTCTTCTATCATCATGTCGAGAGAAATCAGGAGTAAGATGTTCTAAAATAAATGTGAATATGCATTTCACTCACAAAAAGAACAGATTCAGTTTGAAATGCAAATAAGAATATGTCACAAACCTACAATAATAAATTAAGTGGCTTTGCTGCTGACCTTCAATGATCTAATTCAACCAGACTGATAAGCAAAAATTAAACACATTTGAAAACACAAAAAAACATTTGTTATTTTTGTATTGCAGAAGAGTGTTGAACTTTCTTCTTCTGCATTTTACTGTACAGTGGTGACTTTACTTTTCCTTCAGCCTGAGGCTTTTTGTGTTAAAGGGCTTTTACATTTGCCAAAAATAAAGTAACTTTTTATATTGAAAACAAACAAACAAGCCCTACACAGATTTTTGTATCAAAAACAAACAAGCAAGCGATGCACAGATAAGTAGCTCAAAAGTAACGTAATTCATTACTTTCCATAAAAAGCAACTAAGTAACGTAATTAGTTATTTATTTAGGGAGTAACGCAATATTGTAATGCATTACTTTTAAAAGTGACTTTTCCCAACACTGCTACTGACACTTATGTAAACTAAGTTTAGTGTGTTTTGGTGTCCTACACTAACAGAAAACAACAGAGGCAAATGAAATGCTAAAAATACCAGCCATTAATGACTCTGACTATTGTCCCACAGGTATTCTGCTGTATGATGCTTTAGGATGGGAAGTGAGAATGCCGAAAGACATTCACGGCCTCCGAGGTTCCTGTCTGGTTATACCATGTTCTTTTAACTACACATCAAACCCACCCAAAGACCCACACAGAGTTGTGTGGTATCAGTGGGTCTCTAAAGGTTATCCTTTAGTTTATGATCGTTTGCATCCAAATAATGTCATTGAGAATTTCAGAGGAAAAACTGATTTATATGGTGACCCATCAAGTTGGGATTGTAGTCTGTTGATTAAAAACCTGGAAAAGTCCCACCATGGAGAGAAATTATATGCATGGATTGACCCTGAAAATGTTGGTTGGCGTACCTACAAATTTTATGATGTCACCACTACAATTCAAGTTGATGGTATGTAAATACGATGTTCTTCAATGTTTGCTTGATTTTCTAAGTTTGTTAATATTGACATTTCTGTTGTTTGTAGCAAGTCCACAGATGCCCATGATCAATATTTCTGGAGGTGAATGGACGGGTGAGAACATCACAGTAGTATGCTCAACTTTCCACACGTGTCCATACAGCAAACCAAAGTTTGATCTGAATGGTATAAAAGGATCTGACAAAACAAAGGATGAGCCTGTTAAAGACGGCCTATGGAAAACCACTCTGACACGCACAGGTGTCGTAAAGGCAGAAAACTCAACTATTGAATGTTCAGTAACACATCATGGTGGCATAACTGTGACAGCTACAAAAAACATGAGTGCACAATGTGAGTAAACACAATCATGAATGGCTTTGTGTGATATTAGCTATCATCTAAGATTTCAGTTCAATTTCAGGTGTTCATTATAAAATAACGATTAAGCCTGAACTGGCAGATGTCACAGAGGGCGTTGCAAAGAACTTCATTTGTAGCGTCTACCATTCCTGCCAGAACGAGAATCCAACCATCACATGGAACTATGAGAACATGCAGGTCACAAAGGGGAACAAAAAACTCTCAAGTTTAAATCAGGTCACCTACTCCAACATAACCTTTCTGGGAGCACAAGAAGATCATGGGAAGAAACTGATTTGCACTGCAAATTATTCTGGAGGAGCCATTACAGCCTCTGTTGTTTTACGTGTACAATGTGAGTAAAGCACAAAACTTATTTGTGTGCTGTATGTTTAAATGTTACATTGAGACCTATTACAAGAGTTCATTTCGATTTCAGGTGTTCATCATAACATAACGATTGAGCCACAACTGGCAGATGTCACAGAGGGCGTTGCAAAGAACTTCATTTGTAGCGTCTACCATTCCTGCCAGAACGAGAATCCAACCATTACGTGGAACTATGAAAACATGCAGGTCTTAGAGTGGAACAAAACACTTTCTGGTTTAAATCAGGTCACCTATTCCAACATAACGTTTCTAGGTGCAAAAGAAGATCATGGGAAGAAACTGATATGTACTGCAAAATTTTCTGGAAGGGACATTATGGGATCTGTTGTCTTAAATGTGCAATGTGAGTGACTTATTAGCATCTTGTTTGATCCATCAGCAGTTATGATATTATCAGTTGTGTGCTAATAATAATGATTCATCCTTTTAGCCCTTTTCCATAATGAAGCAGATCCAGTGTTCACTGGTCTGGAGACTATCGGTCTTTACATCCTAACACCCTCACTTGTGTTCCTCCTTGCTTGTATACTTTCTGGAGTCATCATATACAAAAAGCGACAAAGGTAAACTCTCTTGCTCCTTTGCTGCTTGATTAGATAATCTTTAATCATGTGATTTTTCTGTACCTTCTAAAAGTTATAATATAGCATATGTTTAAATATCTTTGAGAAATCGTATTGCTATGCTGCAATATAAATCAAACAAAAGGAGGAAAAGTTACCAGCTGTTAAACTCATAGCATCACTTTTCTTTCCTTTCCTTTGAGATCTGTTCCCAGGTCAAAAGATACAATGTCAGGAAACGAGTCTTTTTCCAAACCTTGTATGCTCTCACCAGAAAGGTAAAGCACATTTGAACATATAAATCTTTTTTTTTTTTTAATAACAAGATATTTTTGATAAATAACTGGAATAACCAGATTTTATTTATTATTTTTCCCTAATGCACTTCAGTGATCCAAAATCTTGCTCTGTGAGTATTTTATTTACAACACGCTACACTGAAGTAAACATACTCGGATCCTATGAGAAATTCTTATTGAAATATGTTATTGACTGATGTGTGTTCTCTCTTAAAATATTCTATTAAGGAAAATGATTATGAAGCTGAATACACCAACATGGACGAACTAAGCATGTATGGAAATATCTGATGAAAACAACATTAAAGCAAAATGGCCTCAGTGCAGTTTTTTTTTTTTTTTAAAGATCAGTGTTAGGCTTTATTAATAATAACAAAACATTTGTCATGCATATCTTCATCTCTTCTCAGAATTCCAGATCTACTCAGGTTGCTTAAACAACTGCTCTGATTTATGTTTATGAATTATATATGTGAATTACGCCAATTTTTGCTAAGTTTCTACTACTTTTGTACCTGACTGTTAAATATGATTAAGGCATATTGTTGACAGTGACATACCAAACAGAAAGCTGTTTTAAAGTTTTAAATGCTTTAAGGTATTGAAACAAAATGTTGTGCATGTCGTCACCATACTGTGAGTACTTTGAGCAGTATGTGGACATTTACTGGTCAAGAAGACATCTGCCATTGTTTTTTCTGTTGTCATTATGGCCAATGTCTCATTGTTACATTATCATTATTTACTGTAGACATGTCATGATATGGAAGAGCGCAAGCATAATTTGAACAGACGTAGACATATGACAAATAATTATTTAATCCAGCTTCACTCAGTTCATGTTAAAACCTTTCAATGTCTAGTAAAATTATTTTATTATATATAAATGACAAGAATGTGAAATGGATACAGAAAAAGCTATGATCCTATCCTTCTGGAAGTTTACAATTTAAAATGTAAATAAATCCGTTTCTGACTCTAGTTTGTATTCACTTCAACATGAATTTATGCTTTATATATTATTCTGTACCCTTTTTTTCTGGTGTGTCTCTCTTGGATTTCCTTTTGATGGCGTAAATTAAAATCCCGAACGTTTTCGATAAAAATCAGTTTTGGTTTCGCTTTCGATTTACATAGAGACTGAGCGCAGTGGACCAGTACGCGAGTTCTCCAATCATGTCTTTTGGATGTATTTTCTGACAGAGTTTAAACTACAGAGGGAGCTGTGCGGACATATTTGACCTGTAAAGCATCTTTTCCTAATAGTTGCACACACAGTTCCAAAAAAATAATTTTGTTTTTGACGACACAGACTTTCATAGCTATTCCTTATTCACCATGCACCGGATTTAGCTATATATATATATATATATATATATATATATTATAGTTATATTTGTGTGTGTTGTACGTGTGTCGAGCAGTCTTGGAACGACAAAAAGGTGAGTATACGATGACAGAATATTACTTTTGGTTAATCTAGTAGCCCTTTTAAGATGTTAGTGTTAAACTCTTTTGAATTTGCCCCTAATAGCATGCAAGAGTCTTGCTTTTAATTTCTGAAACTGATTTACTGTAATTTACTGTTTGCGGTTTGAAATGTGAAATTGTTTGTAAATAAATCTGCATTTCAAAAAAGTAGTTTTTTCGAACAATTAAAAATGAAATTTTACATTTTGGTTTGCAATCGACTCGCCATGAGCCAAGTGATCAGAGGGAAAAAAAAGGCAAGCTTGCATCAGACTCTCAGTTGATCCACGTCTACCTAGAACGCCTTTCATGGCATATATTAAGGGGATTTAAGCACGCTACAGACGGGGGCGGGGTTGAAAACGTACACGTCTTAATTTAAGTGTAAATATCGTTGCATGCAGTAGTTTCTGTAGTTGACAATCCATGCAATCTCGGCATTCTGGCTTTCATGTATTGTTTCCTATTGTTTCCTATTAAGAATAATATATGGTATTCTACATAATGCCTAACGAAATAGTCAAACTTGTTTAACTTCAAGTTACGCCTCCTGCTACAAGTTATGCCTCCTTCATGTTACGCCCCTGTCTTGCAGTCCGCAGACAGATAGTATTGGCACTTTCTGCTGGCGGTAGTCACGCTCACGCGGTGTTTGCGTGCTCTATGTCACAGATGAAGTGAATAAAATGCAATATTTGTCAAATACACAGATGTTTCAGAAACGTTTTCATGAGCAACAGAAACACCTTTTATATACTGCTTAATACGGCGCCATCTGTTCAAGAGTATAGTTCAGCATAAATACTAATAAAGTGGGGGGCACATATAATTTCTCCGTGTGTGCAAAAGGCGATTTAGAGGCTGTCAGAGCACCTTTGCGCCAGCCAAATGCGGACGTTTATTATGAAAACGCGTGTGACGCGAATGACTGGATTAGTCACTGTTCCTTACTGAGTAAACGTGAGCCTGCCTCTGCCACGGCTCGCGATCGGGTTTCCTGCATAAACGAGTGTTGGAGACGTGCATTGTAGTTAATATCGGCCACGATTTGAATGTATCTTGTGTTGTGTGCGTCCTATACGAGTGAGTATGCATAATTGTCATCTGATAGATGTTCCTTCTCAGTGATGATGCAGCTATTTAGTGATGAGCAGTTAGCTAGCTGTTCAGTGAGGCATGATAATGCTACTGTTTACATGTTATACTTGTAACATCTCTGTTTATTTACAATGTTCAGAGTTACAATGCTTATAATGTTTAAGTAATGCAGCTAAATAATGAAAATGGATACACAGTTATACGAAGTATATGTATATCATTCTGTTACTGTAAGAGGGGAGCAGCCTATAGTGATATACGTATAATAATACATGTAATGGTGGTTTCATTAGAATATTACTTTGTTTCTTTCAGAGAAAACCACACCCTCTACCACAATCATACATTTCATTCTTCAACTGATAAGCACTCAACACTCTCAGGGAGACGGAATTGTTTAAAGGCTGTGCTTAAGTTTCCTCTGCCTGGCTCATTGTAAAGGCTGACTCCCCACTTTGAGTTTATTAAGCAGCATCTGTGAAATAAACCTGCTCGAACAGATACTTCCCTCTGTGGTGTTCTGACCAACACACCTGGTTCACTGCGATACGAGCTAGCCCTAATAGTAATTGATAGCCCTCTGCTACATTTTGTGGTCCTTCGAGCCGGATCGCAGTCGTGCTGGGAGCATGCAACAGAGTGGTGAAGTATCACTGGGCCCCTCCACACGGCCCAAACGTCAGTTAAGACAGCCATCCTATCTTAAGGATTATGAAGTCAATGCAGTACACCCAAAGATAAGTGGCCCATCACGTGTCAACCCAGCTCTACATCTGCCTAGAGAGGTAAATCGCAGCTCACAGCCTCATGTGAAGTGGAGTCAGCCTCCTGAAGCACATGTTGATTATTCCCTAAACGTCGAGGAGGGCTTTGATGACACAAGTCTAGAATGGCGACGTACCCCTTTGCCCTACACTGAGGAGGAAACTGAGCCAAGCTGGCTACGCACAGAGAGTCTACAGCACAGTTCCGCCTCACCTTACGGCACTATATGGGAATCACCTGAGCTATCGACCTCAGCCAGAGTGGAAGGAGCAGTGCGACGTGAGCCAGTCTCAGAGCATTGGCCAATGCCTCCCATTCCATTGCCAGATGGTTCAGTAGTGCCAGAGGAAGAGGACGGCGAGGAGGAGCTGCCCCCTCCACCATGGCCTTCTTCCGACTACCCTCCCAAGTCTGCAGCAGTCGAGGAGCATCGGGTGGTCATCGTCATAGACCGAATGATGAGTGAGTTACAGCTCATGAGGGACAGCATGACCTCCAGTACGCTGGCCCACACTCGTCCACATTCGACACCTCGAAACCCGGACATCCCTCTGCATGGGCGGGGTCATGAACGGTCAGATGCTTGGTCCCCAGCTCCAAAGCTCATACCTTACTCACCCATCTCAGACCCACCGCGCAGTAGGTATCACGCTAATGCAAGATCCTTAACTCAGCACCCAGTTAGTGCTCATAGGAGCCAACCGCATCCTGCCCAAGACAGACAGTTTCCCCCCGTATCCATGACTCAGGGAGGAGGAGAGTACAGGGGGCCTGCGCCAAGAATCCCCTTGTTTGTCCGTAACGACCCAATGGAGTTCTCTCGGCTCAAATTAGCTCTGTCGAACCTACTACCTGCTGATGCTCCAGAGCTCTTCAGGTATCAGATTCTAGTCGATCATGTGAAACTTGAGGAGGCCTGTCTCATCGCTGATTCTTTCATTAACTCATTTAGGCCATACACAGACACTATGGCGGCCTTGACAGAGAAGTTCGGCCAACGCACCATGTGGCTTTGAAGCGGATTGCTGCAGTAATGGATTCGCCTGAAATTAAGAGAGGAGATATAGCAGCCTTTGAGAGATTCTCCCTGCACGTACAGTCGCTCGTAGGGATGCTACGAACGCTAGGCCCTGAAGGAGAATTCGAACTGAAATGCGGCTCCCATGTGGCCCGTCTCCTCACCAAGCTCCCCGTTGAGATGAGAGCAAACTTCAGGCGTCAAATGTTCCACCGTCCTGGACACACTCATACACTACTTGACCTGGCAGAATGGCTCCGGTATGAGTCGTGGTGTCAAGGCTATGACAACCCATCAGACAACCGCACCTCAGGGCAGCCTGGCTACCGAGCCGAGAAGCGACGCAACAAGCCCGTTGCTACGGTTCTACATGGGGCTGAGAGCTATACGTCGAACCAGGCAGCTAGACAGGAAGGTCAGAGTTCATCCGCACTGAGACAAAAGGGGAAGGTGAAACCATACTGTCCATATTGCGAGGGTACAGAGCACTTCCTCAATAAGTGTCCTGCTTTCCAGAAACTCACCCGAGAGGAAGTCATTCAGTGGATTAAAGTAAACAAAAGGTGCTGGAGATGTAGGAGAGCACATCAAGCAGCCCAGTGTGACCTCAAGAAGCCCTGCGATGTGTGTCAAGGGAAGCATCTAAGGGTGCTCCATGATGTCAATGCCCAGCCTAAGGCCGAGCAACCGAAAGCTGAAAGCTGTCTGGTAAGCACCAGTACGGAAGTCCTCTACCTCGACAGACCATCAGCCCATTCTCGCGTTCTGCTAAAGGTCGTCAGAGTTCTTCTGCGCAACAGGAACAGGACACTAGACACTTACGCAATTTTGGACGATGGATCAGAGCGAACAATGCTCCTCCCCGAGGCAGTCGAGAAACTGGGCCTGCTGAAGAAGCCTGAAGATCTCGCTCTCCGCACAATCAGACAGGAAGTCCAAACCCTAAAGGGAGCCACGGTCTCGTTCCGAATTTCATCCCCATATAACCCAAGGAGGGTCTTCCGTATAGCAGAGGCCTTTACCTCACAACGTTTGGGTCTTGTGGACCACTCCTATCCCATTGACAGTCTGAAGAGGAGGTACAAGCACCTGGCAGACCTCCCCCTCGAGCCCTTTGAACAGGTCAAACCGCTCATTCTGATTGGAGCGGACTACCCCCATCTACTTACCCCGGTTGAACAGGTGAGACTGGGACCTCCTGGAGGTCCGGCAGCCATTCGCACAAGATTGGGATGGACGCTTCAAGGACTGGCACATCTTGCCCAGTGGGGCCCCAATACCCGGCAGTGTCTCTTCACGAGTGTCTCATCTCCGACGACGGAGCTCATGCAACACGTGGAGAAGCTCTGGAAGATGGACATCCTGCCATACCAGAGTAGCAAACTTGCAGTGCGATCGAAGCAGGATAAGGAAGCGCTGGAGCTCCTGGAGGCCAAGACGAGGCGTGTACAGGTCGCCAACATCCTCAGATACGCCACGCCCCTGTTGAGGAGGCAGGGCGTTCCTCCACTCAGAGCTCCCAAAGAAACTGTTCTATCCAGCCTCAGGAGTCTAGAGAGACGTTTGGCCCGGGACCCTGTACAAGCTGGGGAGTACTGCGCAGCGATTCAGAAGTTGGTCAAAGCAGGAGCGGTCAGGAGGATTGACGAAAACGAAGCCTCAGCCACCGATGAGTCGTGGTACATACCACACCACTTGGTGAGTCATAATGGGAAGAGTCGTGTAGTCTTCAACTGCTCTTTCCAGTTTCAAGGTCGAAGCCTCAATGACTCCCTCCTTCCTGGACCGACACTGGGGGCTTCTCTTCTGGGAGTTTTATTACGCTTCAGGGAACATGCGGTAGCGGTTAGTGGAGACATCAGAGGCATGTTCCACCAGGTTCAGCTCTTACCAGAAGACCAGCCGCTCCTCAGGTTCATATGGAGGGATATGAAGCGTGATAACCCACCTGATGTCCTGCAGTGGCAGGTTCTACCATTTGGCACGGCATGCTCACCATGCTGTGCCACCTTTGCCCTCCAGAGGCATGCAAGAGAACATGGTGGGCCAGGAGAAGGAATCCAGCATTCAGTGGAGCGCTGTTTTTATGTGGATAACTGCCTCCAGAGTGTGCACACTGCAGATGAGGCCAAAGAGCTAGTGGACCAGCTCAGGGAGGTACTCGCTTCAGGGGGGTTTGAACTCAGACAGTGGGCCTGCAACATACCAGACGTGCTCATACATCTTCCGGCAGAGGCGAGATCTGACAATATGGAGAGATGGCTTTCTCATGAGGAGCCTAGCCTGTCGGAACGAGCCCTCGGCCTCAGCTGGCACTGGGGATCAGACACCTTAGGTTACAAGAGCCGACCTCTGGAGTATGGGCCCTTGATGATGAGGAATGTCTATAAGGTACTGGCCCGACAATATGACCCCCTGGGGTTCATCGCACCTTACACGACGCGTGCCAGGCTTATTGTCCAGAGCATGTGGGACAAGCCTTGGGACTGGGATGACCCGTGCATTCCCCCAGACCTGCAGAAGGCATGGAAGGAATGGGAATCTGAGTTGCACCTTCTACCACACATCCCTATGCTCCTTTCGGTCCCAAAGATGGCTGACTTACCGGTGGCTCGTCTGCGCCTATACAAGCCGGCGTTCTACTCCACTGGGGTCGATTGCTTCGGTCCCTTCCAAGTGAAACTGGGACGACGCTCAGAAAAGAGATGGGGCATCATCTATAAATGTCTTACCACTCGGGCTGTGCACCTGGACCTCCTGCACTCCATGGATTCTGACTCCTTCTTGATGAGCCTCAGGCGGTTCATTGCTCGACGCGGGAGTCCAGCCAAGCTCTATTCAGACCAGGGCACAAACTTTAAGGGAGGTGAGAAAGAGCTCAGTGAATGGTTCAACAACATGACCTCTGACCTCAAACGAGTCCTAGCCAAACAGAAGATTGATTTCCACTTCAACCCGCCTGCAGCTCCTCACTTCGGGGGTACGTGGGAGAGGGAGATCAAGTCAGTTAAGATGGCGCTGTATACTGTCATCGGAGTCCAACCTGTCTCTGAAGAAGTACTGCATACAGTCCTGCTTGAGGTCGAGGCTATACTGACGCGGTGACTCCAAACGTCCTCTTGATGGGGCGGCTGGATGGAGCGCTGTCTCCAGTGATGTACCCCAGGAGTGAGAGACTGAGCCGGCGAAGGTGGCGCCACTGCCAAGTCCTAGCAGATCATTTCTGGGCGAGATTCATCCGGTGCTACCTGCCAACCCTTCAATGCAGACAGAAGTGGCGTGGTACCCCAGCAGATCTGACAGAACATTCGGTGGTCCTGGTGATGGACCCCCAGTTTCCCCGGGCACTCTGGCCAGTGGGTAGAGTTGTCAAAGTACATCCAGGTGTTGATGGGCATGTACGATCCATAGATGTGCAGGTTAAGGACAAAGTCTACACTCGGCCCGTTGCTCGACTAATTCCTCTTCCAGTCATACCGGATACTGAGGAGGATGAGGAGTGCCCACCTGTGAAGAATACACCTTTTACATGAGCAAATTGCATGCAATTTGGGGGCGGCTGTGCAAAAGGCGATTTAGAGGCTGTCAGAGCACCTTTGCGCCAGCCAAATGTGGACGTTTATTATGAAAACGTGTGTGACGCGAATGACTGGATTAGTCACTGTTCCTTACTGAGTAAACGTGAGCCTGCCTCTGCCACGGCTCGCGATCGGGTTTCCTGCATAAACGAGTGTTGGAGACGTGCATTGTAGTTAATATCGGCCACGATTTGAATGTATCTTGTGTTGTGTGCGTCCTATACGAGTGAGTATGCATAATTGTCATCTGATAGATGTTCCTTCTCAGTGATGATGCAGCTATTTAGTGATGAGCAGTTAGCTAGCTGTTCAGTGAGGCATGATAATGCTACTGTTTACATGTTATACTTGTAACATCTCTGTTTATTTACAATGTTCAGAGTTACAATGCTTATAATGTTTAAGTAATGCAGCTAAATAATGATAATGGATACACAGTTATACGAAGTATATGTATATCATTCTGTTACTGTAAGAGGGGAGCAGCCTATAGTGATATATGTATAATAATACATGTAATGGTGGTTTCATTAGAATATTACTTTGTTTCTTTCAGAGAAAACCACACCCTCTACCACAATCATACATTTCATTCTTCAACTGATAAGCACTCAACACTCTCAGGGAGACGGAATTGTTTAAAGGCTGTGCTTAAGTTTCCTCTGCCTGGCTCATTGTAAAGGCTGACTCCCCACTTTGAGTTTATTAAGCAGCATCTGTGAAAAAAACCTGCTCGAACAGATACTTCCCTCTGTGGTGTTCTGACCAACACACCTGGTTCACTGCGATACGAGCTAGCCCTAACAGTAATTGGTAGCCTTCTGCTACACCGTGTTTTATGATAAACTTGACTACAAATAATGTGCAACTACAGTAAAAAAAAAAAAAAAAAAAAAGCTTACACTGTTCTAAAAGCACAGATTTGTGGCAATTGTTGGAATTAAAAAGGTTAGAATAAACATTAACCACGTGATTATTGTCTTGCAGCGAATCTGACCAATCCTGAAACAGTTGGTACGTCATCAAAGCTCCTCCAGGCACTCTTGAGAAACTGCGGCGGCTGAGTTAGCTGGTCTCCAGTCACTATCGCGGTACTTCGATGCCACTCGTGACAGTCACGTGCTGTCAACGCCATCTCAAGTCGGACAAAATTTCTAACAAGCATGTACTGCATTAAGTCGAACGCATCTAATGTCTATTCCAGGGATCTCCAACCCTGTTCCTGGAGAGCTACCATCCTGCAAACTTCACTTCCAACCCTGCTCCAACACACCTGCCTGTAATTATCAAGTAACCTTGAACAGCTTGATTAGCTGGTTCAGGTGTGTTTGATTGAGGTTGAAGCTGAAATCTGCAGGATGGTAGATCTCCAGGAGCTGAGTTGGAGATCCCTGGTCTATTCAGTATTATTCAGCAGCAAGACAGCTAATTCACAGTGTAAAATGTCTTGATAGGAAGCGTGCAATCAGGGTAAAGATAATCTGACAATTATTGCAACGTGCTGTTATTAAGTCAGCAACATGCTTGTTGCTTAAAGCTATCTAGTATTGATTAAGCTTGGTACTTCATGCACAGTATGTAGGTTTCGCTACTAAAGATTGCTTATTCAAATGCTAACAACGTCGTAAGGGCAAAATGCATGTTGCAGAATGATACTGCTAATACAAACTGTAAACAATATAATCATCAGATTTTATTCTCTTCTTTTTGTTGTAGACACCAATAACCCTGAACCAATGACCAATGCAAACCTAAGAGCAAGTCAGTATTTTATTCTTAAAAAAAAAAAAAACAATTATAAAAAATAATTAAATGAGAAAATTGAAAATGTTTTGACACGTTTATATATCACGCATTTGTTCTAGACACTGACAGAAGATGGTAGGTGATAATGATGTCAGTATCTTTTCATTGCTGCTAACTTTCCGTTGCAGTGAGAGACAGTCCTCTAAAGAAATCAACACTGTGTGATCGCACAAAAAGTGTGACTTTACGATTTTAAATGAATGTGCCAGATAAAAAAACACAACATGTATCAGTCATATTCACATATTCATTTTCCAACCAATCAATCAAAATAGTTTTCTTCCCAAACTTTCAACATATTTTCTACATCTCTCCTGCCACTTACAAGATGACAGCACCAACAAAAAAAAAGAAAAAGGAGCAAAACACACCCGCACAGCATCACGCAGTACATTGCTAATAAATTAGCTGATTGTCGTTAAACCAATTGTTCTTAGAAATAATCGTCTAACATTTATAATCCTTGGGCACAATAACCAGTTAGGTTTTGATGACTGGTCGTATTGTACATAAGTTTAGTTAGGAATATTCTTTGTTTTTAAATTTACTACTTGTGTATTTTAAAGATCTTAAAGCTTTATTTCCTTATGTGTACAGATGCTGGTGTTCTTATCAGGAAATACTATTTTTGACTTAAGTGTCAGAAAATGTGTGCATTGGTGTGATGAGCTCTGATGATTAATAAGCAAGGAGGTATTTTTCTATGGTAAGGGTGAAACTCGCAGCAAAGTTTAGTGAAAACTACGCTTCCTTTTTCTCTCACTTCTCTTATTTTCTCTTCTTGGCTAAAGGTTCTTGTCCATTCCTCAACAGAGGACTACTGAGAAAGGTAAGGAGTTTTTTTAGTTTCTTACATGAGGTTGAGGTGCTTTAGAAAAATACTGAGGAGAGGGGGAAAAAGTAAAAAAAATAAATACGTTTCATCCATTATTGACATTTAGCATTTTTGTTTGTGTATTAACCAAGGAACATGAAAGCATCACTTTTACTTCACTTACTTTTCCAAGGTACTGTGTCTGTTTTCCTCTTTGAAACATTGGTTAGGTCATGTTTTGTTTAATATAATATCAGAGAGTGTTTAAGTTAAATGTCTGAGATCAAAAGACAATTCAAAAGTGATCATGAAAAAATTAAATCCTAAAAAATGGCTTCTTATGGGTCTTCTGTAGTGCATGATCATGACCATTTTGTTGAATTCAGTGTGTGTCCATTTAAAAACGGTAAACAGATTCTGTTTTACTTTCTCAGTTTCATATTTAGTGATTGACTACAAAACCTTATCAGACATATTTCTCATACTATAGACCAAAGAGATCAGCAATGTCAAGATTTAGCAATCATTTAAAAACAGCCAAACATCTACACTTAATGTTTACAGCAATCCCAAGAGCTGAATCTACTACTGACACTTATGAAAGATAAAAATGTTCAGTTTATTATAGTGTCCTATACAACAGAAAACAACTGAGGCACATTAAATGCTAACATTTCCAGACTAAATGAACACACAGCCATTAATGACTTTTGGTGTTCTGTTCAGGTGTTCTGCTCTATGATGCTTTGGGATGGGAAGTGAGAATGCCAAAAAATATTCACGGCCTCAAAGGTTCCTGTCTGGTCATACCATGTTCTTTCAACTACACATCAAACCCACCCAAAAACCCACATAGAGTTGTGTGGTATCAGTACGCCTCTCATAGTTATCCTTTAGTTTATGATCCTTTACATCCAAAAAACGTCATTAATAAGTTCAGAGGAAAAACCAATTTATATAAAAACTCTAGTAATGATTGCAGTCTGCTGATCAAAAACCTGGAACTGTCCCATCACGGAGAGAAATTATATACATGGATTGATCCTGAAAATGTTGGAAAGAGCACATACCAATTTTATGAAGTCACCTCTACAATTCAAGTTGATAGTACGTGAATACTTTGTTCTTTAAATTTGCTTGTCTCCTGACCTAGCAATGAGAGTGTGTTGCCTAACTGTGACATTTCTGTTATTTGTAGCAAGTCCACAGCAGCCCAGCATCAGCACTTATGGAGGTGAAAAGACAGGTGACACCATCATAGTAGTATGTTCAACTATCCACACGTGTCCATACAGCAAACCAAACATCACCCTGAACGGTATAGAAGGAACTGATGAAATAGACAATGAGCATTTTAAAGACGGTCAGTGGAAAATCTCTCTGACACGCACAGCTGTTGTAAAGGCAGAACATTTGACTATTCAGTGTTTAGTAACACATCTTGGTGGCATAACAGTGACAGCTACAAAAGACGAAAGTGCAAAATGTGAGTAAACACAGAAACTGCTTTACGTGCCATTTACTATAAGTTAACTTAAGATGCCACAGTTGGACCTATTATAAGATTTCAGTTCAATTTCAGGTGCTCATCATAATATATCGATTGAGCCTGAACTGGCAGATGTCACAGAGGGCATCGCAAAGAACTTCATTTGTAGTGTCTACCATTCCTGCAAGAACCAGAATCCAAATATCACATGGAACTATGAGAACATGCAAGTCACAGAGTGGAACAAAACATTTTCTGGTTTAGATCAGGTCACCTTTTCCAACATAACCTTTCTGGGTGCAACAGAAGACCATGGGAAGAAATTGATATGTACTGCAAAATTTTATGGAAGAAACATTATGGCATCTGTTGTCTTAAATGTGCAATGTGAGTAATTTGTTAGCATCTTTGTGTCATCCATATCTCATTTAGATTGTTCTCTACTGATTCTCTTGTGCTCTGAAACTTTTGAATCAAATATAGAAGCGTTATCATTGCCTTGCCTATTAGAACAGTTATGATCAGTTTGCTAATAATGATGAATCATTTCAGCCCTTTTCCATCATGAAGCAGACCCAATGTTCATTGAACTGAAGACTATTGGTCTTTACATCCTAACGCCCTCACTTGTGTTCCTCCTCGCTTGCATAATTGCCGCAGTCATCATATACAAGAAGCAACAAAGGTAACTCTTTGTGTAGGTCTATGCTTCTAACCCAGGCTTTCCTTAATGTTTTTTTTTTTATCAGTTGAACTCCTTAGAGGTATCATTTTTACCCTGTGAAATTTTAAGTTAATTAGTGTTTGTTTAACAAAGTGTGTACATGTTCATGATTCTCTAATGTTGGTTATTGGCCACATCATATGCAGGTAAACCAATATATTTAATTTTTTTTTTTTAATTTGGTGATCTATTTTTATTATTTTTTTCTTTAAAAGTATTTATATAGCCTACAAGACTGCACAGCTTGGCCAATTATTAGATTAGAAATAATTTTTTGAAAATTAATCATTCTCCTTTGCCACTTTAGGTCATCTGTTTTTTATTTATTTATTTATTTTTTTTACTCTTTTAAAGATTTAAATATCTTTGTCATATGTCGAAGTGATATGTGACCCTGAACCACAAAATCATAAGGATCCATTTTTTGGAAATTAAGATTTATACATCATCTGAATAAATAAGCTCTCCATTGATGTATGGTTTGTTGTGATAGGACAATATTTTGTCGAGATACAACTATTTGAAAATCTGGAATCTGAGGGTCTAAAAAAATAAAAATATTGAGAAAATCACATTTAAACTTGTCCAAATTAAGTTCTTAGCAATGCATATTACTTTTTAAAGATTAAGTTTTTATATATTTATGGTAGGAAATTTACAAAATAACTTCATGGAACATTTTTACCTAATATCCCAATGATTTTTGGCATTAAAAATTTTGACCCCATACAATGTATTTTGGGCTATTGCTACAAATATACCCCAGCAACTTATAACTGGTTTTGTGGTCCAGGATCACATATTGATATGCTGCAGTGATGTTTACCACTTTCAATCAACATGCAGAAATCATATGAATGCAGAGCTGTCAGCAGTGAAAAGCATTAATCTGGAGACTGAATCAAATAGAAAATAAAATACTAAGTAAAAATCAAACAAAAGAGGGGAAAAGTTAGTAAAACTCAAAGTATCACTTTCCCTTTCATACACATGAGTTCTGTTTCCAGGTCAAAAGATGCAATGTCAACAACAACAAACAAGCCATTCTCCAAACCTCGAATGCCGTCACCAAAGAGGTACAGCAGAGTTGAAACCACATAAGTCAACAAAAAAAAAAAACAAATAAATATATATATATATATATTTTTGTGTGTGTGTGTGTGTGTGTGTGTGTGTGTTTCAATGTAATAACCACAACATTTTCCATCATTTTGTTTTCCCTATGCACCTCAGTGATCCAAAGTCCCACTCTGTGAGTATATTAGTGTTACACTGTAAAACATACCCAGATCCTGAGAAATTCATATTGAAATATGTTATTGACTGATGTCTGGCTCTCTGTTCCCTCTTGAAATATTATGTTAGGGTCATGATTATGAAGCTGAATACACCAACATGGAGGAACTCAACATGTATGGAAATATCTGATGAAAACAACATCAAACCAAAATGGGCTCAACAGGGTTTTTTTTTTTTTTTTTTAAAGAGATAAACAATGTTAAACTTATATAACTTAATAATAATAAAAATAAAAAAAACATTTGTCCTGCATAATAAGTGTTCACATTCAAAAACATAATAATGCTTTTAAAGTCTTTACTTAGCATACCTTTATACTATATGCATCTCTTTTTAGAATTTGAGATCTGTTTATGCTAGTTAAGCAAACAACTGCTCTAATTTATCTATATGAATTATATATATATATATATATATATATATATAAAATTATGCTTAAAAAAAAACTTTTCATTTATTTTGTACCGGACGTCTTTTCTTCTTCTTCTTTTTTAAGGTTTGATTTTTATTTGATTCTGATTTTTTATCACAACTTGTGATATATTGTAATATTGCGAAATTGTATATTTATAAAACCTGCTGGAGCTAATTGTTGTTATGCTGTCTATTATAGCTAGCCATTAAATATTTGGTTTCTTTATCCCCAAAAAATCAATGAATAAAAATAAAAAAATCTATCACTTAACAATGCTGCATAAAGTTTCATGTAAAATGTATCACACTCAAACTAGTATGTTTATGTAACCAGTTCAATGTTCTCAGCTTATCTAAAGTTTCGGAAACGCCAACACAAATGTACAAAATATGTGACTATTAATGTTTTTTAAAAAATAATATCACATGAGTTAAATGGCAGTTGGTCAGGCTTTATTATGCAGTTGCTCCTTCACTTGTGTTCATCCTTATCCTTGTGTTCATACATTGAGCAATAGGCAGACAGCGCCACCTACCGGTCAGGTCAAGAAATCCGCTTTTTTAGTTTTTATCAGTCGTCATGGCCAATGTTTTCATTTTTACAAGATCATTATTTATTGCAGAAACGTTATGATATAAAAGGGCACAAACGTAATCAGATGTTGGCATGATTCAGTTAATGTTAAAACCCATTCGTCTCTGTTTCATTGGGTTACATTAGCCATACTTTTTCTTAAAAGTTATAGTTAATCATGTATGCGTTTTAAGGTAATTTTCATTTTTTCCCCCACCACAAGCAACATTAACATATTTCCACAAACATAGCCGCCTTATTCATATTTATTTTTGTGCTTTTTAAAACGGATTCTTTTGATTTCTTTCAGATGCCATTCGGTCATTACAGATTTTTGAACAGAGCGAGCTCTGTAGACACATTTGAAATTACCCATAAAATATGTTTTCCAAATTCTTGTAGCTCCAGTCAGTGGCGAAGCGGAGGGCCCCGCGATTGATTATAGGCCTATAATTAAAATTATTAACGCTGCAGTCATAAATTAAAATTATGAGCAGCTTTATTTCATGCACTGATTGTCAAAAACAACCTTTTTAACGCGAAATACATTTCTTTTCATGTTTTTTTTTTACTTTCACTTTAAAGTTAATACGATTTTCCGCTACGCCACTGATTTTTCCAGTTCCTGGAAAATACGGCTTTTTATCGACACTGAAGTTACTCCTTGTGTGCATTTTGTTCAACGCCAATGTAAGCACATTGCTTAAGTTCTCTTTGCAAGGTCTTATGGGTATATTTGTGTGTTTTCTGACAAATTTTCCCATTATTTGCTTCCCGATGAACAAGTCATCCTGTAAACTGCTAAACTGATCTACTGTGGACGTGTAGGACTACGTAATCTAACCATCTTGGATCTACATAAAGGTAAGTACATGATGATAGAATATCGCATACAGCAAAATAGTCTTAACTTTTAATGTCCAAACTGAATGACTGCAGTAGTGTGCGGTTTGAAATTTAGATTTCGTTTGACTATAAATCCGCTGTCGTCGCCATGTAAATAATATTGTTCTAGAAAAAAACTGAACCACAAAACCAGTCATAAAGGCAATTTTTTTATATCATATCCTAACAAACCATACATCGGTAGAAGGTTTATTTATTCAGCTTACAGATCATATAAAAATCTTAATTAAAAATAATAATAATAATAATAATTGGCCTTTATGACTGGTTTTGTGATCCAGGGTCACAAATGAGTAATGGAAACAAATAAACAGGAAAGAAACATGAGAAAAAAAAAGGGAATATGAACTAAATGCCTATGAAAACTAACCCAAACCTGAACTCCAAGGAGATACTTTTCATGTTGCTGGGTGTGGGCCTTAAATCCTTTTCCTAACTTTAACTTATCTTATTTTTCACTTTTCTCTTCTTGGTAATAGGTTATTTTTTTCAGTCCACTACAGAGGAACACTAAGAAGGTAAGAATGCAAAATTGAAGGATGTTAAATTATGCAAGTGTGTTTAAAGAGCTTTAAAAGACGTTTCAAGTGGGTTGAGAGAGAGAAGAAATTACTCGAAAAAACTGCAGTATCCACCTTTACTGAAAGAGTCTACTGTGTTTTAAATGATGGGTGGCACTTCCAGTTTAGAGAACTTCAATTCAAAGTGAACAATTTAAAATGGTAATCTGAGCAACAAATAATAGTTATCTGTCAGTTTGACAATGAGCTATGCACCTATTTTTATATATTATGTACATTTGAACCATTTTAACTTTTACCTTTGATTTTTGTTTATGTATTCACCCAGAAACATGAAAGCATCGTTTTATTTGCTTTTTCAAGGTAACGTGTTCCTCTTTTAGGCATGCTCTGCTTATATGCAATTAATATATGTGACCCTGGACCACACATGGATATATTTGTAGCCATAGCCAAAAATACACTGAATGGATCAAAATGATTGATTTTTCTTTTATGCCAAAAATATAGGATGTTAAGAAAATATCATGTTCCATGAAGATATTTAGTACATTTCCTACCATAAATATATCAAAACTTATATACTTATCAATATTTAGATTTTTTTTGCACCCTCAGATTCCAGATTTTTTAATAGTTGTATCTCAGCCAAGTATTGTGATATCCTAACAAACTATATACATCAATGCTTATTTATTCAACTTTTATTTATTGCTACTTTTTCAAGTAAGTAGTAAAGTAATGCATTAGTTTTTAATTTATAAGAAAATATTCAAGTTACTTTTTCAAATAATTAAAGCTCTCCTATCCCCATGTTGAGATAAATCGGGAGTAAGATGTTACTTCAGTTCTAAAATAAATGTGTTAATGCATTCATTTATTTCATTCACAAAAACAGATTTAGTTTGAAACTAAGAATATGATGCAAACCCGCAATGACAAAATATCTTAAATGTCTTAAGTGGCTTTGCTGCTGACCTATACTGACCATATTAATAATCAAAAATTACTCCAAATAAACTAACCTTTGTTCTTTTTTTTATTGCAGAAGAGTGTTGAACTTTCTTCTTCTGCATTGTAATGTACAGTGGTGACTTTACTTTTCCTTTAGCCTGAGGCTTTTTGTGTTAAAGGGCTTTACATTTGCCAAAAATAAAGTAACTTTTTATATTGAAAACAAACAAACAAGCCCTGCACAGAAAAGTAACTCAAAAGTAACTTAACACATTATTTTCCATAAAAAGTAACTAAGTAACGTAATTATTTATTTAGGGAGTAACGCAATATTGTAATGCATTACTTTTAAAAGTAACTCTTCCCAACACTGCTACTGACACTTATGTAAAGTTTAATGTGTTTGGGTGTCCTACACTAACAGAAAACAACAGAGGCAAATGAAATGCTAAAAATACCAGCCATTAATGACTCTGACTATTGTCCCACAGGTATTCTGCTGTATGATGCTTTAGGATGGGAAGTGAGAATGCCGAAAGACATTCACGGCCTCCGAGGTTCCTGTCTGGTTATACCATGTTCTTTTAACTACACATCAAACCCACCCAAAGACCCACACAGAGTTGTGTGGTATCAGTGGGTCTCTAAAGGTTATCCTTTAGTTTATGATCGTTTGCATCCAAATAATGTCATTGAGAATTTCAGAGGAAAAACTGATTTATATGGTGACCCATCAAGTTGGGATTGTAGTCTGTTGATTAAAAACCTGGAAAAGTCCCACCATGGAGAGAAATTATATGCATGGATTGACCCTGAAAATGTTGGTTGGCGTACCTACAAATTTTATGATGTCACCACTACAATTCAAGTTGATGGTATGTAAATACGATGTTCTTCAATGTTTGCTTGATTTTCTAAGTTTGTTAATATTGACATTTCTGTTGTTTGTAGCAAGTCCACAGATGCCCATGATCAATATTTCTGGAGGTGAATGGACGGGTGAGAACATCACAGTAGTATGCTCAACTTTCCACACGTGTCCATACAGCAAACCAAAGTTTGATCTGAATGGTATAAAAGGATCTGACAAAACAAAGGATGAGCCTGTTAAAGACGGCCTATGGAAAACCACTCTGACACGCACAGGTGTCGTAAAGGCAGAAAACTCAACTATTGAATGTTCAGTAACACATCATGGTGGCATAACTGTGACAGCTACAAAAAACATGAGTGCACAATGTGAGTAAACACAATCATGAATGGCTTTGTGTGATATTAGCTATCATCTAAGATTTCAGTTCAATTTCAGGTGTTCATTATAAAATAACGATTAAGCCTGAACTGGCAGATGTCACAGAGGGCGTTGCAAAGAACTTCATTTGTAGCGTCTACCATTCCTGCCAGAACGAGAATCCAACCATCACATGGAACTATGAGAACATGCAGGTCACAAAGGGGAACAAAAAACTCTCAAGTTTAAATCAGGTCACCTACTCCAACATAACCTTTCTGGGAGCACAAGAAGATCATGGGAAGAAACTGATTTGCACTGCAAATTATTCTGGAGGAGCCATTACAGCCTCTGTTGTTTTACGTGTACAATGTGAGTAAAGCACAAAACTTATTTGTGTGCTGTATGTTTAAATGTTACATTGAGACCTATTACAAGAGTTCATTTCGATTTCAGGTGTTCATCATAACATAACGATTGAGCCACAACTGGCAGATGTCACAGAGGGCGTTGCAAAGAACTTCATTTGTAGCGTCTACCATTCCTGCCAGAACGAGAATCCAACCATTACGTGGAACTATGAAAACATGCAGGTCTTAGAGTGGAACAAAACACTTTCTGGTTTAAATCAGGTCACCTATTCCAACATAACGTTTCTAGGTGCAAAAGAAGATCATGGGAAGAAACTGATATGTACTGCAAAATTTTCTGGAAGGGACATTATGGGATCTGTTGTCTTAAATGTGCAATGTGAGTGACTTATTAGCATCTTGTTTGATCCATCAGCAGTTATGATATTATCAGTTGTGTGCTAATAATAATGATTCATCCTTTTAGCCCTTTTCCATAATGAAGCAGATCCAGTGTTCACTGGTCTGGAGACTATCGGTCTTTACATCCTAACACCCTCACTTGTGTTCCTCCTTGCTTGTATACTTTCTGGAGTCATCATATACAAAAAGCGACAAAGGTAAACTCTCTTGCTCCTTTGCTGCTTGATTAGATAATCTTTAATCATGTGATTTTTCTGTACCTTCTAAAAGTTATAATATAGCATATGTTTAAATATCTTTGAGAAATCGTATTGCTATGCTGCAATATAAATCAAACAAAAGGAGGAAAAGTTACCAGCTGTTAAACTCATAGCATCACTTTTCTTTCCTTTCCTTTGAGATCTGTTCCCAGGTCAAAAGATACAATGTCAGGAAACGAGTCTTTTTCCAAACCTTGTATGCTCTCACCAGAAAGGTAAAGCACATTTGAACATATAAATCTTTTTTTTTTTTTAATAACAAGATATTTTTGATAAATAACTGGAATAACCAGATTTTATTTATTATTTTTCCCTAATGCACTTCAGTGATCCAAAATCTTGCTCTGTGAGTATTTTATTTACAACACGCTACACTGAAGTAAACATACTCGGATCCTATGAGAAATTCTTATTGAAATATGTTATTGACTGATGTGTGTTCTCTCTTAAAATATTCTATTAAGGAAAATGATTATGAAGCTGAATACACCAACATGGACGAACTAAGCATGTATGGAAATATCTGATGAAAACAACATTAAAGCAAAATGGCCTCAGTGCAGTTTTTTTTTTTTTTTAAAGATCAGTGTTAGGCTTTATTAATAATAACAAAACATTTGTCATGCATATCTTCATCTCTTCTCAGAATTCCAGATCTACTCAGGTTGCTTAAACAACTGCTCTGATTTATGTTTATGAATTATATATGTGAATTACGCCAATTTTTGCTAAGTTTCTACTACTTTTGTACCTGACTGTTAAATATGATTAAGGCATATTGTTGACAGTGACATACCAAACAGAAAGCTGTTTTAAAGTTTTAAATGCTTTAAGGTATTGAAACAAAATGTTGTGCATGTCGTCACCATACTGTGAGTACTTTGAGCAGTATGTGGACATTTACTGGTCAAGAAGACATCTGCCATTGTTTTTTCTGTTGTCATTATGGCCAATGTCTCATTGTTACATTATCATTATTTACTGTAGACATGTCATGATATGGAAGAGCGCAAGCATAATTTGAACAGACGTAGACATATGACAAATAATTATTTAATCCAGCTTCACTCAGTTCATGTTAAAACCTTTCAATGTCTAGTAAAATTATTTTATTATATATAAATGACAAGAATGTGAAATGGATACAGAAAAAGCTATGATCCTATCCTTCTGGAAGTTTACAATTTAAAATGTAAATAAATCCGTTTCTGACTCTAGTTTGTATTCACTTCAACATGAATTTATGCTTTATATATTATTCTGTACCCTTTTTTTCTGGTGTGTCTCTCTTGGATTTCCTTTTGATGGCGTAAATTAAAATCCCGAACGTTTTCGATAAAAATCAGTTTTGGTTTCGCTTTCGATTTACATAGAGACTGAGCGCAGTGGACCAGTACGCGAGTTCTCCAATCATGTCTTTTGGATGTATTTTCTGACAGAGTTTAAACTACAGAGGGAGCTGTGCGGACATATTTGACCTGTAAAGCATCTTTTCCTAATAGTTGCACACACAGTTCCAAAAAAATAATTTTGTTTTTGACGACACAGACTTTCATAGCTATTCCTTATTCACCATGCACCGGATTTAGCTATATATATATATATATATATATATATATATTATAGTTATATTTGTGTGTGTTGTACGTGTGTCGAGCAGTCTTGGAACGACAAAAAGGTGAGTATACGATGACAGAATATTACTTTTGGTTAATCTAGTAGCCCTTTTAAGATGTTAGTGTTAAACTCTTTTGAATTTGCCCCTAATAGCATGCAAGAGTCTTGCTTTTAATTTCTGAAACTGATTTACTGTAATTTACTGTTTGCGGTTTGAAATGTGAAATTGTTTGTAAATAAATCTGCATTTCAAAAAAGTAGTTTTTTCGAACAATTAAAAATGAAATTTTACATTTTGGTTTGCAATCGACTCGCCATGAGCCAAGTGATCAGAGGGAAAAAAAAGGCAAGCTTGCATCAGACTCTCAGTTGATCCACGTCTACCTAGAACGCCTTTCATGGCATATATTAAGGGGATTTAAGCACGCTACAGACGGGGGCGGGGTTGAAAACGTACACGTCTTAATTTAAGTGTAAATATCGTTGCATGCAGTAGTTTCTGTAGTTGACAATCCATGCAATCTCGGCATTCTGGCTTTCATGTATTGTTTCCTATTGTTTCCTATTAAGAATAATATATGGTATTCTACATAATGCCTAACGAAATAGTCAAACTTGTTTAACTTCAAGTTACGCCTCCTGCTACAAGTTATGCCTCCTTCATGTTACGCCCCTGTCTTGCAGTCCGCAGACAGATAGTATTGGCACTTTCTGCTGGCGGTAGTCACGCTCACGCGGTGTTTGCGTGCTCTATGTCACAGATGAAGTGAATAAAATGCAATATTTGTCAAATACACAGATGTTTCAGAAACGTTTTCATGAGCAACAGAAACACCTTTTATATACTGCTTAATACGGCGCCATCTGTTCAAGAGTATAGTTCAGCATAAATACTAATAAAGTGGGGGGCACATATAATTTCTCCGTGTGTGCAAAAGGCGATTTAGAGGCTGTCAGAGCACCTTTGCGCCAGCCAAATGCGGACGTTTATTATGAAAACGCGTGTGACGCGAATGACTGGATTAGTCACTGTTCCTTACTGAGTAAACGTGAGCCTGCCTCTGCCACGGCTCGCGATCGGGTTTCCTGCATAAACGAGTGTTGGAGACGTGCATTGTAGTTAATATCGGCCACGATTTGAATGTATCTTGTGTTGTGTGCGTCCTATACGAGTGAGTATGCATAATTGTCATCTGATAGATGTTCCTTCTCAGTGATGATGCAGCTATTTAGTGATGAGCAGTTAGCTAGCTGTTCAGTGAGGCATGATAATGCTACTGTTTACATGTTATACTTGTAACATCTCTGTTTATTTACAATGTTCAGAGTTACAATGCTTATAATGTTTAAGTAATGCAGCTAAATAATGAAAATGGATACACAGTTATACGAAGTATATGTATATCATTCTGTTACTGTAAGAGGGGAGCGGCCTATAGTGATATACGTATAATAATACATGTAATGGTGGTTTCATTAGAATATTACTTTGTTTCTTTCAGAGAAAACCACACCCTCTACCACAATCATACATTTCATTCTTCAACTGATAAGCACTCAACACTCTCAGGGAGACGGAATTGTTTAAAGGCTGTGCTTAAGTTTCCTCTGCCTGGCTCATTGTAAAGGCTGACTCCCCACTTTGAGTTTATTAAGCAGCATCTGTGAAATAAACCTGCTCGAACAGATACTTCCCTCTGTGGTGTTCTGACCAACACACCTGGTTCACTGCGATACGAGCTAGCCCTAATAGTAATTGATAGCCCTCTGCTACATTTTGTGGTCCTTCGAGCCGGATCGCAGTCGTGCTGGGAGCATGCAACAGAGTGGTGAAGTATCACTGGGCCCCTCCACACGGCCCAAACGTCAGTTAAGACAGCCATCCTATCTTAAGGATTATGAAGTCAATGCAGTACACCCAAAGATAAGTGGCCCATCACGTGTCAACCCAGCTCTACATCTGCCTAGAGAGGTAAATCGCAGCTCACAGCCTCATGTGAAGTGGAGTCAGCCTCCTGAAGCACATGTTGATTATTCCCTAAACGTCGAGGAGGGCTTTGATGACACAAGTCTAGAATGGCGACGTACCCCTTTGCCCTACACTGAGGAGGAAACTGAGCCAAGCTGGCTACGCACAGAGAGTCTACAGCACAGTTCCGCCTCACCTTACGGCACTATATGGGAATCACCTGAGCTATCGACCTCAGCCAGAGTGGAAGGAGCAGTGCGACGTGAGCCAGTCTCAGAGCATTGGCCAATGCCTCCCATTCCATTGCCAGATGGTTCAGTAGTGCCAGAGGAAGAGGACGGCGAGGAGGAGCTGCCCCCTCCACCATGGCCTTCTTCCGACTACCCTCCCAAGTCTGCAGCAGTCGAGTAGCATCGGGTGGTCATCGTCATAGACCGAATGATGAGTGAGTTACAGCTCATGAGGGACAGCATGACCTCCAGTACGCTGGCCCACACTCGTCCACATTCGACACCTCGAAACCCGGACATCCCTCTGCATGGGCGGGGTCATGAACGGTCAGATGCTTGGTCCCCAGCTCCAAAGCTCATACCTTACTCACCCATCTCAGACCCACCGCGCAGTAGGTATCACGCTAATGCAAGATCCTTAACTCAGCACCCAGTTAGTGCTCATAGGAGCCAACCGCATCCTGCCCGAGACAGACAGTTTCCCCCCGTATCCATGACTCAGGGAGGAGGAGAGTACAGGGGGCCTGCGCCAAGAATCCCCTTGTTTGTCCGTAACGACCCAATGGAGTTCTCTCGGCTCAAATTAGCTCTGTCGAACCTACTACCTGCTGATGCTCCAGAGCTCTTCAGGTATCAGATTCTAGTCGATCATGTGAAACTTGAGGAGGCCTGTCTCATCGCTGATTCTTTCATTAACTCATTTAGGCCATACACAGACACTGTGGCGGCCTTGACAGAGAATTTCGGCCAACGCACCATGTGGCTTTGAAGCGGATTGCTGCAGTAATGGATTCGCCTGAAATTAAGAGAGGAGATATAGCAGCCTTTGAGAGATTCTCCCTGCACGTACAGTCGCTCGTAGGGATGCTACGAACGCTAGGCCCCGAAGGAGAATTCGAACTGAAATGCGGCTCCCATGTGGCCCGTCTCCTCACCAAGCTCCCCGTTGAGATGAGAGCAAACTTCAGGCGTCAAATGTTCCACCGTCCTGGACACACTCATACACTACTTGACCTGGCAGAATGGCTCCGGTATGAGTCGTGGTGTCAAGGCTATGACAACCCATCAGACAACCGCACCTCAGGGCAGCCTGGCTACCGAGCCGAGAAGCGACGCAACAAGCACGTTGCTACGGTTCTACATGGGGCTGAGAGCTATACGTCGAACCAGGCAGCTAGACAGGAAGGTCAGAGTTCATCCGCACTGAGACAAAAGGGGAAGGTGAAACCATACTGTCCATATTGCGAGGGTACAGAGCACTTCCTCAATAAGTGTCCTGCTTTCCAGAAACTCACCCGAGAGGAAGTCATTCAGTGGATTAAAGTAAACAAAAGGTGCTGGAGATGTAGGAGAGCACATCAAGCAGCCCAGTGTGACCTCAAGAAGCCCTGCGATGTGTGTCAAGGGAAGCATCTAAGGGTGCTCCATGATGTCAATGCCCAGCCTAAGGCCGAGCAACCGAAAGCTGAAAGCTGTCTGGTAAGTACCAGTACGGAAGTCCTCTACCTCGACAGACCATCAGCCCATTCTCGCGTTCTGCTAAAGGTCGTCAGAGTTCTTCTGCGCAACAGGAACAGGACACTAGACACTTACGCAATTTTGGACGATGGATCAGAGCGAACAATGCTCCTCCCCGAGGCAGTCGAGAAACTGGGCCTGCTGAAGAAGCCTGAAGATCTCGCTCTCCGCACAATCAGACAGGAAGTTCAAACCCTAAAGGGAGCCACGGTCTCGTTCCGAATTTCATCCCCATATAACCCAAGGAGGGTCTTCCGTATAGCAGAGGCCTTTACCTCACAACGTTTGGGTCTTGTGGACCACTCCTACCCCATTGACAGTCTGAAGAGGAGGTACAAGCACCTGGCAGACCTCCCCCTCGAGCCCTTTGAACAGGTCAAACCGCTCATTCTGATTGGAGCGGACTACCCCCATCTACTTACCCCGGTTGAACAGGTGAGACTGGGACCTCCTGGAGGTCCGGCAGCCATTCGCACAAGATTGGGATGGACGCTTCAAGGACTGGCACATCTTGCCCAGTGGGGCCCCAATACCCGGCAGTGTCTCTTCACGAGTGTCTCATCTCCGACGACGGAGCTCATGCAACACGTGGAGAAGCTCTGGAAGATGGACATCCTGCCATACCAGAGTAGCAAACTTGCAGTGCGATCGAAGCAGGATAAGGAAGCGCTGGAGCTCCTGGAGGCCAAGACGAGGCGTGTACAGGTCGCCAACATCCTCAGATACGCCACGCCCCTGTTGAGGAGGCAGGGCGTTCCTCCACTCAGAGCTCCCAAAGAAGCTGTTCTATCCAGCCTCAGGAGTCTAGAGAGACGTTTGGCCCGGGACCCTGTACAAGCTGGGGAGTACTGCGCAGCGATTCAGAAGTTGGTCAAAGCAGGAGCGGTCAGGAGGATTGACGAAAACGAAGCCTCAGCCACCGATGAGTCGTGGTACATACCACACCACTTGGTGAGTCATAATGGGAAGAGTCGTGTAGTCTTCAACTGCTCTTTCCAGTTTCAAGGTCGAAGCCTCAATGACTCCCTCCTTCCTGGACCGACACTGGGGGCTTCTCTTCTGGGAGTTTTATTACGCTTCAGGGAACATGCGGTAGCGGTTAGTGGAGACATCAGAGGCATGTTCCACCAGGTTCAGCTCTTACCAGAAGACCAGCCGCTCCTCAGGTTCATATGGAGGGATATGAAGCGTGATAACCCACCTGATGTCCTGCAGTGGCAGGTTCTACCATTTGGCACGGCATGCTCACCATGCTGTGCCACCTTTGCCCTCCAGAGGCATGCAAGAGAACATGGTGGGCCAGGAGAAGGAATCCAGCATTCAGTGGAGCGCTGTTTTTATGTGGATAACTGCCTCCAGAGTGTGCACACTGCAGATGAGGCCAAAGAGCTAGTGGACCAGCTCAGGGAGGTACTCGCTTCAGGGGGGTTTGAACTCAGACAGTGGGCCTGCAACATACCAGACGTGCTCATACATCTTCTGGCAGAGGCGAGATCTGACAATATGGAGAGATGGCTTTCTCATGAGGAGCCTAGCCTGTCGGAACGAGCCCTCGGCCTCAGCTGGCACTGGGGATCAGACACCTTAGGTTACAAGAGCCGACCTCTGGAGTATGGGCCCTTGATGATGAGGAATGTCTATAAGGTACTGGCCCGACAATATGACCCCCTGGGGTTCATCGCACCTTACACGACGCGTGCCAGGCTTATTGTCCAGAGCATGTGGGACAAGCCTCGGGACTGGGATGACCCGTGCATTCCCCCAGACCTGCAGAAGGCATGGAAGGAATGGGAATCTGAGTTGCACCTTCTACCACACATCCCTATGCTCCTTTCGGTCCCAAAGATGGCTGACTTACCGGTGGCTCGTCTGCGCCTATACAAGCCGGCGTTCTACTCCACTGGGGTCGATTGCTTCGGTCCCTTCCAAGTGAAACTGGGACGACGCTCAGAAAAGAGATGGGGCATCATCTATAAATGTCTTACCACTCGGGCTGTGCACCTGGACCTCCTGCACTCCATGGATTCTGACTCCTTCTTGATGAGCCTCAGGCGGTTCATTGCTCGACGCGGGAGTCCAGCCGAGCTCTATTCAGACCAGGGCACAAACTTTAGGGGAGGTGAGAAAGAGCTCAGTGAATGGTTCAACAACATGACCTCTGACCTCAAACGAGTCCTAGCCAAACAGAAGATTGATTTCCACTTCAACCCGCCTGCAGCTCCTCACTTCGGGGGTACGTGGGAGAGGGAGATCAAGTCAGTTAAGATGGCGCTGTATACTGTCATCGGAGTCCAACCTGTCTCTGAAGAAGTACTGCATACAGTCCTGCTTGAGGTCGAGGCTATACTGACGCGGTGACTCCAAACGTCCTCTTGATGGGGCGGCTGGATGGAGCGCTGTCTCCAGTGATGTACCCCAGGAGTGAGAGACTGAGCCGGCGAAGGTGGCGCCACTGCCAAGTCCTAGCAGATCATTTCTGGGCGAGATTCATCCGGTGCTACCTGCCAACCCTTCAATGCAGACAGAAGTGGCATGGTACCCCAGCAGATCTGACAGAACATTCGGTGGTCCTGGTGATGGACCCCCAGTTTCCCCGGGCACTCTGGCCAGTGGGTAGAGTTGTCAAAGTACATCCAGGTGTTGATGGGCATGTACGATCCATAGATGTGCAGGTTAAGGACAAAGTCTACACTCGGCCCGTTGCTCGACTAATTCCTCTTCCAGTCATACCGGATACTGAGGAGGATGAGGAGTGCCCACCTGTGAAGAATACACCTTTTACATGAGCAAATTGCATGCAATTTGGGGGCGGCTGTGCAAAAGGCGATTTAGAGGCTGTCAGAGCACCTTTGCGCCAGCCAAATGTGGACGTTTATTATGAAAACGTGTGTGACGCGAATGACTGGATTAGTCACTGTTCCTTACTGAGTAAACGTGAGCCTGCCTCTGCCACGGCTCGCGATCGGGTTTCCTGCATAAACGAGTGTTGGAGACGTGCATTGTAGTTAATATCGGCCACGATTTGAATGTATCTTGTGTTGTGTGCGTCCTATACGAGTGAGTATGCATAATTGTCATCTGATAGATGTTCCTTCTCAGTGATGATGCAGCTATTTAGTGATGAGCAGTTAGCTAGCTGTTCAGTGAGGCATGATAATGCTACTGTTTACATGTTATACTTGTAACATCTCTGTTTATTTACAATGTTCAGAGTTACAATGCTTATAATGTTTAAGTAATGCAGCTAAATAATGATACACAGTTATACGAAGTATATGTATATCATTCTGTTACTGTAAGAGGGGAGCAGCCTATAGTGATATACGTATAATAATACATGTAATGGTGGTTTCATTAGAATATTACTTTGTTTCTTTCAGAGAAAACCACACCCTCTACCACAATCATACATTTCATTCTTCAACTGATAAGCACTCAACACTCTCAGGGAGACGGAATTGTTTAAAGGCTGTGCTTAAGTTTCCTCTGCCTGGCTCATTGTAAAGGCTGACTCCCCACTTTGAGTTTATTAAGCAGCATCTGTGAAAAAAACCTGCTCGAACAGATACTTCCCTCTGGTGTTCTGACCAACACACCTGGTTCACTGCGATACGAGCTAGCCCTAACAGTAATTGGTAGCCCTCTGCTACACCGTGTTTTATGATAAACTTGACTACAGATAATGTGCAACTACAGTAAAAAAAAAAAAAAAAAAAAAGCTTACACTGTTCTAAAAGCACAGATTTGTGACAATTGTTGTAATTAAAAAGGTTAGAATAAACATTAACCACGTGATTATTGTCTTGCAGCGAATCTGACCAATCCTGAAACAGTTGGTACGTCATCAAAGCTCCTCCAGGCACTCTTGAGAAACTGCGGCGGCTGAGTTAGCTGGTCTCCAGTCACTATCGCGGTACTTCGATGCCACTCGTGACAGTCACGTGCTGTCAACGCCATCTCAAGTCGGACAAAATTTCTAACAAGCATGTACTGCATTAAGTCGAACGCATCTAATGTCTATTCCAGGGATCTCCAACCCTGTTCCTGGAGAGCTACCATCCTGCAAACTTCACTTCCAACCCTGCTCCAACACACCTGCCTGTAATTATCAAGTAACCTTGAACAGCTTGATTAGCTGGTTCAGGTGTGTTTGATTGAGGTTGAAGCTGAAATCTGCAGGATGGTAGATCTCCAGGAGCTGAGTTGGAGATCCCTGGTCTATTCAGTATTATTCAGCAGCAAGACAGCTAATTCACAGTGTAAAATGTCTTGATAGGAAGCGTGCAATCAGGGTAAAGATAATCTGACAATTATTGCAACGTGCTGTTATTAAGTCAGCAACATGCTTGTTGCTTAAAGCTATCTAGTATTGATTAAGCTTGGTACTTCATGCACAGTATGTAGGTTTCGCTACTAAAGATTGCTTATTCAAATGCTAACAACGTCGTAAGGGCAACATGCATGTTGCAGAATGATACTGCTAATACAAACTGTAAACAATATAATCATCAGATTTTATTCTCTTCTTTTTGTTGTAGACACCAATAACCCAGAACCAATGACCAATGCAAACCTAAGAGCAAGTCAGTATTTTATTCTTAAAAAAAAAAAAAAACAATTATAAAAAATAATTAAATGAGAAAATTGAAAATGTTTTGACACGTTTATATATCACGCATTTGTTCTAGACACTGACAGAAGATGGTAGGTGATAATGATGTCAGTATCTTTTCATTGCTGCTAACTTTCCGTTGCAGTGAGAGACAGTCCTCTAAAGAAATCAACACTGTGTGATCGCACAAAAAGTGTGACTTTACGATTTTAAATGAATGTGCCAGATAAAAAAACACAACATGTATCAGTCATATTCACATATTCATTTTCCAACCAATCAATCAAAATAGTTTTCTTCCCAAACTTTCAACATATTTTCTATTTACTACTTGTGTATTTTAAAGATCTTAAAGCTTTATTTCCTTATGTGTACAGATGCTGGTGTTCTTATCAGGAAATACTATTTTTGACTTAAGTGTCAGAAAATGTGTGCATTGGTGTGATGAGCTCTGATGATTAATAAGCAAGGAGGTATTTTTCTATGGTAAGGGTGAAACTCGCAGCAAAGTTTAGTGAAAACTACGCTTCCTTTTTCTCTCACTTCTCTTATTTTCTCTTCTTGGCTAAAGGTTCTTGTCCATTCCTCAACAGAGGACTACTGAGAAAGGTAAGGAGTTTTTTTAGTTTCTTACATGAGGTTGAGGTGCTTTAGAAAAATACTGAGGAGAGGGGGAAAAAGTAAAAAAAATAAATACGTTTCATCCATTATTGACATTTAGCATTTTTGTTTGTGTATTAACCCAGGAACATGAAAGCATCACTTTTACTTCATTTACTTTTCCAAGGTACTGTGTCTGTTTTCCTCTTTGAAACATTGGTTAGGTCATGTTTTGTTTAATGTAATATCAGAGAGTGTTTAAGTTAAATGTCTGAGATCAAAAGACAATTCAAAAGTGATCATGAAAAAATTAAATCCTAAAAAATGGCTTCTTATGGGTCTTCTGTGGTGCATGATCATGACCATTTTGTTGAATTCAGTGTGTGTCCATTTAAAAACGGTAAACAGATTCTGTTTTACTTTCTCAGTTTCATATTTAGTGATTGACTACAAAACCTTCTCAGACATATTTCTCATACTATAGACCAAAGAGATCAGCAATGTCAAGATTTAGCAATCATTTAAAAACAGCCAAACATCTACACTTAATGTTTACAGCAATCCCAAGAGCTGAATCTACTACTGACACTTATGAAAGATAAAAATGTTCAGTTTATTATAGTGTCCTATACAACAGAAAACAATTGAGGCACATTAAATGCTAACATTTCCAGACTAAATGAACACACAGCCATTAATGACTTTTGGTGTTCTGTTCAGGTGTTCTGCTCTATGATGCTTTGGGATGGGAAGTGAGAATGCCAAAAAACATTCACGGCCTCAAAGGTTCCTGTCTGGTTATACCATGTTCTTTCAAGTACACATCAAACGCACCCAAAAACCCACACAGAGTTGTGTGGTATCAGTACGCCTCTCATAGTTATCCTTTAGTTTATGATCCTTTACATCCAAAAAACGTCATTAATAAGTTCAGAGGAAAAACCAGTTTATATAAAAACTCTAGTAATGATTGCAGTCTGCTGATCAAAAACCTGGAACTGTCCCATCACGGAGAGAAATTATATACATGGATTGATCCTGAAAATGTTGGAAAGAGCACATACCAATTTTATGAAGTCACCTCTACAATTCAAGTTGATAGTACGTGAATACTTTGTTCTTTAAATTTGCTTGTCTCCTAACCTAGCAATGAGAGTGTGTTGCCTAACTGTGACATTTCTGTTATTTGTAGCAAGTCCACAGCAGCCCAGCATCAGCACTTATGGAGGTGAAAAGACAGGTGACACCATCATAGTAGTATGTTCAACTATCCACACGTGTCCATACAGCAAACCAAACATCACCCTGAACGGTATAGAAGGAACTGATGAAATAGACAATGAGCATTTTAAAGACGGTCAGTGGAAAATCTCTCTGACACGCACAGCTGTTGTAAAGGCAGAACATTTGACTATTCAGTGTTTAGTAACACATCTTGGTGGCATAACAGTGACAGCTACAAAAGACGAAAGTGCAAAATGTGAGTAAACACAGAAACTGCTTTACGTGCCATTTACTATAAGTTAACTTAAGATGCCACAGTTGGACCTATTATAAGATTTCAGTTCAATTTCAGGTGCTCATCATAATATATCGATTGAGCCTGAACTGGCAGATGTCACAGAGGGCATCGCAAAGAACTTCATTTGTAGTGTCTACCATTCCTGCAAGAACCAGAATCCAAATATCACATGGAACTATGAGAACATGCAAGTCACAGAGTGGAACAAAACATTTTCTGGTTTAGATCAGGTCACCTTTTCCAACATAACCTTTCTGGGTGCAACAGAAGACCATGGGAAGAAATTGATATGTACTGCAAAATTTTATGGAAGAAACATTATGGCATCTGTTGTCTTAAATGTGCAATGTGAGTAATTTGTTAGCATCTTTGTGTCATCCATATCTCATTTAGATTGTTCTCTACTGATTCTCTTGTGCTCTGAAACTTTTGAATCAAATATAGAAGCGTTATCATTGCCTTGCCTATTAGAACAGTTATGATCAGTTTGCTAATAATGATGAATCATTTCAGCCCTTTTCCATCATGAAGCAGACCCAATGTTCATTGAACTGAAGACTATTGGTCTTTACATCCTAACGCCCTCACTTGTGTTCCTCCTCGCTTGCATAATTGCCGCAGTCATCATATACAAGAAGCAACAAAGGTAACTCTTTGTGTAGGTCTATGCTTCTAACCCAGGCTTTCCTTAATGTTTTTTTTTTTATCAGTTGAACTCCTTAGAGGTATCATTTTTACCCTGTGAAATTTTAAGTTAATTAGTGTTTGTTTAACAAAGTGTGTACATGTTCATGATTCTCTAATGTTGGTTATTGGCCACATCATATGCAGGTAAACCAATATATTTAATTTTTTTTTTTTAATTTGGTGATCTATTTTTATTATTTTTTTCTTTAAAAGTATTTATATAGCCTACAAGACTGCACAGCTTGGCCAATTATTAGATTAGAAATAATTTTTTGAAAATTAATCATTCTCCTTTGCCACTTTAGGTCATCTGTTTTTTATTTATTTATTTATTTTTTTTACTCTTTTAAAGATTTAAATATCTTTGTCATATGTCGAAGTGATATGTGACCCTGAACCACAAAATCATAAGGATCCATTTTTTGGAAATTAAGATTTATACATCATCTGAATAAATAAGCTCTCCATTGATGTATGGTTTGTTGTGATAGGACAATATTTTGTCGAGATACAACTATTTGAAAATCTGGAATCTGAGGGTCTAAAAAAATAAAAAATATTGAGAAAATCACATTTAAACTTGTCCAAATTAAGTTCTTAGCAATGCATATTACTTTTTAAAGATTAAGTTTTTATATATTTATGGTAGGAAATTTACAAAATAACTTCATGGAACATTTTTACCTAATATCCCAATGATTTTTGGCATTAAAAATTTTGACCCCATACAATGTATTTTGGGCTATTGCTACAAATATACCCCAGCAACTTATAACTGGTTTTGTGGTCCAGGATCACATATTGATATGCTGCAGTGATGTTTACCACTTTCAATCAACATGCAGAAATCATATGAATGCAGAGCTGTCAGCAGTGAAAAGCATTAATCTGGAGACTGAATCAAATAGAAAATAAAATACTAAGTAAAAATCAAACAAAAGAGGGGAAAAGTTAGTAAAACTCAAAGTATCACTTTCCCTTTCATACACATGAGTTCTGTTTCCAGGTCAAAAGATGCAATGTCAACAACAACAAACAAGCCATTCTCCAAACCTCGAATGCCGTCACCAAAGAGGTACAGCAGAGTTGAAACCACATAAGTCAACAAAAAAAAAAAACAAATAAATATATATATATATATATATTTTGTGTGTGTGTGTGTGTGTGTGTGTGTGTGTGTGTGTGTGTGTGTGTGTGTGTGTGTGTTTCAATGTAATAACCACAACATTTTCCATCATTTTGTTTTCCCTATGCACCTCAGTGATCCAAAGTCCCACTCTGTGAGTATATTAGTGTTACACTGTAAAACATACCCAGATCCTGAGAAATTCATATTGAAATATGTTATTGACTGATGTCTGGCTCTCTGTTCCCTCTTGAAATATTATGTTAGGGTCATGATTATGAAGCTGAATACACCAACATGGAGGAACTCAACATGTATGGAAATATCTGATGAAAACAACATCAAACCAAAATGGGCTCAACAGGGTTTTTTTTTTTTTTTTAAAGAGATAAACAATGTTAAACTTATATAACTTAATAATAATAAAAAAAAAAAAAAAAACATTTGTCCTGCATAATAAATGTTCACATTCAAAAACATAATAATGCTTTTAAAGTCTTTACTTAGCATACCTTTATACTATATGCATCTCTTTTTAGAATTTGAGATCTGTTTATGCTAGTTAAGCAAACAACTGCTCTAATTTATCTATATGAATTATATATATATATATATATATATATATATATATATATATATATATATATATATATATATATATATAAAATTATGCTTAAAAAAAAACTTTTCATTTATTTTGTACCGGACGTCTTTTCTTCTTCTTCTTTTTTAAGGTTTGATTTTTATTTGATTCTGATTTTTTATCACAACTTGTGATATATTGTAATATTGCGAAATTGTATATTTATAAAACCTGCTGGAGCTAATTGTTGTTATGCTGTCTATTATAGCTAGCCATTAAATATTTGGTTTCTTTATCCCCAAAAAATCAATGAATAAAAATAAAAAAATCTATCACTTAACAATGCTGCATAAAGTTTCATGTAAAATGTATCACACTCAAACTAGTATGTTTATGTAACCAGTTCAATGTTCTCAGCTTATCTAAAGTTTCGGAAACGCCAACACAAATGTACAAAATATGTGACTATTAATGTTTTTTAAAAAATAATATCACATGAGTTAAATGGCAGTTGGTCAGGCTTTATTATGCAGTTGCTCCTTCACTTGTGTTCATCCTTATCCTTGTGTTCATACATTGAGCAATAGGCAGACAGCGCCACCTACCGGTCAGGTCAAGAAATCCGCTTTTTTAGTTTTTATCAGTCGTCATGGCCAATGTTTTCATTTTTACAAGATCATTATTTATTGCAGAAACGTTATGATATAAAAGGGCACAAACGTAATCAGATGTTGGCATGATTCAGTTAATGTTAAAACCCATTCGTCTCTGTTTCATTGGGTTACATTAGCCATACTTTTTCTTAAAAGTTATAGTTAATCATGTATGCGTTTTAAGGTAATTTTCATTTTTTCCCCCACCACAAGCAACATTAACATATTTCCACAAACATAGCCGCCTTATTCATATTTATTTTTGTGCTTTTTAAAACGGATTCTTTTGATTTCTTTCAGATGCCATTCGGTCATTACAGATTTTTGAACAGAGCGAGCTCTGTAGACACATTTGAAATTACCCATAAAATATGTTTTCCAAATTCTTGTAGCTCCAGTCAGTGGCGAAGCGGAGGGCCCCGCGATTGATTATAGGCCTATAATTAAAATTATTAACGCTGCAGTCATAAATTAAAATTATGAGCAGCTTTATTTCATGCACTGATTGTCAAAAACAACCTTTTTAACGCGAAATACATTTCTTTTCATGTTTTTTTTTTACTTTCACTTTAAAGTTAATACGATTTTCCGCTACGCCACTGATTTTTCCAGTTCCTGGAAAATACGGCTTTTTATCGACACTGAAGTTACTCCTTGTGTGCATTTTGTTCAACGCCAATGTAAGCACATTGCTTAAGTTCTCTTTGCAAGGTCTTATGGGTATATTTGTGTGTTTTCTGACAAATTTTCCCATTATTTGCTTCCCGATGAACAAGTCATCCTGTAAACTGCTAAACTGATCTACTGTGGACGTGTAGGACTACGTAATCTAACCATCTTGGATCTACATAAAGGTAAGTACATGATGATAGAATATCGCATACAGCAAAATAGTCTTAACTTTTAATGTCCAAACTGAATGACTGCAGTAGTGTGCGGTTTGAAATTTAGATTTCGTTTGACTATAAATCCGCTGTCGTCGCCATGTAAATAATATTGTTCTAGAAAAAAACTGAACCACAAAACCAGTCATAAAGGCAATTTTTTTATATCATATCCTAACAAACCATACATCGGTAGAAGGTTTATTTATTCAGCTTACAGATCATATAAAAATCTTAATTAAAAATAATAATAATAATAATAATTGGCCTTTATGACTGGTTTTGTGATCCAGGGTCACAAATGAGTAATGGAAACAAATAAACAGGAAAGAAACATGAGAAAAAAAAAGGGAATATGAACTAAATGCCTATGAAAACTAACCCAAACCTGATCACCAAGGAGATACTTTTCATGTTGCTGGGTGTGGGCCTTAAATCCTTTTCCTAACTTTAACTTATCTTATTTTTCACTTTTCTCTTCTTGGTAATAGGTTATTTTTTTCAGTCCACTACAGAGGAACACTAAGAAGGTAAGAATGCAAAATTGAAGGATGTTAAATTATGCAAGTGTGTTTAAAGAGCTTTAAAAGACGTTTCAAGTGGGTTGAGAGAGAGAAGAAATTACTCGAAAAAACTGCAGTATCCACCTTTACTGAAAGAGTCTACTGTGTTTTAAATGATGGGTGGCACTTCCAGTTTAGAGAACTTCAATTCAAAGTGAACAATTTAAAATGGTAATCTGAGCAACAAATAATAGTTATCTGTCAGTTTGACAATGAGCTATGCACCTATTTTTATATATTATGTACATTTGAACCATTTTAACTTTTACCTTTGATTTTTGTTTATGTATTCACCCAGAAACATGAAAGCATCGTTTTATTTGCTTTTTCAAGGTAACGTGTTCCTCTTTTAGGCATGCTCTGCTTATATGCAATTAATATATGTGACCCTGGACCACACATGGATATATTTGTAGCCATAGCCAAAAATACACTGAATGGATCAAAATGATTGATTTTTCTTTTATGCCAAAAATATAGGATGTTAAGAAAATATCATGTTCCATGAAGATATTTAGTACATTTCCTACCATAAATATATCAAAACTTATATACTTATCAATATTTAGATTTTTTTTGCACCCTCAGATTCCAGATTTTTTAATAGTTGTATCTCAGCCAAGTATTGTGATATCCTAACAAACTATATACATCAATGCTTATTTATTCAACTTTTATTTATTGCTACTTTTTCAAGTAACTAGTAAAGTAATGCATTAGTTTTTAATTTAATATAATTAAAAATATTGAAAATATTCAAGTTACTTTTTCAAATAATTAAAGCTCTCCTATCCCCATGTTGAGATAAATCGGGAGTAAGATGTTACTTCAGTTCTAAAATAAATGTGTTAATGCATTCATTTATTTCATTCACAAAAACAGATTTAGTTTGAAACTAAGAATATGATGCAAACCCGCAATAACAAAATATCTTAAATGTCTTAAGTGGCTTTGCTGCTGACCTATACTGACCATATTAATAATCAAAAATTACTCCAGATAAACTAACCTTTGTTCTTTTTTTATTGCAGAAGATTGTTGAACTTTCTTCTTCTGCATTGTAATGTACAGTGGTGACTTTACTTTTCCTTTAGCCTGAGGCTTTTTGTGTTAAAGGGCTTTACATTTGCCAAAAATAAAGTAACTTTTTATATTGAAAACAAACAAACAAGCCCTGCACAGAAAAGTAACTCAAAAGTAACTTAACACATTATTTTCCATAAAAAGTAACTAAGTAACGTAATTATTTATTTAGGGAGTAACGCAATATTGTAATGCATTACTTTTAAAAGTAACTCTTCCCAACACTGCTACTGACACTTATGTAAAGTTTAATGTGTTTGGGTGTCCTACACTAACAGAAAACAACAGAGGCAAATGAAATGCTAAAAATACCAGCCATTAATGACTCTGACTATTGTCCCACAGGTATTCTGCTGTATGATGCTTTAGGATGGGAAGTGAGAATGCCGAAAGACATTCACGGCCTCCGAGGTTCCTGTCTGGTTATACCATGTTCTTTTAACTACACATCAAACCCACCCAAAGACCCACACAGAGTTGTGTGGTATCAGTGGGTCTCTAAAGGTTATCCTTTAGTTTATGATCGTTTGCATCCAAATAATGTCATTGAGAATTTCAGAGGAAAAACTGATTTATATGGTGACCCATCAAGTTGGGATTGTAGTCTGTTGATTAAAAACCTGGAAAAGTCCCACCATGGAGAGAAATTATATGCATGGATTGACCCTGAAAATGTTGGTTGGCGTACCTACAAATTTTATGATGTCACCACTACAATTCAAGTTGATGGTATGTAAATACGATGTTCTTCAATGTTTGCTTGATTTTCTAAGTTTGTTAATATTGACATTTCTGTTGTTTGTAGCAAGTCCACAGATGCCCATGATCAATATTTCTGGAGGTGAATGGACGGGTGAGAACATCACAGTAGTATGCTCAACTTTCCACACATGTCCATACAGCAAACCAAAGTTTGATTTGAATGGTATAAAAGGATCTGACAAAACAAAGGATGAGCCTGTTAAAGACGGCCTATGGAAAACCACTCTGACACGCACAGGTGTCGTAAAGGCAGAAAACTCAACTATTGAATGTTCAGTAACACATCATGGTGGCATAACTGTGACAGCTACAAAAAACATGAGTGCACAATGTGAGTAAACACAATCATGAATGGCTTTGTGTGATATTAGCTATCATCTAAGATTTCAGTTCAATTTCAGGTGTTCATTATAAAATAAGCCTGAACTGGCAGATGTCACAGAGAGCTTCGCAAAGAACTTAATTTGTAGCATTTACCATTCCTGCCAGAACGAGAATCCAACCATCACATGGAACTATGAGTTTAATCCATCAGCAGTTATGATGTTATCAGTTGTGTGCTAATAATAATGATTCATCCTTTTTGCCCTTTTCCATAATGAAGCAGATCCAGTGATCACTGGTCTGGAGACTATCGGTCTTTACATCCTAGCACCCTCACTTGTGTTCCTCCTCGCTTGTATTGCTGGAGTCATCATATACAAGAAGCGACAAAGGTAAGCTCTCTTGCTCCTTTGCTGCTTGATTAGATAATCTTTAAGCATGTGATTTTCTGTGCCTTCTTTTAAAAGTTATAACATTGCATATATTTAGATGTCTTTGAGAAATCATATTGCTATGCTGCAATATAAATCAAACAAAAAGAAGGAAAAGTTACCAGCTGTTAAACTCACAGCATCCTTTTCCTTTCCTTTGAGATCTGTTCCCAGGTCAGAAGACACAATGTCAGGAAACAAGTCTTTTTCCAAGACTTGTATGCCGTCACCCAAAAGGTAATATATATATATATATAATTTTTTTTGTTGTTGTTTTTGTTTTTTTAAATAGCAAGATATTTTTGGTAGGTGAATGGAATAACCAGCTGTTTTATTTTATTTTTCCCTAATTCACTTCAGTGATCCAAAATCCTGCTCTGTGAGTATTTTATTTACACCATGCTACACTGAAGTAAACATACTCGGATCCTATGAGAAATTCTTATTGAAGTGTTATTGACTGATGTGTGTTTTCTCTTAAAATATTCTATTAAGGAAAATATTTATGAAGCTGAATACACCAACATGGACGAACTAAACATGTATGAAAATATCTGATGAAAACAACATCAAAGCAAAATGGCCTCAGTGCAGGTTTTCTTTGAAAAGATCGACAGTGTTAGGCTTTATTAATAATAACTAAACATTTGTCATGCATATCTTCATCTCTTCTTAGAATTCCAGATCTATTCAGGTTGCTTAAACAACTGCTCTGATTTATGTTTATGAATGTTTGTAAATTATGCTGATTTCTGCTAAATGTATACTACTTTTGTAACTGACTATTACATATATTATTATTAAATATTAAATATAAATATATATATATATATATTTTCTGTTCTTGTGTCATTATGGCCAATGTCTTATTTTTACATTATCATTATTTACTGTGTAAGGATCCATCCACTGGCCCAAAAGCAAAGTCCAGTGGCCTGGTTGAAGGTCTAATTTTGTGTTCGGTCTTTCCTTAGCGCTTCCGTAAATTTACTTAATTTCTAAGAATTTAGTTGCAGTTTTAGTTTAGCTTCGCGTTTAATCTGACTCCAATTTTAAGTGATTATTAAGTTTAGCGAATATCTCTAATCATGAGGTGATCACAAATACTGATTGTTAATTTGGATATTTGATTATTCCGGACTGGCTATACTTTCAATTATCCGTTCCCTGGGGACTTAATGTCGCTTTTATGTCTTACGTGGCCAGCGTAGATCATACGATCACAATATCTGATTATTAATCAGAGGTTGTAGTGGACTAATACCCTAATTGCTCGCCGCCTAATGCTTGCGTTAATCTAAAGAGGATAGTTTACACAGCCTATCACATACACAACGTGTTAATATCAGGTGAAAAAATGCGCCTAATGCTTCATTTGATCTAAGCCGGCTGTTTGCCCATCCTGCACATATCCTTGTGGTAACAAGAAGCCTCCTCACAGTCTACTAGTCATAATGATTTCAGCCAAGTCTGAAATAAATCAAATATAACAATTTATTTGACAAGTAAATATGTATTAAGCCAATTTACATAATAGGACAAAGAAAGTTCAATTCAGAATTAAATTCATTCCCAATTCAAATAAATACATAACATCAATTGCTCAAAGATGAATCTGAGAGTAAGAAATGTTCACCTGCCAATATGGAAAGTACAGCATGAGAGCTACGGGCGTCTTTGTTACTGACCGCCTCGAATGATTCTGTTCCCTTGCATTTATACTCAGACCAAAATAAACAAATCTTCCAATCTTTGATTGTAAAAACATAAAAAGACCTTTTGGTTAGGTTCTCGTGACCCAGTGTCACACTTGACCAGAGATAAGAGAAACATTCCCGTGGCACCCTAAGGGGTAAACATGCCCCTAAGTTGCAGAACATAATTGTACAAAAGTTTCCAATGCTTTTTATAATCTAAATGACTGCCGCAAAATTGATACCATAGGGGAAAAACAACATATTCACAAGATATAACATATGTGGTACATAGATATTCCTGGTGAAATTTAAGTGGGAAAACCTTTTGTTGGGGAAAGTGTGAAAAGTCAGGTTGAAGAGAGGAAGGAAGGGGTCGTAAATGAGCAAGGGCGTGGTGTTGTTTGCTCTCTTTGAAGATCACATATCCAGATTAGTTGTGTTCTGTTGTATGGAATCTGTTTGTGAATTTAGTTTCCTGAGGAAATAATTTCACATCTTACAACTGTAGACATGTCATGATATGGAAGAGCACAAGCATAATTTGAACGTAGACATATTTATGACAAATAATTATCTAATCCAGGTTCACTCAGTTCATGTTAAAACGTTCAATGTCTAATAAATATTATTTTATTATATAAAATCTATGATCATATCCTTCTTGAAGTTTACAATTTAAAATGTAGCTAAATAAATGAACAGTCCGTTTCTGACGCTGTAGTTTGTTTTTACTTTAACCTGAATGCTTTATAGGCTACATTATTTTGTACCCTTTTTTCTGGCGTGTGTCTCTTGGATTTCCTTTTGATGGCTCAACGGAAAATCCCGAACGTTTTAGATAAAAAATAGTTTTGGTTTCGGTTTTAAAATTTTAAATCTAATGAATTACTTGATGTTTCAATTAATTAATCGCACATCAAATTTGGCTGAGAATTTGCTCCCAAAAGACAACATAAAACATAAAAACAACTGTTGTCTAAATCATCAAACAGACATTACAAAAAGTAGCTTCAGCAAGAAATAATCTGTTTAATAACATTTATTTTATTTGATTCAAAGTAGAATTTATTACACATAAACATTTAGGCTTAATATTCTGATTGCTCCTCAAAAAACATCTATTATTATTATTATTATTATTATTATTAGGTTGAAAACAGCTGAGTAAATTTTTCTGAGTAAAATTCTTTGATGAATAAAAAGTTCAGAAGAACAGCAGTTAGATTTTTATTTATTTTTTTTAACATTACCAATGTATTTATCATCACTTTTGATCAATTTAAAGCATCCTTGCTAAATAAAAGTATTACTTTTTATAATTGTATTGTATTTTGGATCAAATAAATGCAGGCTTGGTCAGTAGTAGTTTGTTGAGGATGTATATATATATATATATACATACACACACACACACACACACACACACACACACTTAATTTATGTCCCCCTCACTTCAATGAAAATTATAAGCAGCTTTATTACAACCTTTTTAACGCGAAATACATTTATTTTCATGTTTTTCACTATACCAGATAAATATTAAGGGAATGATGAAGACCGGTAGCTTATATGCCGTTATCAGCATATATTGACGTAGATTTCATCTCTCGTTGTCTCATTAATGCAGCGTTGGAAGCTCCGTCAGTTTTTTTGTTTTTTTTTTCCACTTTCACTTTCACTTTCTGTATAGAGAGATGTCTAAAGTTGAGAAGATTTTCCGCTACGCCACTGATTTTCACTGTTCCTGGAAAATAAGGCGTTTCTTTTTATCGACACTGAAGTTACTTCTTGTGTGCATTTAGTTCAACGCCAATGTAAGCACATTGCTTAAGTTCTCTTTGCAAGGTCTTATGAGTATATCTGTGTGTTTTCTGACAAATTTTCCCATTATTTGTTTCCCGATGAACAAGTCGTCCTATAAACTGCTAAACTGATCTGCTGTGGACGTGTAGGACTACCTAGCCAATACCAATCTTGGAACGACATAAAGGTGAGTAAATGATGATAGAATCTCGCATACAGCAAAACAGGCTTAACTTTTAGTGTCCAAACTGAATGACTGCAGTAAAGATAGTGTGCGGTTTTAAATTTAGATTTCGTTTGACTATAAATCCGCAGTGCGCTGTCGTAGACATGTAAATAATATTGTTAGCCTATAAAAAAAACTGAACCACTAAACCAGTCACATAAGGGTCTTTTTTTAACTGAGATTTATACATCATCTGAAAGCTAATATGTAGTAATATAATATATAGAGTAAATAAGCTTTCCGTTTATGTATGGTTGGGATGGGATTTGGCAGAGATACAACTATTTGAAAGTCTGGAATCTGACCAGGGGCGGATCTACCGGGGTGGCACGGGGTGGCAACTGCCACCCTAAGAAAAAGCTGTGCCACCCCACCTGCCACCCCAGAATTATCTCAGAATAAAATGTATGTAAGCAGTGTTTCGTGTGCTTTTCACCCGCGGCAATGACAGTGTAACGAAAAATAATAGTCAAAAACACGTCTTTTAATAAACCGCAGGATGGTTGAACGCGCACACAGCGCCCCCAGTGTAGCCGACCTTATGAACAAATGACTCTTATGAACCGGTTCAAACACACAAAATGCGGCTCAGTTCACTAGCGAATTGTTTTCATATGTTCGTGAATCAGGTAATTACTGCTTCTCGGCTAACTCAGAAGTCCTCTGAGAAATCTAATCCCGTCCGGATATGTCTGAGATTCATCGCGTTTGCTGATCAGTTTTATTTGTAAACATTTCTTATGTGTACTGCATTTTGCAGAACTGAGAAATTAATGCCTAGAGATATAGCTAGTTGTGTAAGGAGACCAAGAAACTGCTATAGTAGCCGGTGTACTGCAATGAAATTTGGCCAAATGTGCAGAAGATGCTGCTGAATTAAATTTTTTCCCTTTCCTTTTTCCTTATTTTTGCTAGGCTATTTGAGGTATTAGTGCTGTTCATAAACTTAAAGATTACTTTAAAATGAAAATGATTTTAGTTGCTCTTAAACTTCCAGTAAAACATGATATATACCATCTAAGTATAGCCGATGTAATTGTAATAGTAAAACGTGATATATACCATCTAGGTAAAAGCGGTGTAATTGTAATAGAACCGCATGTCGTCTTGATATAAGCTCTAGAAATATTTATAATCTATAATTTATAACCTTTATAAGTTTTTTTTTTTTTTTTTTTTTTTTTTAAATTGTGTATTGACTTGTTGAAATGTTATTTATTTTTCATTTTAAACAGTATAGATTGCTTAATGGTAATGCAATATTGTATGTCAGACTATAAATCCCCAGAAATGCATGTGGGCTTGCTTTGGTGTTGCCACCCCTCATAGACCCCATGCCACCCCTTTGCCACCCTAAAAAATATTTTCTGGATCCGCCCCTGAATCTGACGGTGATTCAATCAAAATATTGAGAAAATCGCCATTAAATTTGTCCCAGCTAAAATCTTAGCAATCCATATCATCAAAAATTAAGTTTTAATACCTTTACATTAGGAAATTTACAAAACAAATTCAGGGAACATGGTCTTTACTTAATATTGTTTCAAATAATTATCTTCTAAAAACTCTCAGGTTAATTTATCAACCATTTTGAAGTCAGTGCAGTGACAAAGATGGTTGTATGTGCAAAGACATCAATAAAATTGTTCCTTATCATTAGGTGTGTTTTTGCCTCTTCAGTTTCTAGAGTCTAGTCCAGCATGGCTGTAAGGGCAGGAGTTCTTCTCTACTGGCTTCACAGTATGATTTTAAAGCTTCCTTTCCATGCACAATATGAATAAGCAATTTACATAATAATGACTACTTCAAAATAGTATTATTATTATTATTATTATTATTATTAAAGTTATCAACTGATTTTATCATTTTTGTTTTGCAGTTATTTGCACAGGTGTGTTTGCAGATGTTTGGAAGGTAAAAGTAGAGTATGAAATGGAGGCTCTGGTCTCGTCTTGTGTCGTGGTGCCCTGTTCATTTACATACCCGGCTCAACAACAGCCCTCTGACCGTATTAGAGCTATGTGGCACATGAAGGACAAATGGGATGAAATCATTTTTCATAAAGACAGTACAAGGGTTCTAGACAATTTCAAGGGTCGCACAAAACTGCTTGGTTCACTGGGTGGTTCCAACTGCACCTTGGAGATTGATGAGGTCAGAAACCATGACAACGGCCCGTATTGTTTTAGGGTTGAATTAGAGACTTCTGTTAAAGACAAGTACTCCTTTGTGGATAACTGTGTGTCATTTAAAATGATCGGTAAGTGTGCTTTTGAGTTTTTTACCTGTGATTACAACTTTGTAAGTACGGTACAAGATAAGAAAATGGCCAAAAAAATGGAATTGCTAAGTGAGCAGATTTGTATTTTGTCATTCAACATTTATTTACAGAACAAGCATCAAAACCAGAGCTGCAGGCTGAGCAGTCTGTGCAGGAGGGTGAACCTGCAGTCTTCAAATGCTCTGTCCGGTACACCTGTCCATCCCACCAGCCCACTCTCACCTGGAGCCACCCTGGAAAAATCATCATGAGCTACAAGGACATTGGTCGTGGAAAATGGGAAGCAGAGTCTCTCCTGACCTTCACCCCAACAAAAGAGGATGATCACTCCGATATCACATGCACAGTCAAGTACCACGGAAATGTCAAGGGTGAAATGACAACGACTCGCCCTATCTTTGTGAAAGGTATAACAATAAAACTGTTCTGTGTATATTAAGTGATGATGGTCATTTAAGTAACTGATTTGTTGTTGTTGTTGTTGTTGTTGTTTTACAGAACAAGCAAATTTCCATTTTTATATGCAAAGCCACATTTTTATACCAATCATCTCTGGTCTTGGAGCTGCTCTTTTGGTTGGATTACTGTGCTTCTTCATTGTCATCAGATATGTGTGAGTCTGAACTAACTTCAACATGAATATCATTGACTAATATTAGAGAACACATGCCTGAAAATGGTTTACAATGTAATTGTAAAGAATGACAATTAATTAATGTGATGCAAAATGTATAATTTCTTTTGAAATATTGCACTTACATGTAGTAATTTGAGACACATTGTGACATTCCAGTATCTTTTATTATTGTTTGATTTTTAAATTACTCAAATCTTTCCCAGGAAGCGCATAGCAGATCTCCAATCCAGAAATTACACTGGGTGAGTAAGTCATAAGTCAGCTATAGTTTTAATTCCTTGAACTTTATTTTAGTTCAAGTGCATTAATAACTGATGGAGACTCTAAGCAACATTGGAATAAATGTCTAGACACAATAAAAATTAAATACAATAAAACTAACAAATATTAATATGTGTGTGTGTGTGTGTGTGTGTGTGTGTGTGTGTGTGTGTGTGTGTGTGTGTGTGTGTGTGATCACCAGGCATTCAGGTGACACAAGCAGTGGTCCAGGTGTCAGGGAGGAGAAGCAATTAAATACAAAGCAGCTTCTAGTGCATTTTTCTAAAACAAAACACAATACAAATACTCTGCTGGAAATAAACTGAATTTATGGCATGATTTAGATTATATTCATGCTATAAAATTTTAAGATGGAGTTGAAGGTTTAGGATTGTCCATCCTGGGCAAGTATGGTATATACATATGGTATACAGTAGCTGTTTTTGTTGTATTTTTTCCATATTGCTTAATAAAAATATTAAGAAACTGGACATAAAATGATATATTTACAAGAAAAATAAAAAAATAAAAACTGTTAAACTCTGTGTCTGCGTAACCTTGCTAAATTTGTAGCATATATTTTTGTTTTAGGTTGTAATTTTTAAAAGTAACCTATTAGCACTTAAAGTTTTATGTTGTGTCTCTGCCTGTAGAATTAATAGAATATGTTTAAAATTTCACAGTATTATGAGCACAGTATTAATGTTTGTACTTTTTATTATTATTATTATTATTATTATTATTATTGCATGCAAACCAAGCCATATATACAGCAGAAAATATTTTGTATTATTAAATTTGACAAATTCATACAGCCAAAGCTGTTGTTACGTATCCTTATTTATTAAAGCACCGTTCACACACACACACACACACACACACACACAGTTTTTCAACAGAGGTGAGCTAAACATAAACAGTGATGTTGCGAATGAGCCATACGAGCCATTCTTTGTAGTTCTTAAAAAGGGATTTTTAAAATATAAAATATCTCCCTTTGGAGAGTACTTTGAGCAATACGCGGACAGCGCTACCAAGCAATTTATTTTTCTGTATTTATCAAGTTGTCATGGCCAGTGTCTCACATTATCATTATTTATTGCAGAGATGTCATTGTAAGAGCACAAAGATATTATGGGGCCAGTTGCATAAAGGTTTAGACAGTCTTAGCAGTTAGTCTTCCATTTTTTTTCTTTAAGACTGGTCAACAATTTGGTTACATAAAAACTTACATTAGTCTAAGTTAAATCCAAAATATGAGACTGATTACCCCTTAGTTAACTGCTACTTGGTCAAACGAGTTCTTAAGTCACTGTCTTAGCATAGAGACTAAGTTTATGCAACTGGCCCCTGATCAGAGGTTGGCCAATGTATGACATAATAGTTTTAATCCAGTTTCACTCCGTTAATGTTAAAACCCTTTGTTCATCTCTATTACATTGGGTTACATCAGCCATATTCTTTTCAGACATTTACTTGAAAGTTATAGTTAATCACGTAGGCTATGCATTTTAAGGTCATTTTATTTTTTTCCCCACCACACACAACATTAACATTTTCAGAAACATGGTCTACTTTTTTGTGGGTTTTGTAATTAAAATGGATTCTTTTTTTTTTTTGTTTCTAACGTCATAACGGGAAAAATGTTCCTTTTTTTGATTTCATAGAGAGTGGAAATTCAAGGTATCGCGAGATCTCAGTCATTTTATCGCTGCCACTCGACAAGATGCCTTTCGGCCATTACTGGCAGAGTTTTGAACTACAGAGGGAGCTGTTTAGACATATTTGACCCATAAAACATGTTTTCCGAATGCTTGTAGCTACATCATTCCAGTCAGTGGCTTATGGACGGGCACGCAGGGCACGCAGGTGGACCTCGGGAGGGCCCCGCAATAACCTTCCCTTGCTGAGTTGCATCGTATGTTCATGACAGCCTGAGATATAGTTCATCGCCGCATGATGCGCTGTGAGGATAATAAAAGATTAGGCTTGCTTGTTCCTCACTAAAAGTGTTTTCAAGATTTTATTTTAGGCTATGCAATAAATTATAGACCTTTATTTAAACTTATTAACACTGCAGTCATACATGAAAATTAAGTGCAGCTTTATTTTATTCACCGATTTTTTTTTTTTTTTTTTACTTTTTAATGCAAAATACTTTTTCTTCTTGTGTTTTTCAATATACGGACCAAAAGAGAATTATTAAGTGAATCAATTATCAGCATATTTTAAGTAGATTTCAACAACGATGACAACGATCTAATAAACCTTTGAAAAAGTCTTACCGGATCTGCATTCGCGCTGCCGCACACAGAGCAAACAGTAATGTTAGGTCTACGTGTAACGTACAACAGTCTTTTTAACTAAGATACACATTATTGCTTATGTATTCGTTCATATTATCACAGAAATACTGGTATCAAAGTTTATAGTTAAGATATAAACACCGATGTCTATGGTAGCGATCAAAATACATATTTTGAATGTTTACTGACGCTTAAATAATGCTTGTCGATTGCATTGTTTCGCCACTAGATGGCGAAAAGATTGTTAAAAAATGTTTTTGTGGTTGAAAAAATAGATTCACCCAGTAATGAAAAGTGAAGTATTCATGAGTGAGGCATTAAATCATTCATTCAAACCACTTTAATAATAATTCAATAATTCATCCCGCTACTCAAAAAATATTTCCAGGGTTGGCAGGTCTGTTACTGGCTTCACAGCAGTGGCGGCCTGTCAGTAAGGGGCGCTGGGGCGCCGCCCCCTCAAAGTTAGGCAGAGAACAATGCTATTTTAACATGTAATTATTTAACATAATAATTATGTATTTTAATAACAAAATGAAGTAATTTTGTCACAATATTCTGCTGTATTTCCTAATATAATTTATTTACAATAAAAAAAAAATCAAAACCGCGTTACGTTCGTTTCAGTTCGTGTTCGCGGGGCGCCAGACAAACGAGTGTCTATGTAGGCACGTAAATTTGTGAAAAGCATGTGATTTGAGGCTGAGCTCTAATTGGATTGTTTCAAATCATCCTTGGGGCGCAGCACAGTGCGCCCCAAACCCTCCCACTTTTGTTCTTAGCGAATCAATGTTGTTTTTATATATTTGGCCTCATGCGATGAGGGACATGAGAGAAAATTCTATAATTTCTTTGCTAAAATACCCCTTCGCAAGGCGAACGGACGAAGAAAAAAAAAATTAAAGAGCTTGGACCAGATCGACCAAATCTTCTAATTAGCAGTCAAGTGATCGCGGCTGAGCTTACACTCGGTGCTTCTCCAGCACATCTTATGGCAAGCAGAGCTGGCTGACTGGGTGCGATGTAAGCAATGCCTTTTATTGTTTTCCGTGTTTGTTATTTCAAAGCCCTGGCACCGAAACATTGTGGACAACAACAGGAGTTTGTGATTTAAAACATCTCTCAGAAAAGTGCAAGCGACATGAAGGTAGCCGCAGCTATCTCGACAACGCTATGAGGCTCCAGTTTTTCAGGAAACTCAGCATTGCTGAACAGTTAGATGAAGGCTACAGGATTGGCATTAGAAGGCACAATGAAAAGGTCAGAAAAAATTGACACATTCTGTCAAGAATAATAGACTGTGTGAAGTTTTGTGGTGCATTTGAGCTGGCTTTGCGCGGGCACGATGAGAGCCAGAGCTCCGATAATCCCGGGATATTCCACGGCTTGGTTGATTTTGTTGCTGCCCTTGACGCAGTTTTGAAAGAGCACCTTGAGAATGTCACTGTGTTTAAGGGAACATCTAAAACCGTGCAGAACGAGTTGTTGGACTGTATGTTGTCTGTTGTGAGAGAACACATAATCAAAGAAGCACAGAGCAGCGACTTTCTGTCGATCCAGGCCGACGAAACCACTGACGTTGCCACACAGTGCCAACTTGTGCTTGTGCTCCGCTACATTGATGCCAAAAGCAACATACAGGAGAGTTTTTTTGCGTTTATTCCTCTTCACTCCGCAACAGCTGATTCCATCTCTACAGCACTAAAAGAGCATCTTGCTGTCATCATTCCAGAGGATCAGAAAAGTAAACTCCTCTCCCAAGCATGTGATGGAGCCAGCGTGATGAGAGGTGCCACTGCAGGTGTTCAAAGGAAGATCCAGGATGTGTACCCAAATGCCCATTACATCCACTGCTATGCACATCAGCTGAATCTAATAATGCAACAGGCAACCTCTCACATTCCCAAAGTGAGAATTTTTTTTTCTGACCTTGGAGGATTTGCCAGCTTTTTTTCAAGATCACCCAAGCGCACAGATGTTCTTGATAAAGTGGTTGCCCGTAGACTACCAACATCAAGCAGCGTTAGATGGAACTTCCATAGCCGTGCTGTCAATACAGTGTTTGAGCAAAGGGAGGATCTCATTCGCTGTTTTGAAATGATCAGGGACTCCAGTGATTTTGACCCTGTTACCGTCAGAGAGGCAGGAGCATTTGCCATGCTGCTCGAGGATTCGGGTTTAATTTTTTTCTGCAACTTTTCCACAACATCATGCCACATGTGGACCTCCTCTATGCAAAACTCCAGAAGAAAGAAATCGATTCAGTCCACATCAAAAAGAGCATTCAGCAGTTCCAGGAGGACATACAGAAGATCAGGTAGCAGCTGTATTCCTCCTTCTGAATTTGATGATGATGATGTTGTTGTTTTTGTTACGACTCATACATTTCTTACTCCTTTGCAGAAATTCACTCCATTCCCTGGTGGACCAAAGCAATGAAGGTGGTGGCCCTCAACCAAAGAGACGGCGGTCACTCAGTCCAGAGGTCCATAAACGGATTGCAGCAGAGGTACGTATTTTTTTTTTTTTAGTCCCTGTTACCTTCAAGTATTGCATAGTTATCAAAATTGGAAGTTATCAAAAAGACTTGAACAGATTTACAAACACCTGACAATTACTCAAAACAATGCAGTTTAATTTGTTGGAGTTTTTTTGATAGCCTCCTCTATCCAGCAAAGCATATTAGTTATGTTGCTTAGCTTGTGGAGATCATACAAAAGTCTCTTTTCATATAAGATCTATTATATGATTCTAACTAGTAAAATCTATACAACTTAGTCTGTCATAGTAACACAATAACAGCGAATGCAAGCAAGCTAATAAAAGAAAGTCTTACATGTAAATGTAGAATTTATTTTCTGTTGAATCTGCTGGCGCCACATCGCCTTCTTCTTCTGATGAGGTAAATATAAGATTTATTCCTCTCAGCAGGTCTTCTTTCAGAAATGAACAGTAATCCAGATAAACTTGAAGTCTTGCCGTTTTGTTGACGGTGATGTGGGCGTTTAACTCCCGCGCTTCTCACGTGGCTAATTGTAATATGAAAGCGAAAATAACTTATGGGCGGTGACAAATTAAAACTTAATTAGATCCAAGGGGGAGATTGGACATCGCGTTGTTTTCATAAGGATTACTTTATCACAGAATATTTGTTTTCGATAAGACTTACTTCGTTTAAGAGTAGAAATATCAAGCTTTCTCCAGGTATGTGTATAATGTCTCCATGTGCTGTTTTCGCCGAGTATTTGATCATTTAAGTGACGCGTTTCAAAATGAAGAGCAGAGAGACCAACGCGGCACACAGCACTCCCTGTATATTTTCTTTATTTGTCAAAAACTCACCGTTTCATTGTTATTAAGTCTGTGCAAATAAAAGTAGACCCTTTACAGATTCGATTGATGTATTTATCTTATCTGTACGATCAAAACTGACGGAGTAATTTAAGTTTATATAGAGGGCTTTTAAAAAAAACGCACCAAAACGCGCCAGCGCGGTCTTCGACCCCAGAGGGTTAATTTACTATTTTAAAATGCACAAATAGTCCAAATATCTTCAGTTGGACATATTTGCAGTCAAAACTGGTGATGCACGTATTTAGCATAAGGCTTTATTAAACAGTACTCAGTTTTTTTTATTACAACTCAGTCTATTCATGCATAGTCTTCATCTCTGAATCTAATTAATATGAATTACTGATATATAAAAAATACTGCGAATTCCCTGATTATCAATAGGTTCATGAAACTTGGAATGTTTTGTCCATGCAAAAAAAGTTTTAAGCACTGAAACTGATATTCCTCTATAACTAAAAAAAAATCTTTTTAAATGTTGAAATTGACATTTTGTCCTTCCTTTTTTTTCATTTGTAGATTTGTGATACCATACTGGCTCACACCATGGAACGGTTCTCCTTCACAAACCACCTTGTTAGTGCCACCCTGCTGCAAGCAGATAGGTTTGAACGGTACACCTTGGAGTTTCCTGAAAATGCACTGAGTATGACTTTGAAGGCCTATCCAGTGCTCAACGGCAACAAGCTGAAGACTCCAAGGAAGACTTCAGAACCTGTTGTGGTGCTGTGGAGATTGAAATTACTGACTTTAACATGAAGGTCATTGAGAAATTTGCGAGCCAAAAAGAAAGGAGAGCAAAATTTATTTTCAAATAGAGCCACCGGTCTGTGTTTAGGAAGCTTCAATTTGATTTTGTGCGTTTGTGTGTTTTTCAATAAACAACAACAATAAATAACACTGACAATAAACCCACTTTAAACTTGAATGCACTGTTTGAAAGTACATTTATTGCAAGATTTATTTTATACTAGTAACTATACTTAATTACCTGATAAATGGCTATTTATAGTGGATTATTAAAAGACTACTTTAAATTTTGTGTGCGCCCCCCCCCAAAAATTAGCACCAGCCACCACTGGTGAGAACACCAACAATTATACTCTAAAAAGAAAACCCGGAAAAACACTGAGCCCAGGAACAAGCAAACAAACAAAATAACAAAACTATACTTTAACTGCACACTGCAATTGTGGAGGCAGTAAATCAAAGAGACACAAGCCAGATTTCCCAGCTCCGCACACGCACGCCGCTATCATGCGACCGGCCATATTTAAAAACAGTTCACCCCTCCCCTTTTATGACATTGTTTCTCATTACGTCAGAGCAACTCTGCGCTCACCAAAAACCACAAAACATAGTACACATAATATATACATAATATACAAACACACATAACCAAGAAATTCCACCAAAATAAATAATTTGTCAATTATGACTAATAACAATACAACATAATATCAAACAAAAATATACACAAACAACTCACTCAATTATACCCATACTACCCCACATGCACATTCCCACAGTCCATTTTGATGTAATTAACGCCGGCATAATGACCGTGTAGTACAAGTTGTGTCATGTATGTAAACGGTATGAGAGTGTGTGAACGCAAAGTCCTACAGTCACAGGGTCGCACTGTGACAGACCCATACTGAGTTTTGTAACACTACGCTAATGCGTTCATGAAATACAGTATTGTTAGCACTAAATTAAAAATGGCCCACGCCCAAAATGGGCAGTATGGAAAATTCAGATATCATTCAACTCAGCTTGCAGTACTGAATCTAATGAGACAGATTTTATAACTTTTGGGCAAACCAGAAGTTCTAAGCAAAAATAGCCATTTTTCCACTTTTGACCACTAGGTGGCATTGCAGAAAAACTGCATGGTTATCATAAGACACAGCAAGGTTGGTCTAATTCTGACAAATTATTTAAGAGATATAGCCTCATGTCTAATTCAGTAAGCTTCTTGTCATATTCTTTTGCACAGTTTTTGAGAATGGATATGTCTATCAACAAGCTTTTTACAACTTTTTGCCAGTTGAAGATGAAATGAGCCAATTTTGGTGAAAATCAGACCGTCTAGGATGAGTTCAAAAAAGTTTTTTTTTTTTTTTGAACAATTAAAAATGGAATTTTACATTTTGGTGTGCAATCGACTCACCATGAGCCAAGTGATCAGAGGAAAAAACAGACGTGTTTGACTTAAAGCAGCTCTGTGCAGACTGATCAGTGTATGACACCGCAGTACTGACTTTGATGTCATACACTGATTGCTCTGTGCAGTGCTGCTTCAGGTTGAACACACCTAAGAATTTTCCTGCATTAGTTCTGGCAGGTCACATGAGTCAGGCTTGCATCAGACTCTCAGCTGATCCACATCTGTCTATAGGAATACAACGCCTTTTATGGCATTCCTATATAAAGCCGGGGATACACTGCATGATTTTCGGCCGTCCCAGACGAAAGATTGCCATTGTGAAACAATCGTGGCGATTTCGGTGATCGTGGCTCCTAAACGGTGGTCTTGTGTGGTACAGCGAGAGAGGTTCAAAGACGGCCGTTCTAACGGTCTTGCGACCAAAGATAGACTACGATCATTTTCTGGCAGTGTCAGAAATTCAGCGTGATTGTCTCGCAATGTGTTTGCTGCTGCGACCTACGTCTACTGACCAGCCAATGAAAATGCAGCATGAAATGACGCATCAATGAACGCAACATGTGACATATACAGCTTATGTTAACAGAAGTTATTTACCTCGAGCTTCCTGTGAAAAAGTGGCATCCCAAGTTGGTCTCTTTTCCCTAGCTATGACCGGGTCCATATTTCCCTATTCAGCCTTCAGCTCTTCTTTTTTTCAGCACACATGAAAACAAAGCGCTATTCATCTTGCTGTATGACGTTGTGCTAACGTGGGTCGCAGCCTACGACTCAGTAGGTGTCATCATCGCACAGTCTGCATACATGTCGTACCAAAGATTATTAGAACCACGTCGCACAGTGTGATGTGCAATGATCTTATAAGACAGCTGAAATCGCACAGTGTGTAGCAGGATTAATGTCTATTCCAGGGATCTCCAACCCTGTTCCTGGAGAGCTACCATCCTGCAAATTTCACTTCCAACCCTGCTCCAACAAACCTGCCTGTAATTATCAAGTAACCCTGAACAGCTTGATTAGCTGGTTCAGGTGTGTTTGATTGAGGTCGGAGCTGAAGTCTGCAGGATGGTAGCTCTCCAGGAGCAGGTCTGTAGATCCCTGGTCTATTCGGTATTATTCAGTAGCTTTTTCGTGTGCTCTGGAGCAAGATAGCAAATTTGCAGTGCAAAATGTCTTGATAGGAAGTGTGCAATCAGGGCTATTGCAAGAGGGGTTTGTTCCCTACACGGTTTCTGACCAGGTTCAAGTTTGTGAATTTGAATGCAAAATCGCAGCGTTTATTGATGTAAGATGCTAGACCTGAGTGAGCACTGCTTTCCACAGTTTAACTTACCACAGCACATGCTTATTTTGTTTGTTGTTGGTAATCAGACTTATCTGGTTATTGGAAATGCCACTTCTTTAAGACAATCTGACTATTATTGCAACATGCTCTGATTAAGTCAGCGACATGCTTGTTGCTTAAAGCTTTACCACGTCAAAACTAGTGACAGAAAAGAAGTGATTTTTCATATGACATTTCCTTTTCTTGTCTACTAAAATATTAATATTTATTAACATCCATAAGTAGGCCACATTTGCCACAATTAGCTCATGAACACAATAAACTTTTTTTTGTTCCAACTGTACCCATGTGGGGTACCATTGAAACAGATACCCGAGTACAGTTGAGACACCCATCCGTAATGCTGCAAAGCTGCCTAACCAATTCATTGCAAACGTGAAATACCTTTAAAAAAATTAGAATTCAAAATTTTTCATTTACATTTAGTATTTTATTTGATTAAGTATTTCATTTGTAAAACATGTAATATGTAATGACAAACAGCGATACAACATTTAATTTTAACAGCAAACAGCAATAATAAAACGGATCAGATGCAAACAATAACCTAATAAACATAAAAACAATGAACATAATAAATAAGAATAATAACAATAGCCTAATAAACCATATCATCTTGCATCTTCAAACTAAACTGCATCTGTTGCAATAGGATTCTAGGACGGGTAGGGTAGACTGAGTACAGTTGGTACAGGGGTACAGTTGAAACACCTTAAATAACTTGTGTACGCAACAAGTCTGATGTATAATATTTGCTTCACACATGCATATTAGCCCCCTCTTTTAGTGTGAGAAATTTGAAGTATGTGCGCTTCTCCAGTCTAAAGATATTGGCTAAAGTTTTTTTTCTAAGGTATTTTTTTGACTTCACCACATCTCTTCCACATTGAATAGCTTCTCATCCTTACATGACTGTTAAAGTTAGCTTACATTTTCATAAACCTTAATCTGTGCACCCGAAACTGACATATTGCATGACTTTGTATCATGCAAGGTCATCATAAAATTTAGAGAAATGTTTGAGATGGTCAGTGGGGTACAGTTGAGACACAATAGAATCCTAATGCTGCACATGCAGTTTAGTTGCACAATGCAAGATGCAAGTTACTAGTCAAATTCACACAATGTATAAAGCTAATTAAATTATTGAATTAAATTAAATTATTAAGTTATTGTTTGCATTTGATCTGTTGTATTATAGCTGTTTGCTGTTACTATTACAATGAAATGAAAACATTGTATCTCTGTTTAGCATTACAATACAATGTTTTACAAATGAACTACTTTTAACTAAACAAATAATCAAATAAAATGCAAAATTTAAATGAAAAATTTTGAATTTTAATTTTTTAATGGTATTTCACATTTAAAATGAATTGGTTAGGCAGCTTTACATTATTATGGATGGGTGTCTCAACTGTACTCGGGTACTGTTTCAACTGTACCCCACATGGGTACAGTTGGAACAAAAAAGCATCTTGTGTTCATGAGTCAATTGTGGTAAGTATGAGCTACTTATGGATGTTAATACATTTTAATGTTTTAGTAGACAAGTAAAAGAAATGTCATATGAAAAATCACTTCTTTTCAGTCCCTAGTTTTGGTGTGGTAAAGGAAAAAGTAAAAAGTCTACCAACTGTACTCGGTCTACCCTACAACTGATACATTGTGTCTCAACTATACCCCGCTGACACCCTTGAATATTTCTCTAGATTTTACGAAGACTTGCATGACACAAAGTCATGCATTATGTCAGTTTGTATTGCACAGATTAATGTTTAAGAAAATGTAAGTTAACTTTAACAGTCATGTAAGGATGAGAAGCTATTCAATGTGGAAGAGATGTGGTGAAGTGAAAAACTTAAAATGGTAAAAAAAAAAATGATATCTTTAGACTGGAGAAGTGCACATACTTGAAATTTCCCACACTCAAAGAGGGTGCTAATACGCATGTGTGAAGCAAATATCACACATCAGACTTGTTGCACATGCAAGTTATTTGAGGTGTTTCAACTGTACCCCTGTACCAACTGGGTAAGGGCAACATGCATGTTGCAGAATGATACTGCCAATACAAACTGTAAACAATACAATAATCTCATTTTATTCTCTTCTTTTTGTTGTAGACACCAATAACCCAGAACCAATGCAAACCTGAGAGCAAGTCTGTATTTTATTCTTTAAAAATAATAATAATAATAATAATTAATAATAATTTTTACTTCTTTTTATATCACGCATAACTTGCATTTGTTCTAGACACTGATGGCCCAAAGTACATGGTAGGTGATAATGAATTTCCGTTGCAGTGAGAGACAGTCCTCTACATAAATCAACACTGTGATCGCACAAAAAGTGTAAAGTGTGTGAAGATTTTAAATGAATGTACCAGATGAAAAAACACAACATATCAGTCATAATCACCAAATTTTCCAACTAATCAGTCAAAATAGTTTTCTTCCCAAACTTTTCACTAAGATGGCAGCACAAAAAAAGAAGATAAAAGGAGCAAAACAACCCTGCTCACCATAACCACCATAACTGAGTACATTGCAAATGAATTAGCAGGTTGCCATTAAACCAACTGTTCTTAGAAAAAATCTTCTATGTATAATCCTAAGTGGGCTCAATAACCAGTTAGGTTTTGATGACTGGCCGTATTGTACTTGTAATTCGTATTGGAATTTTATACCTTGTTTTTAAATTTTACTACTACTGTATTTTAAAGATCTTAAAGCACTATTTCCTTGCATGTACAGATGCTGGTGTTCTTATCAGGAAATACTATGTTGACTTAAGTGTCACAAGATGTGTGCATTGGTGTGATGAGCTCTGAAGATTAATAAGCAATGATATAGTTTTCGTTGTGGTGCCAGTGGAACTCGCAGCAAATTTTGTGAAAATGATGCTTCCTTTTTCTCTCACTTCTCTTATTTTTCTCTTCTTGGTTAAAGGTTCTTGTCCGTTCCTCAACAGAGGACTACTGAGAAGGTAAGAATTAAAACATTTTTAGTTTCTGACATGTTGAAGTGCTTTAGAAAAAGACTGAAGAGAAGAAAAAAGTAAATAAAAATGTTTTATCTTTTATTGACATTTAGCGTTGGTTTTTGTTTGTGCATTTACCTAGGAACATGAAAGCACCACTTTTTCTTCATTTATTTTTTCATGGTACAGTGTCTGTTTGCCTCTTTGAGACATATTTTAGGGCATGTTTGTTTTAATATAAGATCAGAGAATGTTTAGTTTAATTGTTTGAGATCCAAAGAAAAAAAAAAGTGATCATGAAATAATAAAATCCTAGGAAATGGCTTCTTCAAAATTTTCTGGAAGAGACATTATGGCATTTGTTGTCTTAAATGTGCAATGTGAGTAACTTTTTGTGTCGTCCATATATCATTCATATGTTTTCTTCTGATTCTCTTGTGCTCTAAAACTTGTGAATCAAATACAGAATAGAAGCATCATCATTGCCTTGTCTGTTAGATCAGTTATGATCAGTTTGCTATCCTTTCAGCCCTTTTCCATAATGAAGCAGACCCAATGTTCACTGAACTGAAGTCTACTGGTCTTTACATCCTAACGCCCTCACTTGTGTTCCTCCTTGCTTGCACAATTGCCGCGGTCATCTTGTACAAGAAGCAACAAAGGTAACTCTTTGTTTTTGTCAGTTGAACTCCTTAAAGGTATCATTTTTACCCTGTGAGATTTTAAGTTAATAATCATTTGTTTAACAACACGTGTGCATGTTCATGATTCTCTAATGTTGGTTATTGGTCACATCACATGCAGGTAAACCAATATATTGAATCTTTTTTTTTTTTTAATAGTGTTCTATTTTTATTGTTTTTACTTTAAAACTATTTATATAGCCTACAGGGCTGCACAACTTATTATTATTATTAGATTATTAGAATATATATATATATATATTTTTTTTTTTTTGTTTTTTTTTTGTTTTTTTGTATTAATCCCTCTCATTTGCCACTTAATTAGATAATCAGATTTTCTTTACTCTTTTAAAGAATATAATTTAACATAGATTTAAAATCTTTGAGAAGACACATTGATATGCTGCAGTGATGTTTACCACTTTTAGTCAGCATGCGGAAATCATGTGGATGCAGCGCTGTCAGCAGTGAAAAGCATTAATCTGGAGGCTGAATCAAATGGAAGATAAAATATTAAGAAAAAAATCAAATAAAAGGGGGGAAAGTTAGTAAAACTCAAAGCATCCCGTTCCCTTTCATACACATGACTTCTGTTCCCAGGTCAAAAGATGCAATGTCAGGAAACATGCCATTCTCCAAACCTCGAATGCCATCACCAAAGAGGTACAGCAGAGTTAAACCCGCATAAGTTAATTTTATTTTATTTTTTTTAAATAACAATATATATTTGGTGTTTTGATGTAATAACCACAACATTTTCCATCATTTTATTTTCCACTCTGTGAGTATATTAGTGTTACACTGTAAAACATACTCAGATCCTATGAGAAATTCTTATTGAAATATGTTATTGACTGATGTTTGGCTCTCTGTTCCCTCTTGAAAAATTAGGGTCATGATTATGAAGCTGAATACACCAGCATGGAGGAACTCAACATGTATGGAAATATCTGATAAAAACAACATCAAAACAAAATGAGCTCAACAGTGTTTTTAAAGAGATTAACAATTTTAAGCTTCAATAATAATAACAAAACATTTGTCTTTCATATTAAGTGTTTGCATTCAAAATTGAAACATAATGTTTTTATAGCCTTTACTTAACATACCTTTTTTACTATATACATCTCTATACTATATACAATTCTTTTTAGAATTCCAGATCTATTCTGACAGCGCCACCTACTGGTCAATAAATCAGCTTTTTCTGTTTTTATGAGTCGTCATCGCCAGTGTTTCACTTTTACATTATCATTATTTATTGCAGAGACGTCATGATATGAAAGGGCACAAACATAGTCAGATTTTGGCCTGATGAAAAGTATTTAGTCCAGTTTTCACTCAGTTAATCACTGTCAGTTGATTAAAATTTTAAATCTAATTAATTACTTGATGTTTCAATTAATTAATCGCACATCAAATTTGGCTGAGAAATTACTCCCAAAAGACAACATAAAACACAAAAACAATTGTTGTCTAAATCATCAAACAGACATTACAAAAAGTAGCTTCAGCAAGAAATAATCTGTTTAATAAAATGTATTTTATTTGATTCAAAGTAGAATTTTTTATACATAAACATTTAGGCTTAATATTCTGATTGCTCCTCAAAAAAAACATCTATTATTATTATTATTAGGTTGAAAACAGCTGAGTACATTTTTTCTTTGATGAATAAAAAGTTCAGAAGAACAGCATTTAGGTTTTTTTTTTTTTTTTTTTAACATTACTAATGTATTTATCATCACTTTTGATCAATTTAAAGCATCCTTGCTAAATAAAAGTATTACTTTTTATAATTGTATTGTATTTTGGATCAAATAAATGCAGGCTTGGTGAGTAGTAGTTTGTAGAGTATGTATGTATGTGTGTGTGTGTGTGTGTGTGTGTGTGTATATGTATGTATATATATACACACACACACACACACACACACACACTTAATTTATGTCCCCCTCACTTCAATGAAAATTATAAGCAGCTTTATTACATGCACCGATTTTCAAAAACAAACTTTTTAACGCGAAATACATTTATTTTCATGTTTTTCACTATACCTGCCACAAGATAAATATTAAGGGAATGATGAAGACCGGTAGCTTATGCCGTTATCAGCATATATTGACGTAGATTTCATCTCTCGTTGTCTCATTAATGCAGCGTTGGAAGCTCCGTCAGTTTTTTTTTTTTTTTTTCTTTTTTCACTTTCACTTTCACTTTCTGTATAGTGAGTTGTCTAAAGTTGAGAAGATTTTCCGCTACGCCACTGATTTTCACTGTTCCTGGAAAATAAGGCGTTTCTTTTTATCGACACTGAAGTTACTTCTTGTGTGCATTTAGTTCAACGCCAATGTAAGCACATTGCTTAAGTTCTCTTTGCAAGGTCTTATGAGTATATCTGTGTGTTTTCTTACAAATTTTCCCATTATTTGTTTCCCGATGAACAAGTCGTCCTATAAACTGCTAAACTGATCTGCTGTGGACGTGTAGGACTACGTAGCCAATACCAATCTTGGAACGACATAAAGGTGAGTAAATGATGATAGAATCTCGCATACAGCAAAACAGGCTTAACTTTTAGTGTCCAAACTGAATGACTGCAGTAAAGATAGTGTGCGGTTTTAAATTTAGATTTCGTTTGACTATAAATCCGCAGTGCGCTGTCGTAGACATGTAAATAATATTGTTATAAAAAAAAACTGAACCACTAAACCAGTCACATAAGGGTCTTTTTTTTTAAACTGAGATTTATACATCATCTGAAAGCTAATATAATATAATATATAGAGTAAATAAGCTTTCCGGATGGGATTTGGCAGAGATACAACTATTTGAAAGTCTGGAATCTGACGGTGATTCAATCAAAATATTGAGAAAATCGCCATTAAATTTGTCCCAGCTAAGATCTTAGCAATCCATATCATCAAAAATTAAGTTTTAATACATTTACGTTAGGAAATTTACAAAACAAATTCAGGGAACATGGTCTTTACTTAATATTGTTTCAAATAATTATCTTCTAAAAACTCTCAGGTTAATTTATCAACCATTTTGAAGTCAGTGCAGTGACAAAGATGGTTGTATGTGCAAAGACATCAATAAAATTGTTCCTTATCATTAGGTGTGTTTTTCTAGAGTCTAGTCCAGCATGGCTGTAAGGGCAGGAGTTCTTCTCTACTGGCTTCACAGTATGATTTTAAAGCTTCCTTTCCATGCACAATATGAATAAGTGATTTACATAATAATGACTACTTCAAATTATTATTATTATTATTATTATTATTATTATTATTATTATTAAAGTTATTAACTGATTTTATCATTTTTGTTTTGCAGTTATTTGCACAGGCGTGTTTGCAGATGTTTGGAAGGTAAAAGTAGAGTCTGAAATGGAGGCTCTGGTCTCGTCTTGTGTCGTGGTGCCCTGTTCATTTACATACCCGGCTCAACAACAGCCCTCTGATCGTATTAGAGCTATGTGGCACATGAAGGACAAACGGGATGAAATCATTTTTCATAAAGACAGTACAAGGGTTCTAGACAATTTCAAGGGTCGCACAAAACTGCTTGGTTCACTGGGTGGTTCCAACTGCACCTTGGAGATTGATGAGGTCAGAAACCATGACAACGGCCCGTATTGTTTTAGAGTTGAATTAGAGACTTCTGTTAAAGACAAGTACTCCTTTGTGGATAACTGTGTGTCATTTAAAATGATCGGTAAGTGTGCTTTTGAGTTTTTTACCTGTGATTACACCTTTCTAAGAATTACTAAGTGAGCTCATTTGTATTTTGTCATTCAACATTTATTTACAGAACAAGCATCAAAACCAGAGCTGCAGGCTGAGCAGTCTGTGCAGGAGGGTGAACCTGCAGTCTTCAAATGCTCTGTCCGGCACACCTGTCCATCCCACCAGCCCACTCTCACCTGGAGCCACCCTGGAAAAATCATCATGAGCTACAAGGACATTGGTCGTGGAATCTGGGAAGCAGAGTCTCTCCTGACCTTCACCCCAACAAAAGAGGATGATCACTCCGATATCACATGCACAGTCAAGTACCACGGAAATGTCAAGGGTGAAATGACAGCAACTCGCCCTATCTTTGTGAAAGGTATAACAAGAAAACTGTTCTGTGTATATAATGTTTTGAGTAATAGTGATCGTTTTAAGTAATTAAGTGATTTTGTTGATTTACCAGAAAAAGCGACTCTCAGCCACATTCTCATTCCAGTCCTCTCTTGTCTTGGAGCTGCTCTTTTTGTTGGATTACTGTGTTTCTTCATTGTCAAGAGATACAAGTGAGTCTGGAACTGACTTCAACTTAAACATCAGTGACTAACATTGAATAAGACATCCTTGAAAATGATTTGCACTGTACCTGCAATGAATGAAAATAAATTAATTTGATATCAACTTAATAATTTCTTTTTAAAACAATGAACATAAATGTGATAATTTTGAGAACACATTGTGACAATCTGGGAACTTTTAGTATTTTATTTTAAAGCACTCATATCTTTCCCAGGAAGCGCAATACAGCTGTCTAATCCAGAAATGACAACAGGGTAAGTCATAATTTAGTGCAACAGTTTGAAATCGACCTGAGAATAATAAAGTAATTAAAGTATATAATAATTATGTCTTTAATAATATTTACCCTAAAAAAATACAGAATACAAAATACATTTTTGTAATAAAAATACACCAAGACATCATACAAATCAAACTGTAAAAGGCGATGTGTTATTTTGCATAGAGAGGGGAAGTACATTGTGTTTAAATATGCTTACAGCTGATGAAACCACACAAATCTGTTGTGGTTGAAGGTGCACATTTTATCTTTACTGTGCGAGAAGCAATTTAAATTAAATTAAACTCTTATCTGACTCCATTATATTCTGGATTCAAATACGTTGGAATGCCATTTTATTATCAGTCATTTATATAATAATTTATTTAGTAAATAAAAGTAAGTAAAGTTATTAAAAGTTGAAGTAAAATTCATCATAATTGTTTTAATAAGGATGATAATCTCAGATGTTGTTTTTATAATATGAAATCAACTATGAAATGTCTCCACTTTTTTTTTTTTTTTAAATCTGCATTGCATTTATTAGTCTCCATCAGTTATGAATGAACTTTAACTAGATGAAATAAATATGAAACAAAATTGACTTTATGTGTGTGTGTGTGTGTGTGTGTGTGTGTGTGTGTGTGTGTGTGTGTGTGTGTGTGTGTGTGTGAGCAGCAGTGGTCCAAGGCAACTAGCTTCCAATGCATTCTTTTGCAACAAACCAGGACAAAACAGATCCTCTGGTGGAAATATGCTAAATCTGGCATGTTTTGGATTATATTCATGGTATAGATTTATTTGATGACTTAAGCTGGAATTGAAAGTATAGTATTGTCATTCCTCTATAGATCATATATATCAGCACCATCAGATATATATATAAAAAAAAAAATATATATATATATATATATAGTTTGTATGGTCAATGGCAGCTTTTTTTTTTTTTTTTTTTTGTCATTTTGTTTTTGTCATTTTTTATATCTTTTTACACACATTAAAAAACATTAAATAAAATTATGCATTTACAAAGTATTAAACTTACATTAAACAAAGTATTAAACAATACAATTTCCTAATTTTTCCTAATGGCACATAATGTTTAATGTTGTGCATGCTTATATAATCAATACTTTTGTATATAATAAATTGAAAAATATATACATTTCACTGTATTATGAACACAGTATAAATGTTTGTAATACTTTTGTGTCTTGTTTGTATACAATGCTGCATATACAGCTGAAAACATTTGTATCATTAAATTTGACAAATTCAAATGGTCAGAAGCTGTTATATTACTTTGTGTTATCCTTACTAAAAATCTGCTAAACACACACACACACACACACACACACTGTATATTCGTTTTTGTTGTAGACAACCATCACCCAGAACCAATGCAAATCTGAGAGCAGAATACAAGACAGTATTTTATTGTTTAAATATAATTTTCTTTCCATTATTTTCTTACATTGTTTGCCTACATTTTCTAATTACATTACATTTTAATTGTACTCTTTTACACATTGATTGAGTGGTTGTGTCAGGCCATCATTTTGACAGCACCAAAGTGAAATCATTTGACAAATATTTTACAGTTTTATTTGCACAGTAAACAGAGAAAAAATCACGTTCTAGCTTCTATGTGTAACTGAGGCTAGCTGATCAGAGCTGTTAAACCTCACTTCCCTAATCTCAAGAGGCACACTAGCGAGTAACGACTGATGCCGGAAACCAATATATATTTGAATACATTTACCATCTAATCAATCGCTAGACGTTTGTGTCAATAAGCTTAAATTAAAATGTGTTTGGTCTGCGCTCTGGAAATGTTCTGATATTTCTGCTAAATTTTAATTGGCCTACTAAAATTAAAATCAAAACTGAAACTAGGCCTACTAGGCTATATAAAAACTAAATAGAATTATGTTCAAAACATAAAAACGAAACTAAAACTAAATCAAACTAATAAAAACGAAACTGAATTTTATGACAAAATTGAAAACGATAGCTATTAAAATAAAAACGAATTTAAAACTGCAAAACTATAATAACATTGGCACGATCGTCGTTTATTCCTGAGTGATTATAGGGGATCAGTCAAATGAGTCTCCAATCATGTCAAATCTGCATGATCATAAATGACGAATGTGTTTTCCATACTATTATATAACATGTTATATAATAGTTTAATAGCATGTAATTGCATATATCGTATACCGTAAGTTTCGTACTTTATTCTTCTTTTTTCCACTTGAGACACGTTAGATTTTAACGTAAAAAGTAATGCATATATCTGATAACTTATATGGGTAAACATGTCCCTGGAAATCAATTTAAGGTCACAGATATTGCCCCTTAATTTAAAAACCCATCTTTTTCGCTAGCACTTGACCAACTGACACTAGCACTTTCCTACTCCTTTCAGTTTTTCCATATACTTATTTAAAAAAAAAAAAAAAAAAAACCTTGCAAGACTTATCATGTTTATCTAACTGAAATTTGCCTCAGCACTTATACACTGTCGCTCTCTTGTTGCTCTGATTGCTTCTATTGTAAGTCGCTTTGGATAAAAGCGTCTGCCAAATGACTAAATGTAAATGTAAAATAAATAAATACGGTAATAGGCTATAAATCTGCTGTGAACTGACCACCGCATTAAAATATGGAATATATTGAATTTCTTCATAAATTAGCGGTCCACAACAAGCCCTAACCAGCACAAAAAACTATTTGTGCTATGCAATAATGCAAACAGTCTAGACACAGACGTCACATTAAGGCAAGTGGTTTGTCAGAATCCATACTACATTCAAACACAAACCTCTTAAATATGCAATACTGCACATTTTCGAAGACTTGACTTTAATCTGATTGCTGTGGATGTGCTTAGAACAAATCTATCTATAAGATGTGTGCAACCATCAAAGAGATCCTTGGATATGTCTGCTTTATGGAGTGTATGTTTCTGAAATTAATTTGATAACCTTAACTGTATCTGTACGTTTTAACATAATTTAGTTTTAGTATTTGCATTTATTAAAAGATTGGTGTGTGCATTTCCCCTTGTGCTTTTATATCTGTTTTGTGAAAATGAGCATCTGTGCATAAATCATCTTTTTGGTGTCTATAAGCAGCGCATATGTTTGCATTTATTAAACAAAATCTTTAGTCAATAATTAATCATTGTATATTTCTGAAGCCCATGTTTTTGTCTTATTTGATGCAAAGATAACGTGTAAATGTAAAATTAACCTTAGCCTGTTCAAATTTGTTGTGAAAATGTTGATGGAACAAATCATGACCATGTAGCCTATGTGCAGATTTGAGAGACGGATATTTATGAAAATCAGTTTTTAAAATCAGTCTCACAAGTAAATGTAATACAAACATTTTCGAGAAAATAAGTCATTTATACATTTACATAATTGGTAAAGGAAAAAACACATTACGTACATGTACACACCATGAGTTTGAGTCAACTTTCATTACTGTAAGTTATTTCATTCATTTACCGAACCCATTATTATAAATCCTAAACATAAATAGAAGGTAATCTTTGGATTTCTCCGGCTCTCTGCACTTGCGTTTAGCAAAACCAGAAGCATCTATGCAAACACTCGCTAGACTGGAAATACAAGATGGTGGATCCAAATAGTCCATTATCACTGCCACTCAGCCAGATGTCTTCGGTCATGTTTACTGACAGCGTTTTGAACTACAGAGGGATCTGTGAAGACATATTTGAAATGACCCATAAAATAGGTTTCCCAAACACTTGTAGCTATATTATAGAATTCCAGTTCCTGGAAACTAAGGCATTTGTTGTTGTTTTTTACGACACTGATGTGCACAGCTGTCTCCTTGTCACGCCAATGTATGAACACAAGCCAATATATTCATAACTTATGTTTGCTTTGCAAGATCTTATAGTATAGTATAGTTTGTGTGTTTTCTGTGTTCAATTTGACACATGTCCCCATTATTTGTTTCCTGATGAATGCACTATATAATTTTAACATAAAATGCACTATATAATTTTTATATAAAACCTAGCACCGGCTTAGCAACCTTGTGCGTTGTAACAAAATAGTCAACGGATACCAGGAAGACCCAAAATGCTTTATTTATTATTTATTGAGACATAAGTATGTATGCATACATTAGTTCAGCATAAGCAACATTCAATTAAAATTAAAAGAGATACATTGATATATAAGTTAAAAAGTGCTTTTAATAAATCTGTTGCCATTATGTCACAAGGTATTTCCAGTGTTCAAAGTGTAACAATGTTATGATGATGACACAGATTTATCACTGGACTAATAAATAAATATTCAGACACAGAAGAACCAACACTGAGGCATTAGACTCAAGCTGGTGCTCTAGTTTAATCTAATGGTTTCATTGATCCATTTTTGAAAGTAAGAGACACGGGTGTAGACGACTGGGTGGTCAGTGATGCATTCTTCGTGGCCCCAGGAAACAATGCCTACTTGGTACCAAACACCTGAACTCTCACACATCAGAGGACCACCAGAATCACCCTGCATTTGACACACAGAAATCAGTGATTAACATTGTGAGTTCAGACCCTTTTATACTGTATGTGAGCTGCTATTTCACATATTTGAATTCATATAGTTTGAAAATATTTTAAACAATAACTTTGTGTGTAATATGTTTATGCATTTGTTTTTGTACCCTGCAAGACGATGCTCCAGAAGCTCCAGCACAGATCATGCCTTCTGTGATCTTTCTCCTACCCCAAACCCGCCTACACTGAGTTTGATTCACTATCGGCACAGTGGCTTCCTGCAGGAATTGAGGATTCACTAAAAGCAAAAGAATAATGTGAGACAATAAGTGTCACATAAGTGTTGTACACAGGTGACAGGTGAATTGCAGACTTACAGACAGTTTCAGTTTTTCCCCAGCCAGTGGTGACACAGCGAGTCAGCATCCCAGAGGGGATGCTGGTGAAACTATGCAGACATATAGGAGAGATAAAGGACGTCATCTGTACTGGACTGGATAATTTCAGTAGTGCAATATCATTGTTGTGTTCGGTCTGTTTGTTGTGCTTAGGATGGGTGATGAACTGTAAGTGTAGGGGAAAAAAAAATCTTAATTGTTAATTAATACATTTATTCAGCAAGGATGCTGTCACTTTTGACTTTTGAATGCATCAAAAGTCACAGCAGACAATTATACTGTTACAAAAAGATTTTTATTTTGAATAAATGCTGTTATTTTCAACTTTATATTTATCAATGAATTCTGAAAAAAAATGCATCAGTTTTCACAGAAACATTAAGTAGCACAAATGTTTTCAACACTGCTAATAAGAAATGCTAGAATGATCTTTGAAGGATCATGTAACACTGAAGACTGGAGTAATGACTGCTGAAAAGTCATCTTTGCCATCACAGGAATAAATTAGACTTTAAATATAGAAAAATAGTAAACTGAACATATATCACAATATTAGTGTTTTTATTGTATTTTTTGGTTAAATAAATGTAGCCTTGAAGAGGCTTCTGTTAAAAACATGAAAAACAGTAAATTAATATAAATGAATAAAAACTGCGAACTTTGGAATAGTGCAGTTTAAAAGTTTAAAACTTCAGTTTTAATGCAATACTATAATTAAAGATGATACCTTGGCAATTTCCATGACTTGACTATTTTCATTCTTGAAACGGTCATACTGTCCAAGGACCACAATGTATTTTCCAGGCCTAGGAAGACCGTGACAAAGCAGGAAAAGTCAAAAATCTAAAACAACTATGATAGATAGATAGATAGATAGATAGATAGATAGATAGATAGATAGATAGATAGATGTTCTTACTGAACTAAACAGTGGGCAGCAGTGAGGATCCAGATTTGGCTGATCAGTGTACCACCACATTCGAGCTGACCTGTTGATGTCTGGATCAAATATGAAGAATTTTATGAGCTCCTTATTTGCAGAGAACAACGCCCACCACACTAGGATACTCAGAGAAATGGATGCACTAGTATGAACAAAGATGGTGTCCTTAAACTTATAACATTACCTGAATGGAGACCTGCCAGGGCCATACATGATCAATATCTACAGGCCTTCCCCCGATAACACTTGGCAGTTCTTCTGGCAGTTTTTCTGGCAGTTCTTCCGACAGATCTTCTGACAGCTCATCTAACAGATATTTTGGCAGACGTCTTGGCAGACGTTTTGGCAGATCCTCAGCAAGACTTACAGATCTTTTGGCAAGCATGGCAGCATAGTCCGGGTTATACACCCTAACTGGACGTACCCCACATCCTATTACCAAAGTTCATAAAGAAACAAATGAGAAAAATATCACAATAACATGTCAAGTTTGTACACATAGAAATACAGCCAATACAGCCGATACAGCCCGGACCCATCAAGGCATGGACTCCACTAAACTCTTAAAGGTGCTATGGTATCTGGCACCAAGATATTAGTAGCAGATCCTGTAAATTGCGAGGTAGGGCCTCCATGGATCAGACTTGTTTGTTTAGCACATCCCACGGATGCTGGAATGGATTAAGACCTGGGGAATTTGGAAGCTAAGTCAACACCTCAAACTCACTGTTGTACTCCTCAAACCATTCCTGAAACATTTTTTCCCTTGTGGCATGGCACGTATAAGAGAGGCCACAGCCACCATGGCCTGCAACACAGCTTAGGTAGGTGGTACATGTCAAAGTAACATCCACATGGATGGCAGGACCCAAGGTTTCCCAGCAGAACATTGTCCAAAGTTCCCATAGTACATCCAGGACCAGGCTACCTTCTTCCAATGGTCCTCCATTTCTGATGCTCATGTGCCCACTGTTTGTACGATGGACAGGGGTCAGCATGGGTACCCTGACTGATCTGTGGCTATAAAGCCCCATTCGCAAAAAAAAAAAAAACAATACACTATGTATTTTGACGCCTTTCCATGAGAACCCGCATTAACTTCATGAGCAATTTGAGCTACAGTAGCTCGTTAGTTGGATCAGACCACATAGGTCAGACATTCATCACTGAGCCACCCATGACCCTGTCACCGGTTCACCGCTGTTCCTTCCTTTGACCTATTTTGTTAGATACTGACAACTGCAGACCGGAAACACCTCACAATATCTGCAGTTTTGGAGATTGGCCCTTGTCAAACTCGCTCAAATCCTTTCGCTTGCCCATTTTTTCTGTTCCTAACACATCAACAAAATGTTCACTTGCTGATATATATCCCACCCACTAACAGGTGATGAAGAGATAATCAGTGTTATTCACTTCACCTGTCAGTGGTCATTATGCCAGATCAGTATATATATGTGACCTTTTATCATTAAAAAAAAAAAAAAAAACTCACCCAGAGTGGAAGCCACCAAAGCCAAGAAGCTAATAACCCAAATCATGTTGTACACAAGCACCTAATGTGTTGCTGTTGTTCCCATTAGGTCTCTCACCTGCTTTATATTCTCTCTAGCATCTGTTATATTTCACAATTTATACAGGTGTTTCATGAGGTTGGGAGGAGCTCAGGAAAGTTTTTGTTCTTATTATTCTTTTCCTCATGCCACTGACTGTAATAGATGGGTCAGCCAAACAAAAACAAAGGGATATCACTTGCCTCTCTGAAAACAAACTGATTTTCTAATTACATTTCTTTCTTTACAAATGCATTCACTTTCAGAGATGAGAGCGTTGCACATAAAGTAGACCTGAAATCCTCTAGAAACGAGACATGAGAAAACATGAGACAAGATATTAACAAAATAATATTCTTTATTTATAACTGAGTCATACAGAAACTGTAAAGCAGAGGTGTAAAAAATGAGTATAAAGGGTAACTGAACAAGTTACAAGGCCTCACCTCATACAACACCTTATTCTTACAACAGATAATTAAGCCTTTTGTTTGTAATTATAGCATGACTAACCTTGTAACTTCTCCAACATGCCCTCCAATTTATACGACCGACGTAAATCGTTTTCACAAATCCTCAAATACGTCTCTATAGAGCGTATTCAACATTTGCTCCCTTATCAGTAACAGGTATCTAATTCAACCTTAGCATTATGTGTAGGTCAATTAGTAGTGTGTTGCACTGTGAAGTGATATAATCATATGAACACAGGTTCGATGCCAGAGAATGCATATGTTTTCATTCTATGTTTTTTTTTTTTGGAATATGACCTAGAAATCATGATTTTGCACTATTTCTGTAAGGGGTAGGTTTAGGGTGGGGTTAGGTGTGGTCATTTATACGAATTACACCTAGTAAAACACGTTTAAATTACAGTGAGATCGTGCATTGGTTTTTGTCTATGTGTGAATCTAGATGTTCTTGTGTCAAGTTTAGTCAACTTCCTCAACGGTATGACCAGAGGAGGAATTACTTCCTGCCCCTCCAGGAAATCCCCTATAGGCATTCCACCAGCACCCTGATAGGGTTGCACACTTTTTCCAGCTCCTGCTGCTGGTGCTCATACTCATCTATTTCTGCAGTCTGTGGCACAAGACATTCAAAGAAGTGATTTGGAAGATGCTTCTGTGACGTGGCTCATTGCTCAATACAGTGTTTTCTAATCATTTTTCTTGAGGCATACTAACAGGACATGTTTTTAGTAAGGAAATAGATGCATCAGATAAATGAGATATGCCAAATTTGGGTAATACTTTAGAATATGGTTCCATCAATAATTAATAATTACACAGGAACAAATGACTAAAGCCCTATTAACATTCTAGTAACTACTATTAACTAACAAGAAACCCTGATTAACAAATAAGTAAGTAATAGCACTCAGTTCACTGGTAGTTCACTATTAGCTAATCAGTAATTACTATTTTTCATATCTCCTGGAGAACTACTAAGAACTACGAAGTGCATGTTAATAGTTAATGTGAACAATGCAAAATGTATAATTCATTCTAAATGGTAACCCACTAGTAATGACTCAAGAATTACCAAATCCGTCAGAAGGAATTATTAATTATTTGGATCAGTATTTTATAGATCATAATAACTTCTTGTTATTTAATAGTTGTTACAGTAATGTTACTACTGAGTTAGTCATTTGTTCCTGTGTAGTTATTCATTAATGACGGGACTGTATTCTAAAGCGTTACCCAAATTTGTACTGTTGATGTGCCTCCAGGAACAGGGTTGGAAAACACAGGCTTAATTATCTCTTTGTTATTGGGTGAAGCGCACTGGGTGGCTACATGAACAGGTTTGACTTCCTCAAGGTAAGAATATCGAATAAGGTTCCTTTAATGACATAATCATAACTGAAAGGGACAGCCTTAATTCCATGAACAAGTGTTACCTGTAGATTGGCATACAAGTTTTTTGGTTGTTAGCTACCTGGTTTCTGTTCAACTAGGCCATGGTCTCATTTCATTTGTCAGTAAATTTTTTGGTCCTCTGCACTGATCTTGTCTTTCAGCTTGTCATCCTCCACAGTGGTCTTCGTGTTAAAGGCCAGGGACTCTAAAGTATTCTTGGCAGTGACCTGCCTCTGGAATTCATCCTCCACTTGGTATTAGTTGGCTTCCGGTACCATACGTTCAATTTCTTCCTTGCTCAAATGACCTTTAAAAAAAAAATGTAATGTATATACTTTTTAACCACAAATGCTCGTCTTACTACTAGCTCTGTGTCTTCACGCATTGCATAATCATGCTAGAAAAGTCACGCACGGTTAGTTCTTCATCTGTGTATCTCATTTTCTCTTTCAACTTCAAAATCCTCAAATCATTGTTTTACCTTTTTTTGTAAAGGGCGGTTTTTCACGTTCACTTTGTAAACACTGGGTCGGTACTTCCACCTATGTCACGCTTTTAAACATGCTTTTATACAAACCTTGAGCACCATCCCCAAAAGAAGTATAGAGCATTTGAACCACAGCTGTCTCTCAAGGCCTAAACTTACAGGCCTGGTTTCACAGGATTAGGCCATACTTCAATTAGGACATTTAAGTAATTTCTACAAAAATGCCTTAGAAACTGGGACTAAGCTTAATCGTTGTCTGTGAAACCGGGGGATAGAGTGTTTTCACAATGTGTCATCAATCGGCCATATTGGCAGCTCTGAATGCCACTGAACCGAACGAAACTTGCATATTTTTCTGATTATTCCTGCTGAAAATGGCCAATTATTGTCATGTTTTGGGCTGTACTAATCAGTCGGACCAGGAAAAACATATTGGCCCGGTTTCACAGACAGGGTTTAGACTAAGCCAGGATTAGGCCATAGTTCAGTTAGGACATTTAAGTAGTTTTTATAAACATGCATAAAAAAAAAACATTACTGGTGTACATCTTGAGACAAAACAAAGGCACTGATATGATTTAAGATCAATCAGTCCGATTTTATTTCAGTTCAAACAACTCAGACTTACATCTTAGTCTAGGACTAGGTTTAAGCCCTGTCTGTGAAACCGGGGAGTACTATAGACTGCCAAAAGTTATAACAAATTAAGGAGAAGAGTGCAAAAAAATGAGAAATAAAATGCGTTTGTGGACTTCCAGGGCAAAAATCTTTGTGTTTGTGTCTTAGTGTTTGTTCTTATAATTTCCAGTCAGGTAGGTGAAATATTAGGCTAATGTCCTTATTAACACTGCATATCTGCATAGTATCATTATGTGGTTTAGACAGCATAAATTAGCAGACAAACATATTTAGTAGTACAGTAAACATGCAGTCCATGCTGTTATTTACATCCGAGTATCGCTAGCATGGCCACACATCCGGATAACTGACCAAATGATGACATAAGTGCAAACACACTGTTAAACACCATGTAATATTATTCATTTCATGAGCACTGAGTGTCATAATGAAAGTTTCTGTACCACTTCCTGTTTCCGTTAACTTAACAGTTGCCATTATAAATGCAGATATCTGTTTGTTTGTTGAATGTATTATTTATTTCTACCGTTACTTTATTAAACTGTGGAAAACATTCAGATTCAGTGGTTTCAAATGTAAGTTATTGACTGACATCTGTGTCCCTATTTTCTCTTGAAAAATTGCATTAATGGTTATGATTATGAAGCTGATTATGCCCACATGGATGATCTCATGCATATGAAAATATCTGATGAACAAAACAAGGTTCAACAGTGTTTTTTTGTTTGTTTGTTTGTTTGTTTTGTTTTTCTTTAATGCTCAGAATAAACATAAAGAAGATTTCATACTTTCAGAAATATAGTCAAAGTCTGTTTTTGAGTCTGTATCTGTATCTTTGAGTATTGACTTTATTAAAGTTGTTGTCTCTGCTTTACTGTGCCATTTATCAACACTTTTCAGCATGTTTGTGTAAGAACATAAGTGTAAATAATTATGGCATTAAAAAAAGATCCAAAAATGCCATCCATTCTAGCTAATTTTATCTGTATAAGCATCACATGTTTTTTTATCATAATTAGTTTTTTTTTATTATAATTTGTTCCATGCATTATAAGATCAAAGTAGGCACTTTGGTAGATGTTAATGATGTCAGTATCTTTTCATAGCTGCTACCTTTCCGCTGCAGTCAGAGACAGTCCTCTACAGAAACCAACACTGTTTGCTTGCACATTTAGGCTTTAGGATTTTGAATTAATTTGCCAGAGAAACACCACATGTATCAGTCACATTCTCATTCACTTAAATATTCAGTTAATGCCTGTAAGAATCTTCAAAGGTTTAAAGGTCACATTTAAAAGTATATTGCTACCGAATTAAGAGACGGATTAAACCTAATGTTCTAATGTTTTTCACAAAAATTGTGAAAGGAAACATATAATCCTAACTGGCACAATAACAAGTTCAGATTTAATAACTAGCTGTGTTACATGTTAAGTTCAGTTTGCCGTTTTGCACCTTGTATTTGTATTTGTCACAAATGGTGTCATTCTTGTCAGGAAATATTATTTTGAACTGTGGTAAACCAACATAAGCACATTGATGAGCTCTGACAAGACCAAGAAGATATTTTTTCACCCTGGTGGGCGTGCAAATCATTTTCATAAAAAAAAAAAAAAATGCGTCTCTCTCTCACTTCTCTTTTTTCTCTTTGGTGAAAGGTTCTTATCCATTCCTCTACAGAGGACTACTGAAAAGGTAAGAATGAGAAATAAAATTGTCACATTAAAGTGCTTTTGAATAAGAAAAAAAGTGATAGACTGTCCAGCTGTGCTGGAAATTCACCCATCATTGACGTTTAGCATAGGGTTTTGTTTGTGTATTAACCCAGGAACATGAAAGCACCACTTCTACTTCATGTGCTTTTCCAAGGTACAGTGTCTATTTTTCTTTTTTTAGGCATGTGCAGAAGTCTTAGCCACTACAGTGTATCTAATTTCTATTGAGTTATTTAGAGTAGGAGATTTATGTCACTCCAAGTTGGTAAAGGACTACAGATCAAGATAGAGGCTCTCTACCAAGTAATACTAGAAGGACAAAAAACAAACTGTTATAGACTCTTATTAAGATTTTGACTCAAAAGACAAAAGTTTCTAATCACAATATAGAATGACAGTTAACACATGCCTGTTACATTTCACAACTGACTTTACAAATTGATCATACTACGGCTTAAATCAGCAGTGACAATATTTAACAACCATACAAAAACAGCCAAACATCTACACTAGACTTTACAGCAGTCAAAAGAGATGAATCTACTACTGACACTCATGAAATCTACAAAGTTTAACAGAAAACAAAATAAGACAAATTAAATGCTGAAATTTCCAGCATAAATGCACATGCAGCCATTAACTGCATTAATTTTTTGCCCACAGGTGTTCTGCTTTATGATGCTTTGGGATGGGAAGTGAGAATGCCAAAAGACATTCACGGTCTCCAGGGTTCCTGTCTGGTTATACCATGTTCTTTCAGCTACACATCAAACCCACCTAAAAACCCACGTAGAGTTGTGTGGTATCAGTGGGTCTCTAAAGGTTATCCTTTAGTTTACGATCCTCTGCATGCAGACAATGTCATTGAGAAGTTCAGAAGGAAAACCGATTTATTTGGTGACCCATCAAGTGGGGTATGCAGTCTGTTGATTAAAAACCTTGAACCGTCCCACCATGGAGAGAAAATATATGCATGGATTGACCCTGAAAATGTTGGATCGCGCACTTATGTATTTTATGATGTTACTTCTACAATCTTTGTCAAAGGTATGCAAATGCTTTTTTTATTCTTTGACTTGAGTCAAGATCTAGTTATAAGAGTATATATAAGATATATATATAAGTATATAAGAGTGCCTAAATGTGACATTTCTGCTATAGCAACTCCACAGCAGCCCGGCATCAGAATTTATGGAGGTGAAAGAACAGGTGACACAGTCACAGTAGTATGTTCAACTTTCCACACGTGTCCATACAGCAAACCAACCATCACTCTGAATGGTATAGAAGGAACAGATCAAACAGACAATGAGGAAATTAAAGATGGTCTTTGTAAAATCTCTCTGACACGCACAGGTGTCATAAAGGAAGAAAATTTGACTATTCAGTGTTCAGTAAGACATCATGGTGGCAAAACAGTGACAGCTACACAAGTCAAAAGTGCAGAATGTGAGTAAACACAAATTTGAACTGCTTATGTGCCATTTACTATAATGTTCACTTAAGTTGGACCTGTTACAAGATTTCAGTTCAATTTCAGGTGTTCAGTTAAGATATCATTAGTGGTGCTCTAAAAAAATGAATGTATTATATTACCTTTTTAGCCCTTTTCCATAATGAGGCAGACCCAGTGCTCATTGGACCGAAGACAATTGTTCTTTACATCATAACACCCTCATTTGTATTCCTTCTGGCTTGTATACTTGCTGGAGTCATCATATACAAGAAGCGACAAAGGTAACTCTTTATATGTTTCTTTAGACCAGGTGTACATACATTTATTGTAAATGAAGTAAGAAACTGATATATAAAGGCTTGTGTTTCTTCCAGTTTATTTCCGTGATTATAACTTATCCATTTATAACTTCACACTCCAGCAAAGTCTAATTAGATATTCTGAGAGAATGCAAGCAGATTACTAAAATAAGTTGTCAGGCACAGCAGGGGAAATATAAACAATGAACTGGCACAGGACTGCAAACACAAGGAGAATAAATAGAGAACAAATAATGAGGGTAACAAGGGAGCACAGGTGCCCCAAAATTGCAAATTGCAAATTGGAGCAATGTTCAGTTGAGCTCCACATTTGTTTTTTCTTACCGCCTGTACCCACAAACATTGTAATATTGTATGTAATTTTCGCGCTATCAATATGTAGGCAATATGTAAGCAATTAAGTGACTTACATTTTAGACATTGGCTATTATTGCTTGTTTTTGCTCAATTTTGCCAACGAAAATAGTTCCAAACAAAGATAACAGCACTGTTTTGCATCTCTAAGCAATGGACGTTATTTACTTATTAACTTACTTTACTTATTTGTTTGAATCGGTTGATAAAAATGATTCACTTGTGCCACCCGCTGGCGGTTTTAATTTCACATTTTAACTCTTTTTTTTTAATGTCTTAAATTATTTAAAATATTAGTATTCAACGTTACTAAAAATTAAACATTACGCCTATTAATGAATCTGCAACTGCCGTTTAAATGCATTAATGTCCCCCCTATACATCTAAATGCTTTTTCAAATGCAGAAATGTTTTCTTATGTTGGAATGAAAGACACTAAGTACCAGATGAAGTGCTTCTTATTCTTACCCAAAAATACAAAATGGAAGAAAGAGTTAAAACAGAACACAATTTTGCTACTCAAGCTGCGTATGAACATTTTATATATTTATTTGCTTCTTTTCTATTTTGCATTTACTTGTACTTTTACTTTCAATACTTAAGTACGTTTACTATTTTAAAAATACTTTTTGTACTTAAGTACAATAAATATCACATACTTTAAGACTTTTACTCAAGTAATATTCTAAAAGGTGACTTCAACTTCTACCAAAGTCGTTTTCTGGTAAGATATCTGTACTTTTACTTAAGTATGGCTTTCAGGTACTTTATACACCACTTTAAATAGGTAACAAGGTGAGTGAGGTTAGACAATTAGACATGAGAGCACATGGCAACACAAAACATCGCTAGCCATGTGCAAGACAGGACCTGAACACGCAGCTGATGAAAACACTCATAACATGACATGACAAACAAGAACAAAAAGAAAGCACACAACTGACAAATTGAGCTGCGTGCAGCAGAACAGGACACAAAAGCATGCGGTCAAACATAGGCCGCATGCAAAACAAAACTACAAATCGCACATGGAAAGAGGAGCGCACGGCCCGAGCAAACTCGTGACCGTACGCTCCCACAGCAGGACAGAACATGGAGTGTGAGTGTCCGAACCCCGACACAAAACCGAAACTTGAACAAGACATGAGTGCCAGGATCCAAACGCTATGCTCCAACATGAAACCATGCATGAAGAGCACACTCGAAGCCTCGTGCTCACAAGTACACAAGACAAGAAGAGAGTGTCAGGGCTCTGTCACAAAACCACGAATAAGCTAGAACGAAGTGACAGAACCCTGACAGAAGTTGCCATATAACTTTACCATATTTGGCTGTCAAGATGTTCATTGGACAATATAAAGCAAGCAATGCTTATCTACTTACAGTCATTTTTTATGCATTTTTTATGCTGTCTGATTCTTGATTAGATGATCTTTAATTATCTGAACATTCGTTCAATAGTTATCATTTATAATAAGTTTAGATAACTTTGAGAATCACATTGATATGCTACAATGAGGTTTATCACTTTTAGTCAACATAAAGAAATTATGTGTATTATGGAGCTGTCACCAAACAAGAAATTAAAGTATAAATTAAACAAAAGGTTAAAAACATTAAAACTCATAGCATCAGCTCCTTATTCTTACATATAACATCTGTTTCCAGGTCAAAAAGTACAGAGTCAGGAAAAAGAGCTATCTCTAAACCTCCAATGCCATCACCAAAGAGGTACAGCACTTTTGAACCACATTTTAACTTTTTTTTTTTCCAGATATTTAAATGAAATAACAACAAAATATTTTTATTTCCCCCCATGCACCTCAGTGATCCAAAACCCCACTCAGTGAGTATATTATTTATTTCTGCTATTACTGTGTGACACTATGAAAATATTTCACAAATTCTTATTAAAATGAAACGCTCTGTTTTTTTTCTTGAAATATTACATAAGGGTTATGATTATGAACAAGATTACATCAACATGGAAGAAGAAAACATGTATGGAAATATCTGAAGAAAATGCTACACATCAAAATCAAAATGAGCTTAATATAGTGTTTTTAAAAAGATTAACAGTGTCAAATTCATTAACAATAATAAAATATTTGCCATGATTTTGTGGAAGTAAATAACAGAAAAACAAATGTAATTTTTACATTAAATAATTAAGTTCAGGCAAGAATAATAAAAAAAAAAATCCATTCTCAATTTAAGCTTGTAGAATTTAAACTTTGAACTTATAAGTATATTTTACTTGGAATCGTTTGTTATTTTTACAAAGATTGTTTAAGTAAATATCAAAGTCATGATCCCATTGTTCCCATCATGCACTTGGGCACAAATAATTCATAAGGTGTTTTTTTTTTTTTTTTTTTTTTTTTTTTTGCTGTTTTTGAGATGTATTTACACTGTTTAATGGTTGTCTTTGTTGTTAGGTTAAATAACTTGCTGTTTTGTAACATCTAGAGTTCATTTACTACTCAAAATGACCCATTCATACTCAAAAACTATTTACTGATTGTTACCGTCATTGTGTATCGTGTGCCAAGTATTGAGGTCTCTGTGTTAATTTGGTTTGAAACTACATTGTGTCAACATATAACCTTAGAAACAATAAGGAGACGTTTACTTGCTTAAATACATGTTTGTAAGTAAACCTTTTAAAAATGCTTTTAATGGCATTTTTTTCTCTCTCTTTTTTTAAGTCCTAAAATGTTTGTGTAAAGTTTACAAACCATAGTTGAGAGAATTGTACTTGAGGACTGCAGGGTAAACTTAAAATAATTAAATAGAAATTCTAACTCTAACACATTAAATTTATTTATTTCCTTTGCTAATTTTGCTTAACTTAGTAGATTTTACTTACTTTCCTTGCGTGGAAAAACTTGCAAAATAAAAATGAGGTAAATTTTACTTATTGTTTTTTTCAGTGTATGTCTAACACAATACTTAACATACTTTTATACTTATATGCATTAATCTTTGGGCTTTCAGATCCTTGATTTGGTTGAATGTACAACTGCTCTGAAGTATCATTGTGAATTATGTAAATTATGCTAATTGTTTAACATTCTCTACTACTTTTGTACCTGACTATTAAAAATGATACAGTCATATTATTGTCTAATTAAAGTTTTTTTAAAAAACAATTATTTGTTTCTCATATTATAACAAACTTTCCTGAAATCACTGAGCCTGGGAGACTTTTTTTTATTTTTTTTTCACAGTTTTATGAAACCAGTCGAATGCTCTCAGCTTGGCAGTTCAGCAATTCAGTAAATGCCAAGAAAGTGCTTTACAGTGGCGAATACAAATGTTTAATAAAATTACAAAGCTATATTGTTGCATTTCACACAATGTAGTAAAACACACACACACACACACACACACACACTTTTTGGCAAGAATTGATCACACAAATATAGGGTACATTGATACATAAAGAATTAGCATTTTTAAAACATATATATTTATCAGTATTATATTAATTTAATACCAGCTCACTGCAAAAATAAAAAGTGAAGGAGTAAAAGAGACTCTTATAGAACCATAATTTATATAATGTGTTCACTTAAATAACATTATATAAATTAATATTATAGCTATAATATAGATTAAGGATGTAATACTTAATACTTAAAATGAAGATATTTATGTTTTTATGTCTGAATATGTAGTTCTGTCCTCGTCATCTGAGCTTGAACTGCTAAGGTGGCTCTTCTGGATAGGTTTGGTGTCTTTAACAGCAGGCTTGGCAGAACAAGACACGGTGGAGTAATTCACTTCATCTTCTTCGCTGGTATCAGATTCCCAGTCCATATTTATGAATGGAACTTTTGGCACATGTGCAGAAGAAACATTTTCATAATCGTCATGGTCTGACTGGGTAATCTAGAAAGAGGAAAGAGTTTGTGTAGACAAAAAGTAACAGAATACTATTTTGAATAAAATATAATTATGTAAATAACTTCATCTTGCAAACCGCATTTTTGTCTTGCCCTGAATTACTAACATTAAGTCTAAGTCTTCTTTATTTTAGACCTGTCGAGACGATTATTTTGCATACGTATTGGCCTACGCAATTCACCTGTGCGTGCCTCGTCATATCCGTAAACAGCGAGAAGTAGCTCTGGCTGAAGGAAGGAAAGCGATAGAATCCGTAAAGATGACTTTCGCAGCTACTCATTAGGTAAGATATTTTGTTTAAACAATAGATAACGTGTGTTTGTTATCACTTTAACTACTTATAAACACATTATGTCATCAGATGAACAATTGACGTCTTCTTTTTAAACGGTTTCAGCTGTATTAATAGTAAACTTTACCAGACTGGTTATATCCTGAGCCTGTGTTTTGATTGCGTTTCATTCTCAGAGATTCAAACCTGACAGCTTTTAAACGTCATTTATTTAAAAACATAAATGTTTTCAATTATTCATAAGAATATCCCACTGAGAAGTCGTGTTTTTAGACTTCCATGTGTGCAGAAATGACAACAAACAAAACGATATTCCTCCGAGAGTATGCAGTTTTATTTTTCAAACGCTAGAGGGACACAAACTCAGTTTAACTTTTAATATTCTGACTAGTCTAAAGCCTTACCGTTGTCTGCTTATTTTTTGACACCACAGCGTAGACTGCTGAACTTTCAGGTACTCTAAAATCAAAATAATACATTAGTGCATTTGCCATATATTTAAATGAGCATGTAAATTATAGCCTAGTTTTTTCTTCTGATTTTCATATTTCATATCTGCTTTACCTTTTTTCTGGCTTATTTTGTCCCTTGAAATCAAGAGTGACATAGTTCAGGGTAGACGTAGGTGTGTCAGTGTCCATATATCCAGTTTTTTGTTGTTTTGGGGACTTTTTTGCCTGTAAGAAAAAAAGACAACTTGCTAAGCGTAAAAATGTCAAAACGATGTTTCAATGACCAACAAGAACAACATTCTCTCACCTCTTTCATCTTTGGCAGTTTAATGGCAGCATACACCGTGTGGATATTAGAGTTCGGCCTTAGGAGGGAAAAAATATTTATTAATTTAATTACAAATAGCCTAGGGAATGTCTCCATCGTTTCTACCACTGTTACCTTGGATTAAGGTCCGCATCTTGGGAATGGGTTGTTGGACGTGATTGATTAACTCTTCCATAACTAGGATCAGCAATGTCTTCCACTGACAGATTGCCCTGGGTATTATTACGTGATCCCTAAATGATTAAAAAAACAGGAGTTATCTCTTATTAAGCAAAGAGATATAGTTTATTTAATTATTATTCTTTTTAATGCATATTAGAGTGATTTCAATATTATTATACTGTAAGTAGCCAAGCTGCATAACAAACAGAAGTAAAATAACCAATAAAAGTAAGTTTGACACTGTAGAAGATCGTGACAGGAGTACTGGAAAAAAGCGTGACAGATTTGCTTCACGTTGCTGATCTGATCTTGCCTTGATAATAGTCCTGTAAAAAAAACAAGCACACTAACTGGAATAACTGACAACCTCAAACTCAGCGCCTAAAAACTACTGACATACAGATAAACTAATATATGACACAAGCTTATTTAGTGACATTTTTCATTTAAAGTAACATTTAGAAATGCACCTGCGCATCAGAATGAAGGCCACAACAATGAGAATCAACAGGAGAATGATGGGAAAGATGATCTGGTAGAACACCTTAAGAGAGTTACCTAGATTAAGAGAGACATGATTTTTAAATCTCACCCTGCATGACTCAATCCATCCCAAATTCTTGAATTAACCCAGTATATCACTTAAAAAAACTACACAATGTTGACGTATTTGGCCATAATCATGTATTTACAATGTGTTGATGTATAATGTAGCCTTTTTATTAAAAAATAAATATAATATTGACAGCCATCGCTTGATAGAGTTATTGCAGTCCAAATTTAAAATATTGGAAAAGGTCCTCCTCCTTAGACGTAATGCTCACGTGGGTTGCCAGATTGAGGGTGCGCAACAGCAACAAGTCTTGCACTGTAAGTTGATTTATGAGTGTTTTATCACTCTGGTCAATAAGCTTTTAGATGGATAACAAGGGATGTGCATTCTGCAATTTCTGACCCCATTGCTGGCTTCCATGGCCACAATATGCTGTGTTTTCCACCAACTGGCAACCCAGGATGTTGAAAAACTATTGTGTAAATTGAGTGGAATCACACATTTCAAAATAGAATAACTGGCTGGCTAGCATTGTTTTTCTAAGAAACAAGTATATTAAATTGAAATGTTTCCTAAATATCTTAAAGCATACAATGGTATTTTTATGTGTTCATTAAGGTTTCATGCAAAGATATCACTCTGAAAGATATCTTTAAAATATTAATAAATTGCTTGGTCATCATGGTTATTCCAAAGAAGCAGTTGTTTAAAAAAAAAAAAGGCCATGTCTAAAGTCTGGATAAATTGTTATTTTTGTATTATTTTGATACTCACTGCTGATAAATAACATGATGTTTTTGGATCGAGATTTTCCAATAGCATTATTTGCTGTACAGTAATACATTCCTGGGTTCTGAGGCTGAACAGTGAAGTTCTGATGGTCTGACAGTACGGTCATGTTGTCCTCCTCTCTGTACCAATTGTAGACTGTGGCGGGAGGATACGCATCTGCGCTGCAGGTCAGAGAGACTGGAATCTCCCAGTTCCCCTGAGTTAATGTTGTCATGTTATGAACAATATTTATGTTTGGAGCATCTACAGAAAGGCAAATGGACATTGATATTCATTACAGTTGAAAGATTGAAAAAACTGATAATGCAAATTATAACTGTAAGTTGTGGCCAACAAAAAATTGTGAAGGTGTAATATTAACTTAACTATAATGTAAATAACTTAACTTAAGTCATTCATTCAGCTACTTAATCTAATCTAAAAACACTGGACAGTCTTAGGTCTGTAAGAAATGTCAGATTTAAAAAATGAAGAAGCATTGCCTCTAAAAATTTAAATATGTCAAATAACTGGTAGAAAAGTGTACTCACATTTGACCTTGATCTCTACTGATGGAGATTCTGTTTTTCCGATGTTATTTTTAGCAATACAGACATACTGACCAGAGTCAGAGATTTCCAGAGAAAGAAAGTGCAGTCTCTGTTCATGGCTTTGTCGAACTGCCTTCAACTGTCCATTGAAGCGTTTCTTCCACTCATATGAGAGTTGAGCAGGATTGGCACGAGCCGCACATGTAAGGGTCAGCTCTCTCCCAAATGTTTGTTCTCCTGTAACACTTGCAGTCACATTTTTGGGTGCATCTGTATAAACATAATATATAGGAGGATGAAACCCAAAATATTTAGGTAAAGAAATGCTTAATCAAGTCCTATTGATCAGTTTGGTCACTTTCAAGTAGAATTAAAGGATTAGTTCACTTTCAGAACAGAACACCCTTTTCATCCAAGATGTTCATGTCTTTCTTTCTTCAGTCGTAAAGAAATTATGTTTTTTGAGGAAAACATTTCAGGATTTCTCTCCATAAAATGGATATGAATGGTGCCCCAAAGTTAGAACTTCCAAAATGCAGTATAAACCCAGCTACAGAGGGCTTTAAACGATCCCAGCCGATGAAGAAGGGTCTTATCTTGCAAAATGATTGGTTATTTTTGAAACAAATGTATTATTTTTATATACCGCAAATGTTCATCTTGTCTCGTCTCTTTGATCCAGGTCCAATACAGTTAGGGTATGTTGAAAAACTCCCATCTCGTTTTCTTCCCCAACTTCAAAATCATCCTACATTACTGCAGAAGTACCAACCCAGTGTTTACAAGTGAACATACAAAGATCATCAAACGCCCTTTACAAAAAAAAAAGTTAAAACAGTGTTGTAGGATGATTTTGAAATTGAAGACAAAAACGAGATGGGAGTTTTTGGACATACCCTAACTGTATTGACCCGGATCACACAGACTGCACATGCACATCACAGAGATAAGAAAACACAAGCATTTAAGGTAAAAAGTATAGAAACTGTCAATTTGTTTCGAAAATAACTGATCGTTTGGCTAAATAAGACCCTTCTTCATTGGCTTTGAAACTGGATTTAAACTGCATTTTAGAAGTTCAAACTTTTGGGCATCATTCATATCCATGATATGGAGAGAAATCCTGAAATGTTTTCCTCAAAAAACATAATTTCTTTACAACTGAACAAAGAAAGACATGAACATCTTGAATGACAAGGGGGTGAGTACATTATCTGTAAATTTCTGTTCTGAAAGGGAACTAATCCTTTAAGGCATGTTCTTCAAAATTCCTTGGCACATCTTTTAAATAATTAACAAATTGTCATTATTACTTACGCAACACAGTTAGCTCTTGTTTAGTTTCGTTTTCTCCCTCTTGATTTTCCGCTTTGCATGTGTACATTCCTGCATCTGATTCGGTGACATTCAAGTAGACACTCAATGCATTTGCAGATGCAGTGCTGTTCCTTCGTTTGCTCTGAATCGATGTCAGATTACCCTGAGGTCCTGTGACTGTGATGACTGACTGAGGAAAGCTTTGAACTGTGCAGATAATGGAGATCACTTCAAACTCTCTCACTTCTCTCTTCATTGTCAAGTTGAAATTGGATGGAGGATCTGCAGAGTTTAAAAGGAAAAGTGACCAAATGGTTTGGTTATTTGTAAAATCATTAACTTTGATTAGTTAAGATATAGATTTTAGACTTACAAAGCACATCAACTTTAATGGTGTCTGATCCTGTACCAATAGTGTTGGTAACATCACATGAGTACTGCCCTGCATGTTGAGTGGCCACTTTGTTAATTTTTAACTCTTTATTATTCATTGGAAATGAGAAAGAAGGCAGTCCAGGTGTGTGCTTCCATGTGTACTTGTGTGGCTGAGGGTCAGCATCAGCTGAGCATGTCAAAGTCAGTGTAGTGCCCACTTTTACAGAGTTTGCACCCTCTATTTTGATTCTTGGTGAATCTGTGAGAACATAATTTAGAGATTTAGAGGAATATTATCACACTCAGTACAATCTAATAAAATATCAATGCAGGTTTTTGGTAGGAATATATAATTTAACTTATTTATGTGAAGAGATTTACAACATGCTTTTGATAATTTGCAGTTAAATTAGTTTACTTTACAGGAGTTTTCTAAATGAAAATGAGTAATGTTAACTTTAAATTTTATGGTTTATGCTAAATATGAAATCAAATTCTAAATGATATTTCATCATAAACATTACTATAAGCATGTTATTTATTTGTGGAAGGTACAAATATATAAAAAGTGCTGCAAATAATGTAATACTTACACATTACAGTTACGCTGACTTCATCTGATTTTGCTGTTTTTATCCCATTATCAGCCTCGCAATGATAAGATCCTCTGTCGTCTGCACTAACATTATTGATGATGAATGTCTCGCTGGTTTCACGCTGGGTTTGGTCTTTTTTGTACCACATAAACTGATAGACTGCTGGGTTACCTTTCTGGACTGAACACTTCAGTGTCAGTTTGTCTCCCTCTTTGAGATCATTAATGTTGTCAAGACGTTGCACTTTGACACCTTGTGGACCATCTGAAAAATGCAGTGAGCAGGCACAAGAAATGCATATTTAAAAGAAAAATTTAAATATTTTAACAGATGAAGCATTGAAGTTCATAATCTTTATGAGGTTCATCAAATGTATATTTTATGTAAAACATTATACTCACACTTCACATTAATTTTAATTCTGTTTGATTTCTCTGCTCCATACTTGTTTTTAGCTTCACAGTAATATTCTCCACTGTCTTCTGGTTTCACATTAATTAGTTTCAAGTCAGACATTTGTTGAGACGCTTCTATTTTTTCGTTTTTGAACCATGTGAAGCTGACATCAGGGCGCCCTCTGCTGGTGCAGGAGAGAGTGACAGAATCTCCCTCCTTTACATCTTCAGAGCTCACTCTTACCTTTGTCTCTTTAGGTGCATCTAGAGAAGGAAAAACAGATGAAGACAGCTGCTGTGAATAATAGTCAGTCAGTGACTCTGTACAGTGAATATGCAGTGTTTGTTCATGAACACATGATGTACACACTCACGTTCCACAGAGAGAGTGATATTCCTGATCTGCCAGCTGTCCTCACTTTTCCCTGGACGACATGACAGAATCCCATTGTTATCCATCCATGTCACGTTAAGGTTTAATTTGGTGACCTTTCTGCCTTCTTCTTTTCTAACTTCTTCTGTCTCTTCAGTTAATGTGATCATATCAGTTGACAAGGAGGACATCCATTCTTGCTTTTGTCCTGATGTATGGACGAGCCACTCAGGATATAAATCACAGGAACCAAATGTGGAACAGCGAACAGTAAATTCATCTGACTCACTGAGTGGATTGTTTAGCTTGGATGGTTCAGTGTGCACCTTACAAGGATTATCTGAAAAGAATATGGAGTGAGAACAGGTGATCCAGAACCTTAACATTTTTTTCCAAGAAAGAAATGTTATCCCGCAATTACAAATTCTGAGAAAATACATCATATTTCTTAGATATAATCTCACAGTTCTGCAAAGAAAAGTACAATTTGTGAAAAATAAACTTGTACATTTTGTAACTGTGAAAAAAGGCAGAATTATAAGTTAAAAAGTCATAGTTGTTTAGTTGTAGTTATTCTGTGACAATATTGTGAGTATATATCACATAACTCAAACTTTTCTTTTCAGAATTGTGAGTTTATATCTGGCAACTTATAATCGAAAGATAGATTTGTGAATATATAAACTCTGGGCCTGTCTTTTTTTTCTCTCATTCTTTCGAAAACACTGCATCATCTTAAGAAATATCTGCATAAATACACTAAAAAAGAAGAAGAAGACTTGAAACATGCGCAAAAAAATTGCACAGCAACAAGAAGACAAACATGAAACAATACATTTATTACACTATTTATTAATCTGTTAATATTTGTTAATAAAAATACAGTGGTTAATTTTTTGTTCATGCTGTTGTTGCTGTTATGTGACGTAGCGGTCAACCCTCCCGTTTTTCCCGGTATTCTCCCGTATTTTTTATCTTTCTATAAAAAAATCCCACTGAGGATATTTTATATTTTTCCTACATTTGCCTCTAGTAAAACCTCATTATATGAATAACAATGTCAACATATTTCAAGGTCGAATCTTGTTTAATTGATTAAATATCAGCACTGCAAGGTTCAAAGTCAGGTGCTCTGCTTTATTTTCTGCGGTTACCAAGAAAACAGCTATTTTCTTGGCGAAAAGCGCACCTGCTGGCAGAGAATTAAAGGCCAAAAACTAACCCTTAATTTTACGCAGAAAACAAAGCAGTTGTAAACTTGAACTGGTGGATCTACAAGATAATTAATTATAAAACTATGAAGATAAAGCCTACACTAAGATATATTTATGCTACTAACTGGATGTATTTGTTTGATAATAATTGTTTAAATTAATATAAATAATATAATAATTTATACTTTTGAGTCTGCCCCCCATATCCCCCATACCCACCCAACATCCCCATCTCCCTAACCCTAACCTAACCATATAGTAAGAATATGTATTTAATTATTATTACTCAGTACGTAAATGTATAATTACATTGGAACAATAACACCTTAAAATACAGTGTAACCAAAAATGAAAATAATTTGCTCACCCTCATGTTGTTCCAAAAATGCATCCCCCACCCCTTGTGGACTCGTGCACTATATTCTTCTGATATCATATGATAGGTTTGTGTACATTAATCACTGATGATCTACTCTGTCATAGTTTTATTTGTGCAATAAAAAGACATGTTTGTGATTGATTATGAAACACTTGAGAACTAGTGGCATCGTCATGAAGACTTCAAATATAGTGTTGGAATCGATTTTCTTACTTGATGATTGAAAATTTAGTTTCATTGTTTAAAAAACTTCGAAAAAGACATGAGGGTGAGTAAAATCATGAAGACAATTTTCTTTAGAAAACAACCTTTTAGAAAACATTAAATGAATCCCATTCATTCAATCATTGCTCACCTTGAACTGTGAGAGTCATAGGTTTACTCATGAACTTGTTGTCGTTTGAACCAATAAATCTAAAACTGTAGTTCCCACTGTCTGTCTTTTGTAGATCTGTGATTTTTAAATCACATTTTATCCAGCACTCCTCTTGCGATGTGAATGATGTTGCATCAGTGATATATTCCACTCTGCTGGAGTAATCTGGTAACTGGGGACGTTCTTTTGTGTTACTGTATACAATAGTCCCCTTAAACACTTTGGATGCTCCATTGTATGTTGGATCTTTAAACCACAACAGTGTATATACAGTTTCACCCTTTAGTTTTTTATAAGTACAGGGGATGGTCACAGATGATCCTTCTGTAGGTCTTTCTGTTTTTTCAGGTACATTTATTAACACTTCTGAGCTGGTGCAGAAGCCCGTAAGAAGAACTGCAGGAAAAACAACATCACTGACACTTTCATGTATATCATCTCTAAACAAGGACAATCATTTACAAAAATCAGCATTCAGTATATAATATAGACAATACACACCAAACAGAAGCAGAGGAATCCCATCATGAACCATCATTGTGTCTGCTGCTAATAAAATAAAGACAGTTATATTATTCTGTTGAGCTCCAGTGTCTTCAGAACAAACTCTGACAGCACATTTGGTGTTTGCCGTTGTGTGTGTGGGTGAATAGGTGTATTTTGGTAGTCACAGCTGTGAATGAGTCAGTCTGTTTCTCCTTCCTTTTTTTTTTTTTTTTTTTGTTCATCCTTGCATGCCAAAAATGTCATTTTGGCAATATGCAATTTTGTAATTCCAATAGTTTTTCTGTAATTTTTGTTAGGTTTTGTTTTTTGTTGTTGTTGTTTTGTTACTGTATTGTATTAAAACTCCAATTACAGTACTGAACAAATCAGGCCTACTGCTCCATCAAGCTAGACCATTTATTGCTGTAATAACCGACTACTATTTTTGTTCCCTTAAACTGTTATACTGATGATACACAAGGCAACTTTTTGAGCAATGTTGCTGTCAGCGGGCAACCAGGTGAGACACAGGGGCCTACGACTGAACTAAATTATCCACATATAATTATTTACCCATTCTAAATGGGAAAGTGTCCAAGCAACATTCCTCAAAAAAAAGTTGCCTCGCGTATCATCAGCCTTACAGTCTTACAATATATTAGAACTTGCTGATGACACAACATTTTCACGCTATAATGACACGATCACATGCTTAAAATATTTAGTTTTAAGAAGCACAGTGCTTGTCATGCACGATCTTTACAGATTAACAGATTATGTCAGAAATCTGACAACCAAATGTGTTCACCGCAGTAAAAAAAAGAAAAAAGAATGTTAAAATCTTTTACCTCCAAATCGAATCCGTTGTTCTCAATGGGCGTCTTAAAAACATTCAAACCGAGAAACAAAAGGAGAACTTCACCCATGTGTACAGTATTTCTAACTTGTTATATTTGCATAGTTAAGCTTTCAGACATAAAAGAAATAGGCAAAATGCACACATTCCTGGTAGAGATAAAGAGATATGTTAATTCTGTCATCTAAGCGTGAAGCTCACTTCCTGTGACAGTGGTTAGTGCTGTTAAAATTATTTAGAAGAAACACCCTCTAATGGAGGTGTCTAATGTACCTCTTGAACAGCAGACTAATAGTGTAGCAGGAAAAAGGAAACATGCAAATCATTCAAGATGTGTTTATAGCCTTGTATGAGAGGATATACTGTAATTTAACAAATTACGGAATGACCAAGCTATCTAACAGTTCTGTGTTCAAATAAAGGCTTGTTTATTATTAATACAATCTAAGATGATTTCTACTTTTTAGGAAATGGAAAATAATGCTGTATTCTTTAAATAATTAAACACTTTGTTTGTAGATATTGTGGCTGTGTATATGGTCAGACACCAAGAAATCCCAAGGTGATCTCTCATTAAATAAGCTTCAAGAGAACATCAACACAGCACTCAACAAAAGAGATATTGAAGAAATGATTAAAAAACATTCAAACACTAATGAAGAGATTAAATCATCCCACCTTTTTGTGCAGAAATTGTGGACAGAAGCGCAAAAGTGAATTAACAGCCAAAGTTGCCGAACAAAAATGCTAGAGCACATCTACGAAGCAGAATTGGTGAAGATGAGCACTACAGTCAGAGGTGGTGTCAACAACTACTCCAGAAACAGAAACCAAGATTTTTAAGGTCATTGTAAAGGAAACCTACAAAGCAATGATGTCTGAACTCATGGAAAAAATGAGGTGGAGGATGTAGTTTACAGATTAGGCAAGCCAGTGTCCTGTCCAGGCCTGTTCTGATTTTGGTTGCTTGTGTTGGATGAGATTACAAAAACAAGGATTTCCTCAAAGAACCCAAACAATGGCTCCTTGGGTAGATCCCACCCAGAATGAACAGTGATTTTAGTGATCTTACACGCTTAAATTATGATCTTGACCTATAGGAGCCATTTACCTAGATCTTTTGGCATAACAGAGGTCTGTACCATTAAAACATCCTGCAAGCTTCATAGCTTAAATCATCCTCCTCATTATAAACAATATTTATTTAATCAAGCTCCAAATACAGCTTGTTTGGATTTGAGGTTCAAGGTGACATCACCCTGAATCAGATATTTTTATAAACACTGCCTCCAGAGCAAGGTATCGATAAATAGTCTTCTCACCATAGGCTTCGCCCACTGGTGTTCAGTCACTTAATACGATGATGACACCTAGGCCACACAAACCGCATTTAAATGCGGGAGTGAGTCTCGTAAATTACCGTTCTATGTGTGTACGAAACAGCCACTCCTGTATTTGTAAACATAGCAACATTTCGCCGTCTTGCAGGAGTGAATAAGAATTTAGCTGTTTATCTGCCATTTTTTGGCTGAAGACTCTTTTTGTTCTGCGATTGTAACTAAACTACCGCTGATAAACATGCTGTGTTTTGTTTATGCTCGGGAGGCTGTTTTAGAGATAGCACGGTCTTGAAGTGTTGCCATGTCCTGGTATTTACAAGCACTTTTAGGCATGTTATTTGGCTTTAGATAATAAAGCTAGGCACTTTATGGAGTTGATAATGTTGTCTGTGGCGGATATGAGATTATATATATATGGTGTTATAAAACAAAGCATTTGGGTGTTTTACTATATTTTTGCGCTTGTCCTTGTTTGTTGTTTTTTTTTTTTTTTCTATGAAGATCTGGCAACACTGACACTTCACTGCAGGGCTTGTGAACGCAACTAGCCTAGCCCCGTGTCCAAGCTAAGGATAAGACTTCTTTCACTGTTATTTTCTTGCTTCTCACGTACAGTTGCGCATTTAGATATGTCATTAACGACTAGTTGTTCAGTTCGGTTCTGTACACACTGCATAGAATATCTGTAAATGCGGTTGTCACTACCTGTATTTTTCAGGAGTAAATGCGGTTGTCGAATGCGGTTGTCACTCCCGTATTTTAGTGAATTATATGTGTACAGAACGCAATTAAGGAGTAAAAGGTGAACTGACAACTGAATTTAGCTGCAATGTGTTTGTGGCTCGTAGGCTACAAAGCACGTGACGTTACTATAGAAGAATAAAACATCATCAGCTAGGCTAGTGGTAAACAAAAAGTGCATAGTAAATCACACTTTGGCAGTTGTAGTTTTGTGTGCTGAAAAAAAATGGAAGTGGCAAAAGAGGAAGAAATAAAGGCTTGCCATCTCCAGCACCTGCGTTCAGATAGAGCAGCATGTACTACACAGAGCCGTAGTTCACAGAAAACCTATGCTTAATCACGCAATTATGAAATCGAAAGAAATTATTTGAGATAATGACAGCTGTTAGCGTAGCTTCTCAGTGAACTACAGCTGTCCAGACATCTTGCTACATCTGAAAGCTCGAAAAAAATTCACACTTAATAACACGTTTTTTAATCTAATCTCATTTCAACATCGGTCGAGTGTTTGAAAAAAATCCTTCTGTGAGATGGTGTAGCTTTTTAAACAGAATAAGGCATGCATAGTATTCTAAGCAGTGATAAAGGCATTGCATTATTATATAATGTATTATTAGTCACGCGTAATCAATGAAAGCAGGTAAATCTTGTTTATTCCGGTGCAGCGATAGCAAAGATGCATTTCCTATGTTTCTTCTTCTGGCGTATTTGGAGTTTCCATATGAGAATGAGAGTGCCCTCTGGCTTTCGGATGAAGATTTACTGATCACAGAACTGTGCTTCACTGAACGATACGCATTGATTAATCACGATTACGATTTCACATGATCATGCAGCCTTACTGGTCAGTAAACGTGGGTCATGGCAGCAAACACACTGTGCGATGATCAGGTTGTATTTCAGAAACTGTCAGAAAATGATCGTAGGCTATCTTTGACCATGACAACGTCCATCTTTGAACCTCTCTCACTGTATGACATAGGATCATAGATTAGGTGCCATGATCACAGAAATTGCCATGATTGTTTCACGATGCCAATCTTTCATGTGGGACAGCTGAAAATCATGCAGTGTGTTTCGGGCTTGAGAGTTAATCGGTGCATTTTGTTTTGTAAATGAAGAGCAGTGTCATAGAGAGTTCACAAAGAAACAGTTGGTGGTAGATGGTACTAGGTCTGACCACAGCTGCATCACAAACTGTAAGTAAATGATTTCATAATGCTTTGTCTGGAAATTACTTTTTTTTTATCATGTTGTCAAAACGCTCACATGCAATAGTGAGGGGGCATTGATACTGTTTCCTATGCAAAGACATTAGCCAATGATAACAGTGGCCATTTCCTGACAAGCCTTAAAGGACCCGCCCCCTAAAACAAGTCGTTTTAGACAAAGGGTCAGAATGAGAGTAAAATATAATCTTTTTTTTCCTACATATTTATTTATTTATTTGTTTTTGTGGAAAAAGCGTATATAATATATTAGATTCTCTTATATATATATATATATATATATATATATATATATATTATAAGTAAACAAAGGAACAAATTAACATCATAAGACAGAACAGCAGAAATGTCATTGGTTGTTTTCATAAGGTTTAACAAGTGTTGGTTGTAGAGGCATCCATATTGACTGTTGATCAGTGCTTTTTTTACGGTTTTACTTTCGCTTTAAAAATCATTAGAACTCATTTAATAAAAATAAGACCATTTAAACATACTTCTATCTACACGCATAAACTGGAAATGAACTTTGTGGAGACCACTCATTTAGCTCCGCAGTCCGCACTCGATGCACCACACTTCTTTTTCTTTCTAGCTGAACTGATTTGTAGTTTGGGCTGTCAAATATTATTTATTCTTAATAACAGAGTTTACATGCAACAATTTTTGAAAATTAAATGGGTTGAAAACAATTTAAATATATATATATATATATATATATAATTTATTTAAATTTTTATCAGAACACCTAAATAGAGATTTGCACATGCATAGGCTACTCCTTGTAATTTAATCAAATTAGATTCATGTCGGTATTGTGATGAGGCTCTGACTTATTCTTGTTAGAACTAAAGCGACCTTAGTTCTTGCTATTTGTGTAAGTGTAAGTGGTTAGTTTGTGGCTGAAACCAAAGGGGGGAAAACGCATACAAATGTACTGCATCTTCTGTCTTCGTATTTCCTGTATGCTTAGTGTAGTTCAACAAAGTTCTGGTGTTGCACATTGAATTTAACTTTTGACTGAAAAGAAAACAGAACTGATCTAATTTTGTGTTAAATAGCAGAAGTGTGCCATTGCCCTTAAAGGGATAGTTCACCCAAAAATGAAAATTTGATGTTTATCTGCTTACCCCCAGGGCATTCAAGATGTAGGTAGAAACAAAGTCGCCTACATCTTGGATGTCCTCGGGGTAAGCAGATAAACATCAAATTTTCATTTTTTGGTGAACTATCCCTTTGAAGTACATCTAAACAACATTCTAATGAGAAATCAAGTCTGTACAGATTTTTTATTCAGAAATGCAAACCTGTCCATGGCAAAAAAACGACATTTTGAATCTAGGTCATTTGTGTACACTGTTAGAAATGTTCCTGTATTTTTACAGTAAGTTACTGGCAGCAAGGTTGCCAGCAAGTTACTGTATTTTGTTTTACAGTACAGTGCTATAAAACAAAATACAGTAACTTGCTGGCAACCTTGCTGCCAGTAACTTACTGTAAAAATACAGTATTTTTACAGTAATTTATAATTTGTTTCTACTGTAATTTGCTATTGTGTAATTATTATTGATTATTGTGTAGTTGGAATAGCACATACATAAAGTTATAACATACAATTGTGATACTACTATAATTCAGATTAACATTACAAATTAAAAGACAATCCAAACATATTTACAAAAGTATTTTTATTAAAAGTTTTAAAACATTTCAGTATGGTGTTTGCCACCCAGAGTACAGTGCATCAACAATTTACAGCCATGAAAGCATTTTAAGTAGAATATAAATGAAACAAACACATGCATCTTGAGAGCTGAATTGGCAATCAATGTCCTAAGAGAGAACTTGATTTTTCTTAAAACTATCTAAAAGTTAAACTATCTTAAAATTAGCAAAAACAACAAGAAGTGTTTCATAACCATCGTCCCTAAATGCAGGGCATGTGGGGGGTGGCAAACAGGCCACTGTCCCTCTCTGTGAAGTCCTCCTTTTAAACAAATCATTTTGGATTGAATGAAGCTGTTGACATGCAGAGTTGATGACCATCACTGCGCCACCGTCCTGATCTTCTGCTCACTCCATGTCTGGCAGTTTATTTATTCCCATCAGTGGTAAAACTGAAACACAGTCATGAAACACACACAAAGACAAAAAATATTATTCATAGAACCAAGAAAAATGAACAGACAGCATGGGGAAAATAATGAATGAAAATTCTGTAGCATAGATGAAAAATAAATAAATCAATACAGCTGACAATTCAGAATGTGCAAAATTTATAAGAGGGATATAACAGATAAAATGCATGTTATTGTATATTTAGTACTGACCCGAATAAGATATTTCACATAAAAGATGTTTACATATAGTCCACAAAACAAAATAATAGTTTAATTTATAAAAAGTATCTATTCAAAAGTTTACATCCCCTTGATTCTTAATACTGTGTTATTACCTGAATGATCCACAGTGATCAGTTTGTGATAGATTGTTTAGTGATAGTCATGAGTCCCTTGTTTGTCCTGAACATCCTGCTCACAGTTCTTTAGAAAAATCCTTCAGTTCGCAAAAATTACTTGGCTTTCCAGAATTTTTTGTATTTGAACCCTTTCCAACAATGGCTGCATGATTTTGAGATCCATCTTTTCACACTGAGGACAACTGAGGGACTCATATGCAACTATTACAGAAGATTCAAACTCTCACTGATGCTCCAGAAGGAAACATGACGCATTACAACTATAAAATTAGAAGATCAGGGTAAATTTAACTTTAAATGCTGTCTTTTGCTAAACATTTAAGTATAGTATCTTCTGTAGCTTCTGAAGGGCAGTACTAAATAAAAAATATATATTTAGGCAAAATAAGAAAAATTTACACTTAAACATCTTCATGCTGTTCAAAAGTTTTCACCCCTTAATGGATTGTGTTTCCTTCTGGAGCATCAGTGAGTGTTTGAACCTTCTGTAATAGTTGCATATGAGTCCCGCAGTTGTCCTCAGTGTGAAAAGATGGATCTCATCATACAGTCAAAATTATATAATTATAAATTCAGCTATTATTTTCTCTTTTGTGGACTATATGTAAACATATTTTATGTGAAATATCTTATTCAGGTCAGTACTAAATAAAAATAACGTATTCTGTATGATCCTTTTATTTTGGTAAATAATTAACATTTTGCAGATTCTGCAAGGTGTATGTAAACTTTTGAAATCAACTGTAAATAAAATGTTATTAATTTAAATAATACTTACAAAAAAATAAACTGCCTTGTGACAGCATTCCTTCTCCGCAGGGTGCACAGACAAGTGGACCACACTGTATCGCTGCAAAAAAAATCAAATAAATTTGATTCAGTAATGTGTTAGCCTACTTGTTGATAATGTATAGGCTAAAGTCACATAGACTGATGCCTATACATGAGTATTTCATACACTCCAACAATACATCGGAGTTGTTTAAAAAAGCATTATGTTTGACATTGCTGAAGATTTTGGCATGCATTTTATTTGTCTTTGTTGACTTATTGATCGTTATACACAGCTACAAAACTGATCTCCCGCCTAAATAATGTTAATAAACTGTAACATTACCAACATCTCTGACCCCAAACCACACATGTACATCTGCAAGTGAAATTATATTTCTCAGCCATGTTTAAGCGACTATGTCCAGTATTAACCGCGACCGTGAAGCGAACTGCAAATATATATATATTGCACACCATAAACTTAAATTAAAACGTGCTCGTGTTTGTCGATGGCATACTCGAATTGGGCAACATTGTAAAAGGGATCCCTATAGAGATAGACAATTGTTTAATCGTAACAAATATCCCTTTTGTTTAAACACAAACTGCCGTTTATCGGTCTTTGTCATTGACAAACACGGTCATTTTACCTCACATACGTTACCATAGTAAAGCAAGCTTCGTTCAAACTCGACAGAAACCGAACAAAACGTACCAAAACGGACTCGGTTTGCCTTTCCACAGTTCTAGCAAGCATAGACTCTAGTTTTGGTCAAAATAAACCATAAACTAATTCGCTAGATATGGAAATGTCGTGATTCGTGAAGGCAGCGGGAGATTCGACTCACAGAGTTTACAGCACTAAGAAAAAAGATTATAACGACCGCGGCTAAACTTGCGGTTTCATTACACACTAAAAACCATGTACACTATATGATAAAAACCTGATATTAAATTTAACTTACCGAACTTGCAGAAATGTCTTTGTGATCTGACCACAGGTGGCGCCGGCGCGCTATTTACAGCAGTATTGCATGGCGTATTAAAGTTAGGCTACAGCAAGGTTACAGCAACACTAAAATGTACTGTAAAATATTCCCGCCGAATCAAAATAACCCATAATGCAATATAAATTACAGTATTTTACTGTAATATATAAATGTGGTATCGTACTGTAGGTTTTTACAGTAATGTGCTGCTAAATCTACAGTGATTTCTAACAGTGTAGATCTAAATAGAAAGCTGTAATCAAATAATAATAATAATAATAATTATTATTATTATTATTATTATTATTATCATCATCATCATCATCATCATCAGTATATAGTCATAATGCATGGGTTCCATAAAAACAACATAACATGTATCTATATTAAAAAATAAATAAATCCTATAACTCAAAAACACTAAATTATATATTGACATTAGAACTTATAAATTACCACTAATCCATTAGAGATGCAATTAAAAAATAATAATAATCTGGATATTTAGAAAATCTTACATTTGTAAATAATTACAATCTCCAGAGGTTGATTATTTTAATTACAACTGTTAGTTTAAAAAATATATAGTTTTCTCTGCATAATGAATAAACATGTCTAAGTGTATGCTGTTTCTGTTAACACTGCAGACAGAAGTAGAATTCAGAAGTAGAATTCTTTTACAGTCTGTTAGAGGTTCGCACTTTGGTTACAGTTCTAAAAGGCAGGAAATGAAGAATGCTGCAAACAGAATGCATCCTCACTGATGCTGCCCCAGTTAGTATCACTATATTTTCCAATAACCTGTCTGATACTGGAATCAACACAACAAATATCCTGTTTATTCTGATTTTGAAATGCCCAATTGATAATGCCACCAATCCACCAATTATTTTCAATCAATTTACAGATTTTAATGTTATTTTAACACACTGTTAATACTTAAAATGTGTTGATGTATTTAGGACAAAGTAAACACAAAAAAAATGGTGATTTGGAGCCTCCTGGCATTCTTGTGAGTCTATGTGTGTGTATATAATATATATATATATATATATATATATATATATATAATATATAAAATATTTTTTTTGTTGTTGTTTTTTTTTTTTAACTGGGCGGAATCCACTTCCTTTTCCCTGGTATCAGAATCGCAGTCTATCAAGGCGGTGGAGCGCAAGCAGCACAAACATCCTCACAATCATGTTCATCTCTTTGGGATTTCTGAGAAAGAGAGATATAATTGTGCTGTAAGCAGCTATTGTTGCAGTTTTAAGTAATTTCAGAATCATGTTTTCAGCTTTTAGAAAACATGGTTCTAATGTTACACTTTTTTTTTTTTGGTCCTATGGACATTATTTCAGTAAAACACAGCAAAGATGACCCTTCTCTATCTGTTAAAGGGGTCATGGGGATGCACTGTTCACTTTTGCATGTTATTTGAACATAAATGTGTGTTGGCAGTGTGTGTACACATCTGCACTATAATGAAAAAAATCCACCCAGTGGTTTTTATTTAATCTCTAAAAATAATTTGTCCTTTTTCAAATCAAGCCATTCTTGCCTCCTTGTCGAAGGCAGCTACTAGATAGATTGATTGACACAGGCATCTTACCTCAGAGCCACCCTGAATGAGCTGTAATGGTTCAATTGCTATTGTTTCGATACCAGAACAAGGACGTAGACAAGAATGGCTACTAAGCGATTGAGGTGTTCTTTTGTTGGCTGTAAAAATAGTATACACCATAGTAGTCCTCATTTACTCCCGACATCTGAGCAACTAAAGACGCAGTTAGGGTGACCACCCGTCCCGCTTTGCGTTGTACCGCACAGCATTTTCACCCCTTGTCCCGCACGTCACAATCTGAAGAAATGTCCCGCATTTTCATGAGTCTGTTGATTTTTTTTAATTATCATATTAAAAAAACATGTGTGCATGCTTTTTTAAGAAAGCTTTTTATTTTAATTAATTAATTAATTTATTTATTTTGCAGCGTAGTTTCCACGCAAAAGATGTACAGACCTCATGTGATCTAGCACCACCGACAGAAATGGTCGATCGCAGACGGAAAAACACGATATTCTTTGTCAATTTTAACACAAAAAAAAAAAAATCGATGCAACTGTCAGATGGTACTTTCTTCTTATTTTAATAGTTAATTTGAGGCAGTTCTGTGGAGTTATTGTAATGACAAATGTCAAGAGCGCATTATTATAATGCCAGGGCACAATTCTCTCGCAGGTGGATTCTTTCACTTTCACATAAAACGGACGTGTTTTCTCTCGGTTACATGTGCACGCTCAGAAACAGAAATAAGCGCATATGACAACGGATGTATATCAGTATTTATATAGCATAACAATGGAAAATGTATCTGTCTTGCATGTGTCCCACATTGTCCCGCAAAATCACAAATATGTCCCGCAACAGAACTATTGCCAGGTGGTCACCCTAGACGCAGTGGATGGCTTGTTTGTGAATGGAATGCGCCTCCCGAGAATTTTTAACCAAAGTATATTATAGACTTTTCATCAAGATCCTAAAGAATCATATCAACTTGTGGAAAATGGGCATCCGATGACCCCTTTAAACTCACTTAGTTCAGCTTGTGCAACGCTATCTCACTGGAATTCATACATATTTTATGAGGTGGCTAATTCGTATGAATTCGTACAACCTCACTTGTACGATTTGCCTAGACTCCAGTGATGAGTAGGTTTAGGGGCGTGGTTAGGTGAAGGGCATTCTTACGAATTCATATGAACTATGATAGCCAAAAATGTATGAATGCGTACGAGTGAGGTCGTACGAATTAGCCACCTCGTAAAATACGTACAAATTGCAGTGAGATTGGTCTGGTTTGTGCTGCATGGCTGGTGTAATCTGAACACGTACCTTTGACATTTTATTTTCAGATGCTATGGTTTGAACTCCTGCATCAGTAACATTTTTCGCCGCTGAAATGTCATGAAAAAATTATCAAATATTTAAAATCAACAGTAGTGAAAAAAGCAGCTGTTTTGAAAGTACTAAGCAACTAAGATTGACTTAAAACTGAATGTTGAACAAAGTTTATACACTGTATCTGACAAGCTTTATTATATTATAAACGAGAGAGAGAGAGAGAGAGAGAGAGAGAGAGAAAATGAATAAAGAAAAATAGGTACCTATTTGTGCTGACAGTTCCGTAGTAACACATAGTAGTTGTTTCTGATGGAATTAATTGGAAAGGGTAGAAAGGATCTGCTTCACGTTGTTGAACAAATCTTGCCTTCAAGATGAACCTGCAAAATGAAAAACACATTCATTAAAAATGTATTTTACAGGAGGGAAAATAATAACAGCCACAAACAAAAATCAACAAACAGAGCTACTGCAGAAGATCATCGGAGTTTCTTTAAACTCAAAAATTGCTTTGAAGTATTTAAAAGTAATGTTTTGAAAGAAAAGACTAAAAGAGGACCTTACCTGTATATCAGGAAGATGGTCACACCAGTGAGAATCAGCAGGAGAAAGATGATGTTATAGACCATGAGAAAGTTGCCTAATTTAAAAGGGGGAAAGAAAACGTGTTTCAAAACCAGACTCACACCATTTTTAAATGCCTAAATCTGACCTTTTTTGGGATTAAAATGTAATAAGTGGTCAAGTGACTATGAAATTACTAAAAGGAGCTATACAAGTGAAGTGATACAAAATGCTTGCTGTATATGGCTTATAAAATGTGCAAATAAAATTGCATTGTTTCGTTATTTGATCAATTTATTTCATACTCACTAAATAACATGATGTGTTTGGATCGTGATATTCCGATATCATTGGCTGCTGAACAGTAATAATTTCCTTGGTCCTGAGGCCAAACAGTGAAGTGCTGCTGGTGTGACACTACTTTTGTGTTCTCCCCTTGTTTGTACCATTTGTAGACCGTGACGGGAGGATACGCATCTGCACTGCAGGTCAGAGAGACTGGAAGCTTCCAGTTCCACTGAGTAAAGATTGTCATGTTATGGACTATATTTATGTTTGGAGCATCTATAGAACACAGACAAACAAATATGAATATTTGCAATTTTAAAAAAGTATATGGAAAGATTATAGGTACCTATAATAATGACTTGACTTGATTATGCAATTTATTGTTAGTATTAAATGTCACAGCCAACAACAAATGTGGACATATTATTATTACTTTTTTATTAACCATTAATTTAGCTATCATGACAAACTTATTAGACTATTAATTTAAAAGATAACTGAAAAAAAAAACATTGGACAATGTTATGTCAGAAAAGTCAAATTATGAAGATAAATAAGCATTTTAGCCTCTAAAAGCTGAAGTGTGTCAAAAAAACTAGTAGAAAAAAGTACTCACACTTGACCTTGATCTCTACTGATAAAGATTCTGTATTTCCAATGGAATTCTGAACAATGCAGACATACTGACCAGAGTCAGAGACTTCCAGAAAATACAAGTGCAGTCTCTGTTCATGTCCAACTGTCTTTAACTGTCCATTAACAAGTTTCTTCCACTCAAATGAGGACGGACCATGTTTGGAGTGAGCCTCACATGTAAGGGTCAGCTCATTCCCAAATGTTTGTTCTCCTGTAATACTTGCAGTCACATTTTTGGGTGCATCTGTATAAACATAATATATAGGAAGATGAAACCCAAAATATTTAGGTGAAGTAATGCTTAATCAAGTCCTATTGATCAGTTTGGTTACTTTCAAGTAGAATTAAAGCATCTAATGTCCTTCAAAATTCCTTTAAACCTCTTTTAAATAATGAACAAATTGTCATTATTACTTACGCAACACAGTTAGCTTTTGTTTAGTTTCGTTTTCTCCCTGTTGATTTTCTGCTTTGCATGTGTACATTCCTGCATCTGATTCGGTGACATTTAAGTTGACACTCAACGAGTTTGCAGATTCAGTGCTGTTCCTTCGTTTGCTCTGAATAGATGTCAGATCACCCTGAGGTCCTGTGACTGTGATGACTGACTGAGGAAAGCTTTGAACTGTGCAGATAATGGAGATCACTTCAAACTCTCTCACTTCTCTCTTCATGGTCAATTTGAAATTAGATGGAGGATCTGCAGAGTTTAAAAGGAAAAGTGACCAAAGGGATTGGCTATTTGTAAAATCATTAACTTTGATTAGTTAAGATATAGATTTTAGAGCAAAACAGACTTACAAAGCACATCAACTTTAATGGTGTCTGATCCTGTACCAATAGTGTTGGTAACATCACATGTGTACTGCCCTGCATGTTGAGTGGTCACTTTGTTAATTTTTAACTCTTTATTATTCATTGGAAATGAGAGAGAAGGCAGTCCAGGTGTGTGCTTCCATGTGTACATGTGTGGCTGAGGGTCAGCATCAGCTGAGCATGTCAAAGTCAGTGTAGTGCCCACTTTTACAGAGTTTGCACCCTCCATTTTGATTCTTGGTGAATCTGTGAGAACAGAACAACATTTAGAGGAGTATTGATGCACTCAAAAATATCAATGCAGGTTTTTGGTAGGAATCTATAATTGTAACTTTATGTGAATAGATTTATAACAGAGGTTTTTAGTTATATGGGAGTTTTCTAAATGAAAATGAGTAATGTTAGCTTTTAATTTTATGGTTTATGCTAAATACGAAATCAAACTCTAAATGATATTTCATCATAAACATTACTATAAGCATGTTATTTGTTTGTTGAAGGTACAAATATATAAAAACTGCTGCAAATAATGTAATACTTACACATTACAGTTACGCTGACTTCATCTGATTTTGCTGTTTTTATCCCATTATCAGCCTCGCAATGATAAGATCCTCTGTCGTCTGCACTAACATTATTGATGATGAATGTCTCGCTGGTTTCACGCTGGGTTTGGTCATTTTTGTACCACATAAACTGATAGACTGCTGGGTTAGCTTTCTGGACTGAACACTTCAGTGTCAGTTTGTCTCCCTCTTTGAGATCATTAATGTTGTCAAGACGTTGCACTTTGACACCTTGTGGACCATCTGAAAAATGCAGTGAACAGGCACAAGAAATGCATATTTAAAAGAAAAATGTAAATATTTTAACAGATGAAGCATTGAAGTTCATAATCTTTATGAGGTTCATCAAAGGTATGTTTTTACGTAAAACATTATACTCACACTTCACATCAATTTTAATTTTGTTTGATTCCTCTGCTCCATAATCATTTTTAGCTTCACAGTAATATTCTCCACTGTCTTCTGGTTTCACATTAATTAGTTTCAAGTCAGACATTTTTTGAGACTCTTCTATTTTTTCGTTTTTGAACCATGTGAAGCTGACATCAGGGCGCCCTCTGCTGGTGCAGGAGAGAGTGACAGAATCTCCCTTCTTTACATCTTCAGAGCTCACTGTTACCTTTGTCTCTCTAGGTGCATCTAGAGAATGAAAAACAGATGAAGACAGCTGCTGTGAATAATAGTCAGTCAGTGACTGTGTATAGTGAATATGCAGTGTTTGTTCATGAACACATGATGTACACACTCACGTTCCACAGAAAGAGTGATATTCCTGATCTGCCAGCTGTCCTCACTTTTCCCTGGACGACATGACAGAATCCCATTGTTATCCATCCATGTCACGTTTAGGTTTAATTTGGTGACCTTTCTGCCTTCTTCTGTCTCTTCAGTTAATTTGATCATATCAGTTGAGAAGGAGGACATCCATTCTTGCTTTTGCCCTGATGTATGGACGAGCCACTCGGGATGTAAATCACAGGAACCAAATGTGGAACAGCGAACAGTAAATTCATCTGACTCACTGAGTGGATTTTTTAGCTTGGATGGTTCAGTGTGCACCTTACAAGGATTATCTGAAAAGAATATGAAGTGAGAACAGGTGATCCATTTTTCCAGAAAGAAATGTTATCCTGCATTTACAAATTCTGAGAAAAGACATCATATTTCTGAGATATAATCTCACAGTTCTGCAAAGAAAAGTACAATTGGTGATAAATAAACTTGTAAACTTTGTAACTTTGAGGAAAAAAAAGTCAGAATTGTAAGTTAAAAAGTCATAGTTGTTTATTTCCTGTTATTGTGGTATATATCGCATAATTCAAACTTTTCTTTTCAGAATTGTGAGTTTATATCTGGCAACTTTTAATCGAAAGATAGATTTGTGAAATTTAAACTCTGGGCCTGTCCACACAAAGCCAGAGCTTTGCCTATCTGATATTTTGTCCCTCCTTCTTCCGTAAACACCATACATGGAACAATACATTTATTACACTATTTATTAATCTGTTAATGTTTGTTAATACAAATACTGTTGTTCATTGTTTGTTCATGCTGTTGTTGCTGTTGGTGTAGCGGTGTCTGATTAGGGTCATCATCATTGTTTCATAAAATATACGTAATTCCTGTACACACAAAAAAATGCAAGGGTGTCATTTTCAGATTTATCCACCTGAGGACTCGTTTTTTTTTTTTTTTTTTTTTTTTTAATTGCAGTTTCAGGTTTCAGAATGGCGGATCCGTCTGAAGGAAACAGGTAGACCCTCAGAAATCAAGAAAAAAATGTCAATTACCATTTTATTTTTACTATTCCATAGCAGTTATAAGCTTCCATAATTATCAAGGCAATAGTAAAGTTAACTTTACTTTACTTTACTTTATTACTTTATAATAGCACTTACTATTATAATAATAGTAAGTGCACTATATTCTTCTGATATCATATGATAGGTTTGTGTAAATTAATCACTGATGATCTACTCTGTCATAGTTTTATTTGTGCGATTAAAAGACATGTTTGTGATTGATTATGAAACACGTGAACTAGTGGCATCGTCATGAAGACTTCAAATATATTGTTGGAATCGATTTTCTTACTTGCTGATTGAAAATTTTGTTTCATTGTTTAAAAAAACAGCATTATTGTTCTGCTAAACTTCGAAAAATACTAAAGAGACATGAGGGTGACTAAATGAAGACAATTTTCTTAAGAAAACAACCTCTAAGAAAACATTAAATGAATCCCATTCATTAAATCATTGCTCACCTTGAACTGTGAGAGTTATAGGTTTACTCATGAACTTGTTGTTTGAACCAATAAATCTAAAATTGTATTTCCCACTGTCTGTCTTTTGTAGATCTGTGATTTTTAAATCACATTTTATCCAGAGCTCTTCTTGCGATGTGAATGATGTTGCATCAGTGATATATTCCACTCTGCTGGAGTAATCTGGTAACTGGGGACGTTCTTTTGTGTTACTGTATACAATAGTCCCTTTAAAGACTTGTAATGCGTGATCAAATTCTGGATCTTTAAACCACAACAGTGTATGTATAGTTTCATCCTTTTGTCTTTGGTAAATACAGGGGATGGTCACAGATGATCCTTCTTTGGCTGTTTCTGTTTTTTCAGGTACATTTATTAGCACTTCTGAGCTGGTGCAGGAGCCCGTAAGAAGAACTGCAGGAAAAACAACATCAGTGATATGTTCATGTATATCATTTCTAAACAAGGACAATCATTTACAAAAATCAGCATTCGGTATATAATATAGACAATACACACCAAACAGAAGCAGAGGAATCCCTTCATGAACCATCATTCTGTCTGCTGCTAATAAAATAAAGACAGTTATATTATTCTGTTGAGCTCCAGTGTCTTCAGAACAAACACCGTGTCATGAATCAGTTCCATGGCGTCCCGTCCACTCACCACTAGAGGTCATGCTGTCCCCACATTAACTCTCATACCACACAGACTGTTTGTATATCATCCAGACTACACTTCCCTCCATCCCAATCAGACGTATAAATACCACACCTCTTCCACGACACGCTCGCAGAGTATTGTTTTGCCTCAAGAACTTACAAAGCATTTTTCCTGTCTGATTCTCTGTTGCTTATCTGGACTGTTGTTACGTTTCCCGAACCCTCGCTGCCTGCCTGCCTTTCTGACCTTGCCTGTTGTTTTGGATACTCTGTTTTTTGCTTGCCGTCTGCCCTGACCTTCTTGCCTGAACTCTGACTACGATTCTGGCTTTGGATTATACGCTGTTGTTTGACCCAGTATATACTGACAGTGTAAATCAAGTCTGAGCTTAGACGCAAGGGACCACGTTCATCATTTGCTCAGTTTGAGGGTGGGCTTTTTGTGCATGGAGAATCCACCGCTGCAATCTCCTCATGCAGCTGGTCTCCCTAAACCAGCGCCTGCTAAAGACATGTCTGCCAATCTAGAGTCTGCTCCTGTCATGGTCGCCCTTCCAGAGTCTGCACCCGTCACAGCCGCCGTCCAACTCACCTCACCACGGCTGTTCCTGAATCAAGTCATGTCACGGCTACACTTGTGGAGTCAGGTCAAGACACAATAACACTACCTGAGACAAGTCAAGTCACTACAGCACTTCCTGAGTCAAGTCAAGACACGACACACAGGGCTCCACGACTTATCTAAATTATTCAAATAGAATTTTTTACCCATTCTCAATGGGAAAGTGTTCAAGCAGCATTCCTCAAAAAAAAAAAAAAAATGCCTCACGTATCATCAGCCTTACAGTCTTACAATATATTAGAACTTGCTGATGACACTGTGAATGTTTCTTAAACATTTTCACACTATAATGACACCAGCACATGCCAAAAATATTTAATTTTAAGAAGCACAGTACTTGTCATGATCTTTACAGATTAACAGGTTATTTCAGAAATCTGACAACCAAATGTTCACTGCAGTAAAAAAAGAAACATAAAAATCTTTTACCTGCACATAAAATCTGTTGTTCTCGATGGGCGTCTTAAAGACATTCGAACCGAGAAACAAAAGCTGTGCTGTATGAGAAGGAAATGAAGGGCTAAATAAAATCCGTGTGGTCATGAATGTTAGAGAAAAGGAAACGTATCTGATCTTTAATTATTTTAGCAGAAGTGTGCCATTGCCCTTAAAGTAAGTCTACACAGAATTATCATGATAAATCAACTATATACAGACCTTTTTGAACATACAGAAATGCAAATTTGTCACCTTTTGGGAAAAGTAGACATTCTGAATTTGTGTAAATTATTATTATTATTATTATTATTATTATTGTTATTATTATTAACTATTGTGTAGTCATATTGAATAGGTTTCATAAAAATAATAGTGTGAATGTGGCCTTACAAAAATTGTCTTGCTAAAATCAACCATAAATTAAAATTTGAAGCTTGATATATAAAAAATCTGGGGCGTCACGAATTTGACGATGGGAATTTATGATAGTTAACCATTAAAAATGAACTGTATTCAAATATATTATTATAAGGCATATTGTTCAGCGAAATAATGAAAATCAAGACAAGAGTGTTATTCTTTTTAAATGTATTTATTGCTTATAGTTTAAATGCTATTGCTATATTCTGTTTAGTCAGCAGTAAAAGTTAATTGTACAGAAATGTTGCAATTTTATGTATTGAGTACTGTTCAATCTACTGTCCCTCTCCTGTTACCATAGCAACCACCTTCTCAGCATCAGCGCCCATATCATCAATAGCAGTGTTGAGGGCCTGCAGCATAACAGTGAAAGATCGACTGACGGATCTGGCGTGTCTCGGCATGGCGAGTTCCACGAGTCTGGTGGTTGCAGTGCTGGTGTCTTTCTCAGCCTCTGCTAGTCGTCTTTTAACTTCGCTCTTGCTGACCTCCACAGAGAGAGCGCAAGTCCGCAGGGCCTTCAGCCTTGCAAGGTTGAGACCTCGCTGCCTCGCCAGTCGCTCAAGAGACTCGTCGTCCAGGCAAAGCGAGACCTGAGCCTTGGTCAGAATCCGTACGCCCACCGTAGCATCCACCATGGAGGCCACCAAAGGTACGGGAATGGCAGAAACGCCACCGGATAATGAGGCAGCAGCCCACACCAGTGCCTTAAAGGCATCTTTCTTCTGAGTGACCAAGGAGTTGGAGCATGTAGGAAGTGCTAGGAGGAGCGCATGCGATCTGATCTCTGGAAGGTCACCTCGCATGACCTCTAAAAACTTTAGAAAGTCCAGCTTCTCCAAAGCTGAAGGTTGCACCAGAAACACCTTGGGCAGAGGAATACCTTCAGCCTTGAGAACTTCTAAGCTTGCCTTCTTCTTGGCCTCCAATGTTTTCTCAGTGTCCTTCACAGATGCTAATAAAACAAAGTAAACTGTCTCTTTCTGCAGTGACCTAACTTCCCTCCACACTGCCACACTGTTGACGCTAGGTCTCTCTGTGAATGTGATGATGATAGCGTTGTATCTCGTAACTTTGAATCGCTCTATATAATCCTCAGCCTCAAAAGAAGCATCGGTAGGGATGGATGGCAGATCCCAGAGGCGAAAGTCAGGATGCTTGGGGTTGGGGAATACAGCTAGTTCCTCTGGGGCAGAAGATGATGGAGAGCGGGCTGCTCCTTCATCTTCTTGGCTCAGCCCTCGAAGGGAGTTTATAAAAGTGGCTTTTTCTGCATTTCTGTCCCCAGTGATTGCAATGTTGATTCTGCTGATCAGCATGTCCTCCATTGCATCTCTTATATCCGAAATGTTGTTCTTCTCAATGGACTCTTTTAGTGTTTCCAGTAGGTTAAGACTTCTCAACACATCAGCCATGTCTGGTAGGTGATAACTAATCTACAAATACAACGGCACATTATTTGCAGTGTTTGAAAGCAGCGCTGGGGTTATATGTGGTTTAGAAGTTTGGGGTCTGTAAGATTTAGTCATTTTTATGTATTAAATTTATCTAAAGTGACTGTATTATTGTATAACAAAAGTTTACATTTCAAATAAATGTGTTTTCCTATTCAGACAGAAATATTAAGGAGCAAAAACATTTTCAACTGATGATAAGAAATGTTAAAATATATAAAATATATTCGAAAGTGTAATAATATTTTGCTGTTTTTACTATATACAGTTGAAGTCAAAAGTTTACATACACTAAACTTAATTATTTTACCATTTAATTATTTTGTCTTCTGGGGAACATCTTTGTTGCTTCTGAAGGGTAGTACTAAATTTAAAAATTATTTAGACAAAATAAGAAATATGTACACATCCTCATTCCATTCAAAAGTTTACACCCCTGGCTCTTAATGCATCATTTGTCCTTCTGGAGCATCAGTGAGCATTTGAACCTTATGTAATAGTTGCATATGAGTCGCTCAGTTGTCCTCAGTGTGAAAAGATGGAACCTTAAAATCATACAGTCATTGCTGGAAAGGGTTCAAATACACAAAACTGCTGAAAAATCTAATAATTTGAGGGACCTGAAGGATTTTCTGAAGAACAGCGAGCAGTTTAACTGTAACTGGACAAACAAAGGACTCATGAACAACTATTACTAAAAAAAAAGTATTAAGAATCAAGTGTATGTAAACTTTTGAACATGGTCATTATTTTCTCTTGTGGACTACATGTAAATGTATTTTATGTGAAATATCTTATTCACGTCAGTACTAAATGAAAAATAACATGCATTTTGTATGATCCCTCTTATTTTGGTAAAATGGATACAATTTTTTAGATTCTGCAAGGTGTATGTAAACTTTTGACTTAAGCTGTATTTAATTAAATAAATATTACAGACATAAAATACTTCAAATACATAAAAAAATCTTACAGACCCCTAACATTTGAAAGGTACTGTAACTTTTTTGGAAATAATAACCAAATTCATTAAAAAATAAGAATAATTCTGTTATAAATCACAAAGAATCATCATTATTATGTAAAATATATATATATATATAAAATAGAATTTACTTTTAAAAAAGAGGTTATACTATTTCATCACATTTTACAAAAAGTAAGACAAACATTAGCTATAATAAATATATTTATTTGAAATTGACTGACAAATATAACATCTAGTAGCTCTGCAAGTACAGTTGCATTTAAACATTACATGTTTGGCAGTCAAATGCATGTTTAGAGCAAGAAACATTTTGAATTTCAAAACAAGCGTGCCAAGCGTAATACTACTAAAATAAGAGAACCTCAGCTTACTAATACATTTCTTTCCATAAATAGTAACACAGAACATTACTTTGTTACTATAAGTAGGAGTAATGCAATAATGCCATATACATGAGCATGAGTATATCACTTAATTACTAAATAACAGTTTAGCAGTGGCTTTTGATACATCTATTCCAACACATACCTTCTTTCAGATCATACAGGATGACAGACAGTGTGGTGGACCACCGAAAAATGGTTGAAAATACCAAACCACACAAGACAATCAAGACACTGACACTCACATAGGCTATTTAAAGATTCCCTGTAGTGTGTGGAACATTCTAATCCTGTTATCTAGGGCCTAATCCAGCTCCCACACACGTCATCCCAGAGGAGCAATGCTGGTTTACAATTCTTGAGGAATCAGCTAATATCAAAACATACACACTTTTAGACAAGTCTAAAGAATTTGAATTATTTTTCAGTGTTAGACCAAGTATACTCCCCAAACAGAGTATGTCTGAAGATACAATGCCATATTGAACAATGTAGTTGATCTGTTGAGTTCCCAGCATGACTTAACTACGTCTTTACTGTTTAAGACCTGCTATTTTCTGTTTATTCAAGCTGTTGGTGTTGCTTGTGTCTTCACACTTAGTTATTTGCTGTGTGGCAGTGCTAAACATTTTCATGGTGATTTAGGTTTGTGGTTTAAGTGTTAAGGTCAATGTGTGACTCTGTGAAATTTTTGCAACACATATTTGCTTTGCATTTACTGTCAGTTGCAAAAATTGCAGATGTCACTTTAGGTCTTTATGAATGAGAACCTATCCTCGACTGCTGAATCGCTAAAGTTTAAACGATTTAAATGCTTAATGAACTATGAATGTCACACTAATAAAAGCAATGAAGTTGAAGGTAATCAGATTTAGCTTTTTTAATTTACTTAAAAAGATATTTTAATATTTGCAGCGGTTTTTGGAACTTGAACGCAAACGGGAAGTGAACATTTTTACACAATTTGAAAAAAAAATGAACAGACGTTGGAGATAATCTAATGAAGTTTCATATGTTGCAATCACAAAGTATTAAAGGCTTTCTTAAGCATCTAAACTTAATAAACATTATTTTACAAATTGTAATATTGTTGGGTGTATAAGACTTACTAGTTCATTAAAGGTATAGTTCATCTAAAAATGAAAATTCTCTTATTAATTGCTCACCCTCATAATGTTCCAAACTCCTTCAATCATCTTTGGAAAGACAAATTAAGATATTTTTGATGAAATAGTCCATGTGACATCAGCAGTGTTGGGGAAAGTTACTTTTAACAGTAATGCATTACAATATTACTCCCTAAAAAAGTAACTAATTACATTACTTAGTTACTTTTTATGGAAAGTAACACATTACATTACTTTTGCGTTACTTTTTAAATCTGGGCGGGGCTTGCTTCTTGCCCTTTCACACCAAAATGATAAAAATTGAATTAATGTAGAACTGTAGGAGAAGAAAGTTCAACACTCTTCAGCAATTCTGAAAACAAGACAATAATTTTTACTTGTCTAGAAAATCCTACTTGATTTAAGATTTTTTAGATTTTTTTTAAATGCAAAGCAAAATGTGTTGCAATAATTTCACAGAGTCACACGCCACAGCTATAACTGACACAGAAGGTAAGAAATTGTTGAATAAAGTTATTTTAGATTTCTTTGCACGCAAAAAGTATTCTTGTAGCTTCATAAAATCAAAGTTGAACCACTAATGTAACATGGACTACTACTTTTGGTAGTTCTGTTGCTGTCTATGCAGAGTCAGAAACAGGGCCATAGAAGGGGGACAGAATATACAGTGGATATAAAAAGTCTACACACCCCTGTTAAAAGGCCATGTTTGTGTGATTTAAAAACAATTAGACCATGATAAATCATTTCAGAATTTTTTCCACCTTTTATGTGAGCTATAACCTGTACAACAATCTGAAATCTGTATTCAGTGGGAAATAAAAATAAAAAGCTAAAATAATGTTGTTGCATTAGTGTGCACACCCTTTTACAACTGGGGATGCGGCTGTGTTCAGAATTAACTAATCACATTCAAACTCATGTTAAATAGGAGTCAGTACACCTGCCATCATTTAAAGTGCCTCTGATTAGTAGGCTTTTCCTGACATTCTCCTAGTCACATCTTACAGCAAAAGCCATGGTCCGTAATAAGGGGTTCCAAAGCATCAGAGGGATCTCACTGTTAAAAGGTATCAGTCAGGAGACTGGCATTAGATATACCATGGAACACCGTTAAGTCAGTCATCATCAAGTGAAGAAAATATGGTGCAACAGTGACATTACCAAGAACAGGACATCCCTACAAAATTGTTGAAAATACAAGAAGAAAACTGGTCAGGGAGGCTCCCAAGAGGCCTACAGCAACATTAAAGGAGCTGCAGGAATTTCTGGCAAGTACTGGTTGTGTGGTACATGTGACGACAATCACCCGTATACTTCATATGGCATGAGGCAAGACGGATGCCTTTTCTTAAAAAGCATCCAAGCCCGGCTCAATTTTGCAAAAACCCATTTGAAGTCTTCCAAAAGCATGTGGGAAAATGTGTTATGGTCTGATGAAACCAAGGTTGATCTCTTTGGCCACAATTCCAAAAGGTATGTTTGGTGCAAAAACAACACTGCACATCAAAAGAACACCATACCTACAGTGAAGCATGGTGGTGGCAGCATCATGCTTTGGGGCTGTTTTTCTTCAGCTGGAACTGGGGCCTTAGTCAAGGTGGAGGGAATTATGAACAGTGCCAAATACCAGTCAATATTGGCACAAAACCTTCAGGCTTCTGCAAGAAAGCTGAAGATGAAGAGGAACTTCATCTTTCAGCACGACAATGACCCTAAGCATACATCCAAATCAACAAAAGAATGGCTTCACAAGAAAAAGATTAAAGTTTTAGAATGGCCCAGCCAGAGCCCAGACCTGAATCCAATTGAAAATCTGTGGGGTGATCTGAAGAGAGCTGTGCATAAGAGATGCCCTCGCAATCTGGCAGATTTGGGGTGTTTTTGCAAAGAAGAGTGGGCAAATGTTGCCAAGTCAAAGATGTGCCATGCTGATAAATTCATACCCAAAAGTGCTGTAATAAAATCAAAAGGTGCTTCGACAAAGTATTAGTTTTAAGGGTGTGTACACTAATGCAACCACATTATTTTTGTTTTATTATTTTTATTTTCCACAGAAAAAAAGATTTCAGTTTTTTTTCCAATTGTTGTACATGTTATGTTGCAATAAAGGTGGAAAAAGTTCTGAAATTATTTGTGGTATTTTATTTTTTTAAAATCACATAAACCTGCATTTTAACAGGGGTGTGTAGACTTTTTATATCCACTGTGTGTGTATATATATATATATATATATATATATATATAGTACTAAGGCCAAGGCCACAGAGGCCGTTCCCCCATGGCCTCCTGAACTGTCTGTCCCACCATGGCACCCCGAGCTCCCTGATCCACTCTGTAGGCCTTCCATGTCTCCCTCAGTTACCAGCCTCCAGGCAACCTTGATTTTCCTCTTATTTCTAGCTTTTAATTGGCTGGGAAATCAGACGCACTGCTAATAACCAATAATAATGATTTGTTTATATACTACAAAACTTTTCTTATTCCATTTTTATCACATAATAAGGGAGAATATTTTCTATACTGTAATAAATGCTATGTCAGTTAGCACAGCATTGTTTATATACTTTATTTATTACCTGAAGATGACTTGAAAAACACGAATAAACCATATATTGTCGCAATCATGTGTTTTTTACAAACGTTTCTGTTTTTCTGTGAAAATAGCTGTTTTCATACAGCTTTTGACCATATTATTTGATTGAATTTCCTTGTACGGCTTTCTGGCGAGAGCAACCTCCAGCTTCAAATATGAATAAAACACACTGCATGGAGTGTTTAGCACTCCATGATGTTCATATTGTGTTATGCTGGGTACGAATAAAACAACAGGTCTATCCTGTCTCTTTGAATTTAAATATAATATTATCTATATCTATTCTCACCATCCATTGAAAGCCTCTATATGAACACACTTACAAAAAGTAATCTACGCCCCTGGTCAGAAAGCACTCAGATTTTATCAAAAATATCTTAATTTGTGTTCCGAAGATGAACGAAGGTCATTTTTGGGTGAACTAACCCTTTAACTTAGCTCCTGTGAGTTTGAATAAAGTTCCTCCTCTCCCTGCATCTGGTCGGGTTTTTCAATCTCGTCATCTCCATCCTGAAGGACTTCCCTTTCCTTCCCATCTCTTCTCCTGTCCCTCTTGATCTCAGCGTAGTCTGTGTCTGTAGATTCCCTCTGTACCTCCTCAGGAGGTCTGTCCTTTAGAAGGGAGTAGTCGATACTGGCGTAGTCGACTACTTCCATCTCGACTGCTTCGTCCTCCTCTGCTCCATCTGTCGGCGCATCCGTGTTTGGGTTACCTTTATTAAGCTGTCCATGAAGTGGTGTTTGCTCATTGGTTCCAGTTCGAGCTACATCCATCTGCACTGTCTGATAGATACAGAATATATATTTATGCTTTTGACATTGATTTATGGCAGAGAAGTCATATTAGATAGTCTGTGTTTTGAATCATTCAAAAATGTTTTACTTTTTTTTTTTTTAATTAATGCAAATTGATGTTAAATCTTGTGTGAAATGTCATATACTATACAGTCAGCTTGAGAGCTGAAATCAATATGTTCTGTGAGAAACAAAATATAAAACATGTTTCGAACAACATCAGGTTGAGTAAACAATGACACAATCATACAAATTGGGCAATCCTCCTGAGTGAGATTTTGACACAAAGGCGTGTGATGTTTCCAAGTGTGTTGAAACTAAAAGTGACTTTACAAAATATAAATATTATACTATATACGCATTCTAATTCATATGAAGAGTTCCGATGCAAAACCCTCTAAAAGCCATCATGGTCAAAAATGAGATAATGATACTGAGTGAATGCTCTTGACTCATATTATACATCCATCATATACTTTTACTTCAAACTCGCCAAAATCCCACCTTCAGCTCAGTCAGAAGTACCAGTACTTACATAGAAACCTATACATCTGAGCCTGATAAAAATGCATTTTTTGAAAAAATGTGTCAGATGGATTTAGAGGCTTTTGCATCTGAACTCTTCATATATTCATATTCAGTCATGGTTATTGGTTCTGTCTTACCTCCAAATTGACTTCAGTGTCTGGATTCGCAGTTGGCACTTTGTGTTTTTTGCCTCTGTTAAGAAAAGATTTTCAGCTGATGAGATTTTAGACATGAACATACAAACACTATCAATTCTAAGACAAATGTGGTTTGATGAACTTTTAGGCACCTTTTAGGAGAAGGAAGTAAGTAAATGATAAGCCTACCTGTGGCAAGACACCCAACAACACAAAACCACTGAGAAGATGAATGCCGAACACGCCATTCCCGCCACAAATGTGAGTATCGTTGGGATGTCCAAATTCTTAATGAAATCTTCTATACCTTGAATTTACACAGAATTGTTAGTAATATCTATAAAAGTATATACAGAAAATACCTGTTGTCCAGAGACAACAATAAAAGATTTGTCCAAGGGCATATTTCTGAAATAGTTTGTCTTAAAACAACATTGCCTCTAAATTGCCTCTAAAATCAGAGAAAATTGTAGTTCAGTAAGAATTTTGTTTAGTCCTCAATCTCAGCTTCAATGCTAAACTTAACTATCACCCTAAAACTACTCTTAAATATCTGACTGGTTGAAAGCAAAGTCGCTCAAGGACCCACAAAGATAACAAACAAGGAAAGTGGCATAATTGCTAAAATCATAATCGCTCAGAAATAAACATACAGTGTGTAACATTCAGTATCTGTATTACCTGTAGTATTTCTGGTGTCGTTCAGCGGCATGTTTTTACTTCCAGGACTGAAGGAGGATTGATTTGTATGACCTAGCATGTGATTATAATTAGTAAAGACATATATTTTGACTTAAGAGCTGCCCAAACATGCAGTGAACCTCCCCAGATGTTTGAAAGAACTGCTGTCGCAATGCAGTATTTCAACAGTTGCTGACACCTTTTTATTTTGTCATTTGTAATGTTGTAAGACTGTGATATTGTTAGGTTATCAGTGGAGTTTGGTTCTACTTACCAGTGACATCAATAGTGATGGATGCATTCAGTGTCTTGTTCTTATATGTAATCATACAGCCATAAACCCCAGCATGCTTTTTTGTCACATTGGTAATTGTAAGATATTCTGGAGACGTTTGGTTCATGAAGCTATCTGTTTTTCCACTGAAACTCCACATAGGATCAGATGATGGTGGGTGGCTCTCAACAGTGCAGTTCAGTCTAAGAGTGTCACCTTCCATCAATTTGTCATTACCCAGAATCTGAAGAGTCTTTACATCTGAAAATGAGGAACTGCATTGTTTTTGACACCGTATTGACTGGTATGCAAGAAATAAATACTTTCAATTCTACTTTTTAAATTGCAGAGATACTCTACAGAAATTCCAAGAATAGTAGAAGACTGAAGTCTAATTAATTTGATTTATTTCTGAATTTTTTATTTATGTGATGGCCTAGTGGTAGTTCTAGTAGAAAAAAGGAAATTTGTAAACTCACACATGACTTCGAGGGTCATATTTGTACTGATGTTTTTGCTTCTGTAGCTCACGTCACATCCTACAATGGCATTGTGCAGGTCAGAGGTTAGAGTTAAGGTCAAATTTGAGAGGTAAAAGCTTTTGGAGGTGGTCAGAGTGGTGATGTTATCTTTAAGATTAAAAAAAAATTCCCCTCTTGACTTGATCCACCATGTTATTTCAGGAGGAGTTTCAGGACAAGGAAAAGGAGCTGAACATGTCAGATTGGCTTCTTGTCCTGCACTGAGAGGAGGAACTTCTATTGTAGGCTTCTCTGCAAATAGAGGTATGCAACATAAGTTAGACATTGCCAAACTACACCCTAAACAGGACCTGTTTAATATTGCCAAGCAAAGGTAAGCATTACCTTGGATGATGATTTTGACTGTGGAGTTATTTGAATTTTTCCCCACAATTTTGAAAGCATATCTTCTATCATCTTCTTTTATTTCTTTGATGATGATGCTGCAGTTGTTTTTGGTCAGGTCAGGTTCAAGCCACTCAATCTGTTCTATTTTAGTTTCTTGCTTTTCACTGTTTTTTGTCTCTTTTTTTTTCCTGAAAATTTCCTTTATACATTTACCCGTTTCATTACATGCATGCCACTGAACATTTTTAATAGGTTTTGCATTTTCTGGATAAGTGAAGGTACATGAAATGAGTGCACATAATCCTGGAACTGCAGTAACTTCTGGTGGATTGAAGGTGATGTTCCAGTCATCATTTTGAGGGTCTTGAATAAAAAAAATATATATATGATAAAATACCTGGACACGAAAAGCCTCAAATCTTAAAAAAGTATTTCCCTGCCCATGCTCCGTATGCACATGCGCGTAAATAAAACTATATACGCTTAACATGTATTTAGTGTATAGGATGTGCACGCATGCTTTTCAAGAAGTCATGGTGAAAGGATATAGAATGGAATTTATATATATATACATATATATAATACATATATTTTAACTTATCTTTAATACATACCTCCACACATAATATTTAATAGCAACATCGAGAGGACTGTACAACTTAAAATGATCTGCATTTTATATGTATATTCCACAAATCTGCACAGAAAAAGAACATTGCTTGAGGATTTGTACACAAATTGTGCAAAAATTCTAATATATTCTTGTTCTATTTGTATACTGTGTGCAAATACATTGTAAATATATAAAATATATCAAACATTTGATGCCAGTTAAAAATGTCAAATTATATAGCATTTAAAAGATGTAGCAATAAAAGTAACCTTACCACTTTAAGTCAAACCATTCACAGTGTTCTCATAAACTTTAGCTGTAGAACTGCAGAAGCAGCTCACGGATATGTACAAGATGCTTCCTTCCTCTAGTGGAGAACTTCCTCATTTTATGAACTTGCACAAATGTGACCCTGGATGACAAAACCAGTCTTAAGTAGCATGGGTATGTTTGTAGCAATAGCCCAAAAATTTTTAGGATATTTTTTGAATTTCCTACCGTAAATATATAAAAACTTTTTTATTAGTAATATGCATTGCTAAAAACTTTAAAGGCGATTTTCTCAGTATTTTGATTTTGTTGCATCCTCAGATTTCAAATAGTTGTATCTTAGCCAAATATTGTCCTGTCCTAACAAACCATACAAAGCTTATTTATTCAGCTTTCAGATGAAATATTAATCACAGTTTTAAAGAATTTACCCTTATGACTGCTTTTGTGGTACAGGGTAACAAATGGGCAATGGTTGTACATGCATTTATATGAAATGAAATAGCATAAATAGCTTTTTTTATTCTATAGTTGATACAAATGTATCATTAGCTAGAGATATCAGGGTGAGTTTTTTGAAAAGCAATGAAAATAATATTGTGGGTAAGATACTCTTCACTCTGCAAAGACATTTTATTAACTCTTAAAAGGAAGAAACTTGACTTACACAGACAGAAAAAGAGATCCACTGTTTGCGTAATGACATAGTTCAGCTGTGAGTGCAAAGGATAAAATGAAAATTAAGCTTCAGGAGTCATGGAGAAAAAATAAAACAAACAACAAAGTGCCTCAACATCTGTCATCAGTGTTTTAATGCTTCTGTTTCAGGCATTTTGATCAGAAGAGAGGACAGGATTTGCTGTCCATAAACAGCAAAAAAAAAATATTTCAATTGTCCAATCATCAGAGGCGGACAGAGTACACAAATCCATTACTTGAGTGAAAGTATAGATACCACTGGTCAAATATTACTCCACTACAAGTAAAAGTTGCAAATGCAAATTTTTACTTAAGTGAAAGTATAGAAGTATTATGAGTACATTTCCAGTCAATGCATAGTTTCATTATTGTTGCATTGTTGTATGTTATACTTGCATTACTTTATGCCTCTGAAGCAACCTACTGAATACACTGACTAGTTTGTAATATCTGTGTAATAAAGAGCTTTTAAGAAAAAAAACAAAACAAAAAAAAAACAGAAATTAAACAACTGAACATCTTTAGGATGACTTTAGGACAGTCATAATCATTTTCTTTATTTAACACTCTCACCCACCATCACAAAACAGCATGGTAGTGTTCCTACACAGCTGCAGCAGTGTGTAAAGTGTATTCATTCATCCACATTTTAATCAAGTGTACAGTGTAATTTCTTTAATCAGAAAAAAACTAAATAAAAAAAAAATAAAAACCTGCTAACTCAACTACACAACCATAGCTAACTGCCCAACAGCAACACTACTTTATGTAAAAAAAAATAAATAAATAAATAAATAAAGGCTAAACAGCAAACTGTGTTTTACATTTGAAAATGAAATATTTTGATTTTGAAAATGATACTGTCTTTTGCAGGTCAATAGTAAATATGACAGAAGAGAGAAATCTTGACTATATTAAAAGCAGTCAAAGCTGAAAAAGTCCTTATTTATCTTAAAGAGAAGCTAGTTCTCAAAGTTAACTGCTCAACAGCAACGCTACTTTATGTAAAAAAAATAAATAAATAAAAAATAAAAATAATAATAATAATAATAATGGATGCACAAACATTTTGTCATCAGTTGTCTTTGACAGGAGGATTAAAAAAGAACGGTCTGAAAATTATTGAAGTTCACGTGACCCTTCAAGAGCGATTACTGATAGGATGTCTATCACCTGTAAAAACACCAATCCCATTTAGAGAAGGGAAAAAATATCACCCACTGTCTTTAAAGCTGCTACATAGAAACAACTTTCTACTTCGAGGACCTTGATAGAAATGTAGTGGAGTGAAATGCATGATATTTGTGTTTCAAATTTAGTGAAGTTAAAGTCATACGTTTCCAGAATAAATAAAACTCAAGTAAAGTACAATACTCAAGTAAATGTACTTCACTACTGTCCGCTTCTGCCAATCACAAATCATGCAGACTATATAGCTTCATCATAAGTTATGTATAATAAAAGGCTCTTTGGAATACTTGATTCTAATTGGCCAATCTCTGTATTTTGTGCTCAAGTATTTTGCATATTGACCTCTATTATCTCATGTCACTCCATAGAGTCTTCTTGATGACATAATACAATACGTTTAATTCAAATCAACATATACTGTCATTTTCTTTTCTTTTCTTTTCTTTTCTTTTTTTTTTTCATTTATTTTACATTGTTAGCTCATTGTTGTCACAAAATAAACTTCTCCTAATCATTCTGTCTGTTTTTTTTTTTTTTTTTGTGCAATAATTGGCCAACTGGTTTTACAGTAATCAGTTTGATGTCATATGGCTTTCCCCATTATGAGCAGGCTCATGAAGAAAACCATAATGAAAAACAGCCACATAAAGAATCGGTCCAGAACCTTGGCGACCTTTTTCCACTCTCCGGTTCTTCTCGCCGTCGCTCTCTGATCACGGTAACAGTTTGCGACATACTCGATATTCCTCATGAGATGCTGCTGCTCACACCTACACTGTGTTTTGAACCCACCATCATGATCTCTGCATCCATCCTCTCCTCTTCCTATGGCTTTTCCCACTTCTGCCGCCCCTTCGCCACAATCCATGCTCATGAACACTCCCTCCTTCCACACGCCGTAGTGACAGGTGGGGTGTTTTCCCAATGAGCATGCCGGACTCATGATCTGAGACATGTCTTCTGTGTCAGCTGGGAGCTTTGAAGATGTGGTATCTTCACTTCTCTCAAATTTGAACACAAAGTCATCTTTCCTAGCTTGGCCGTTCATGTTGCAGTTGGAGTCGGGCGGTTTAGTTGGTTGAGGGTCTGGTCTTTCTGGCTGTGCAGTCATGCAGTTCTCGCCGACTTCGTAGACGAAGCAAATCCTGGCCAGATACTGCAGGATGAATGTCTTGGCCCAGTTCGGGACAGGTTTGGCCTCGGGGCCACAGTGGTGTATGTTCATAATAAAGATGGTGAGGGCTGTGGATGCAGTGATCATCGTCATCGTGGCTATGTAATACTTTCCTGTAGAATGTAAGAGAAAGTTCAGAAATGTTAAGTGTCAGTGATATTGCCAATAAATGATTATTTTATGTTTCAAGTTCAAAATGAAAATTGATCCGTTAATGTTGAATTACAGTAGGCTAGTCAACATTTGAAGTGGGTTAAAAGAGTTAAGCAAAGTTGTCCTAGGACAAGAACGTTTTTGGTTTTAGGACAACTTTGATGAAAGGTTTTGATCCACTTCAGATGTTGACTACTGTATATGTAGGCTCAGCTATGTTTCTTAACTGTTACATTTCTTTTAGTAGTTTCAGTGAATAAATATTTTAGAAAAATTCTATTCTATTGCCAAATTATGAGATTATCTACTAAATAAATGAATTCGTTTTTAATAAAAAAAAATGTCAGTCTTTTTAGAAGCAATTACTTGCCATATTAAATATATATATACAGGTGAAGTCAAAAGTTTACATACACCTTGCAGAATCTGCAAAATGCATTTTAGCAAAATAAGAGGGATCGTGCAAAATGCATCTTATTTATTTATTTTTTTTATCTGACCTGTATAAGATATTTCAAATAAAAGACGTTCACATTTAGTCCACAAGAAAATACAATAGCTGAATTTATAAAAATGACCCTGTTCAAAAGTTTACATACGCTTGATTCTTAATACTGTGTTGTTACCTGAATGATCCACAGCTCTTAATGCATGGTTTTCCTTCTGGAGCGTCAGTGAGTGTTTGAACCTTCTGTAATAGTTGCATATGAGTCCCTCAGTTGTCCTCAGTATGAAAAGATGGATCTCAAAATCATTGTTGGAAAGGGTTCAAATACACAAAAATGCTGGAAAACCAAAGAATTTGTGGGACCTGAAGGATTTTTCTGAAGAATAGCAGGCAGTTTAGCTGTTCAGGACAAACAAGGGACTCATGAACAACTATCACTAAACAAAAATAAAACAGCTGTGAATCATTCAGGGAACAACACCGTATTAAGAATCAAGCGTATGTAAACTTTTGAACAGGGTCATTTTTATAAATCATTTGTTCGGGAATCAGACTAGTAGTCAGCATTTGAAGTGGATCAAAACCTTTCATCAAAGTTATCCTAAACCAAAACAATACTATTTCTTGTTTTGCAACTTTCATAAACGTTTTTGATTCACTTCAAATGTTGACTACAGCATATTAGTCGAGCTGTATGCTTTTGATTCACTAAAAAGAGCCGACTCGAATTCATCCGTTCAAGAATCGTTTGAGCTGTGTGATCTTGATTCACTAAAATAACCTGCTTATAAGAGTCGTTCATTCTGTATGTAATCAGATTCGGATCTCTCGCTTTTTTATTTCACGCTGTCATTACGTAAGTATTGCTGGAGAAATGTCAGTCTGAATATTTTAGTACGGTATTCTGTCTAATGAACGTCCAAGAACCTTTAACAGAACCGAACTCCATTCGTTTTCGGTGTTTTTAAAATGAAACTGGTTCTGAAAAAGAAAGTTCTCTCAGTCCTAGCGATGTAGGAGAAGTTACTGAAACTTGTCTAGCTGTAAAAACTACCCAAAAGTATAATAGTCGAGATAAAATACTAAGCAACACTAACAGAAATTAAATAGTTCGAAGCTACATAATGGGCAGTATTTTATGTATGTATAATAAGCAGTGTTGGGGAAAGTTACGTTTAAAAGTAATGCGTTACAATATTTCGTGACTCCCGAAAAAGTAACGAAGTACGTTACTTTTTATGGAAAGTAGTGCGCTACATTACTTTTGCGTTAATTTTTACATCTGGGCAGGGCTTGCTTGTTTGTTTTTAATATAAAAATATTAAATTCTTAGCAAATGTGAAAGCCATTTCACACCAAAATGAAATTAAGTTTAAGGAAAGGAAAATTAAATTCATGCCTGTACAGTAGAACTGTAGGAGAAAAAAGTTCAACAGTTTCTCTTCAGCAATGAGAATAATAAATGTTAGGTAATCTAAAGTAAGTTTTGCTTATTAGTACACTGGAAAAAATGCTTTTCTTACTTAGAATTTTTTGTCTTGTTTCCACCCAAAATATCTAAAAATTCTTAAATCAAGAAGGATTTTCTAGACAAGTAAAAATTACTCTTGTTTTTTTCTGAAAACATGTCAAAATTAAGTGTGTTTTTGCTTGAAACAAGCAAAATAATCTCCCATTCGGGTAAGCAAAATAATCTTGTTTTCTGACTGAAATAAGATTTTGTTTTGCTTACCCCATTGTCAGATTATTTTGCTTGTTCTAAGCAAAAATTCACTTAATTTTCATTATTTTTTTCTCAAAACAAGAAAATGATTATTTACGTGTCTAGAAAATCCTTCTGTTCCTTCTGGAAACAAGACAAAAAAATCTAAGTTAGAGAAGTATAAGCAATTGGATCAACAAAGGTCAGCAGCAAAGTCATTGGTTAATAAAATGGGATTAAATACATAAAGGAAACAAAAAGTAACTGGCGTTACTTTTCTGAAAAAGTAACAGATATTTTCTTGGAAATTAAAAAGTAATGCGTTATTATATAAAGTAATATTATTACGTAACTTGCATTACTTGTAATGCGTTACCCTCAACACTGACAATAAGTGACACAAAACTTAATATTTACAGTTAAATATTTAAAAGAAGACCTAAAAATCCCAGGCTGAATTGTGAACTGCATATGCTCACTATTTTTGCTATATAGTTTATGCATTTAGGCTGACTTTATATTAAAACTTTGCATTTCCACAAACATTTCCAGCAGTTATAATTCACCTATAAGAGGTACATTCTCCGAGGGAGGCATGATCTCAGCCACCAGCAGCTGAAACACGGTAAGCGCCAACATCACTGTGACTCCAAGTGACACCTTTTCTCCAGAGTCTGCAGGTAGATAAAACCCCAGCGGAGCCAAGAAAGAAATCATCACACAGGGAATAAGCAAGTTAAACACATAAAACGAGGCCCTTCTCTTCAGTTTCAGAGTGTACGTCACGTCCGGATAAGGGTCTGCACAGCAGCCGTACAGAATTATGTTTCTCTTGGCCGGCATTCCCAGCACCTCCCATTCCACATTGTCGACCAAGTCGGCGAGATCTGCGCTCTCCATGGCATTCAGAATGTCAAGCTGGTTGCCATTGTATGTCCATGACCCATAGGTCAGACGACACTGCTGGGCATCAAAGGGGAAGAACGAGACGTCAACTTTACAGGAGCTTTTAGTGATGGCTGGAGCATCCCACATGATCTGGCCATCATGACGGATAACGACGTTGGTGTCCATAGTGCTGGTAAAGTGATCATCAGCACTACAAGACAGAATATTCGTCAGTAAACAGGAGGCTAATTTCGGTCACTTTACAGTGGGTATAATATCTACATCCCTTTTACAACATATTATGTTCATGGATTCATTTATTTGACCTCAAATATTTTTAAAAGGATGTGTAGACCTTTTTTATAGCCACAGTACACCCTCACATTTCAGTAACCATTTTAGTACATTTTCTCAAGGGACAATACTATAGAAATAAAACTTGGGTATGTTTTGAGATTAGTCAATGTGCAGCTTGTATAGCAGTATAGATTTACTGTCCTCTGAAAATAACTCAACATACAGCCATTATTGTCAAAATAACTGGCAACAAAAGTGAGTACACCCTAAGTGAACTTCTCAAAACTGTGTCTAAAGTGTCAGTATTTTGTCTTAACACCATTGTTATCTAGCCCTGTCTAAATCCTCCTGGACATGGAATTGACTAGAGCTGCACAGGCTGTTGCTGGGATCCTCTTCCACTCCTCTATAATGGATCATGGTGCTGCTGGAAGTTAGACACATTGTGCTTCTCCACCTTCCTCTTGAGGATGCCCAACAGTTGTTCAAGAGGGTTTAGGTCTGGAGACATACTCGGCCACTCCATCACCTTCACCTTCAGCTTCCTCAGCAAGGCAGTCATCTTGGCGATGTGTTTGTCTTCAGCAAACTGTTTGCGGGCTTTCTTGTGAGCCAGCTTCAGAAGAGGCTTCCTTCTAGGATGGTGTCCATGCAATCCGACTTGTTGCAGTGTGTGTCATATGGTCTGAGCACTGACAAGCTGACCTTCTACTTCTGCAACCTCTAAAGCAATGCTGGCAGTACTCATGCATCTGTTTTTTAAAGCCAGGTTCTGCACATGACACACAGAACAAGTACGCAACTTCGTTGATCGACTCTTTTGAGGCTTATTCCGAACGGAATCCATCTTGGAAAACCTCTGTATGAACCTAGCCACTGTAGTGTAACTTAATTTCAGGGTGTTACTGAACCTCTTATAGCCTAGGCCATCTTTGTGGAGAGCAACAATTTTAATTCTCAAATCCTCAGAGAGTTTTTTGCCATGAAGTGAGCTGTTGAACATCCAGTGGTCAGTATGAGATCATACAAGATACACAACTTTGTATGGTCCTGTCAAGCAGACAAAAAAACATGAACATGATGAAAAGGACATGTGGCTTTGCATGATTAAACAACACTGTTGCCAGCTATTTTGACAATAATGGCTGTATGTTGAGTTATTTTATAGGACAGTAAATCTGTACTGCTATACAAGATGCACACTGGCTACTCTAAAATATATCCAAGTTTAATTTCTGTAGTATTGTACCTTGAGAAGATATACTAAAATGGTTCCCCTAAAATGGTATACTCTATTTTTTTTTTAACCCAAATGCTGAGTTGAGCCTTTTGGGTCAATTTTTTGGGTTATTTTCTCAGTGTTTGGGTAGTTTTTGTGTTACCCAGCTCCTGGGTCAAATGTAACAACCCAATGATTGGGTAGTTTTTTAGTGTTACCCAGCTCCTGGTTCAGACATAACAACCCAATGTTTGGGTAGGTATAAATATTGAAATAAACTAGAGCCATAAAAAAACAGGGACATATTTTTCTCTGAACACTCAATCACAAATTCCTTTAATAAGTGATGAGCTTGTGCCTCCAAGTGGGGAAAAAAAGAAATATCAATCTCAATTATCAATACCAATCTGCCCTACCTGTTATATAGGACTATATCAGGTCTCCATACATAACTACCAGGTACACGGATGGTATCAAGCCCGTCATAGTTATCTTTATTCCAGGTGAGATACTTGTCAATCCACACTTGCCGTATCCACAAATATGCCGTCAGAATCTGGTTACGCTCATCCTGTAACAAATGTGTACACTGTTAATTTCAAATTTTTGCTTTAGAAAAAATAAAACATTTATGTGGTTTAATATACAAGCTTTTGTTTGGCCAGTTTACAGAAAGATTTTAATTTGAATGCTGGGCTTACTAAACAACATTTAAAATATTCACTTAATATATTCACTAACTAGTTAGTCTACTTTACTTAACAAAAGAGCTATTGAACTTGAAAAATTATTGCAATACACAGGATTTACCAACCCTTATTTGTCCAACCGTACTCCAAAAATCATGTCTGTTGCATTACTTTAGTCATTATTTTTTCAATTATAATTTCTTCCCTTACTGAATAACTTATACTGCAGTATTCACAATGCTTTCACATTTATCTGCTTTTTTTATCCAACAGCATTGTCCCTGCAGTGTCCTCATTTGAGCTCATTTTCTGGTAGGCTGTGGTTTTGATTATTTCATGGCAGATTACCATGTCGATGATTTGGGAGAGGGTGATCTGTAGTGTGACGTTTAGGATGTCTTCTGTGTCCTCCACTGGCCTCAGCGCACTTGTGTAATTTTTAAATAAATCATTGAGCAGTTTCTGGGCATAGATCCCATTGGCCCCCCAGCAAACTGGAAAGAAAGAAAGAAAGAACTGTTTTCTGTTTGAATATTTTAAAATGTAATTTATTTTTGTGATAGCGAAGCTAAATACTTTTATTCAGCAAAGATGAAAATCAAAAGTGACAGTACATACATTTATAATAAAAAAAAAAAAATCTGTTCTTTGGAACTTTCTTTTCATCAAAAAATAAATAAATAAAAATGTTGCAACAGCACAATTGTTTTTTAACACTGATAATTATAATAATAATTGTGAACAGCAAATCAGCATATTAGAATAATTTCTGAAGGATCGTGTGACACTGAAGACTGGAGTAATGTTGCTGAAATTTCAGCTTTGCCATTGCAGGAATAATTTTTTTTTTTTTTGTGATTCTTTATTTATTGAACATTTTTAATTATAACTTTTTACAACGGAGCCCAAGATCTGCCCAAAAAAAGAAAAAAAAAAGCAGGAGGTTACAATACTATATTACAAAACAGTATTTGCAGGATAATAGGTACAACTTAGGATTTCAAGAGGTCTGATACAGTATCAATAAGGTCCAACCAAGATTGTATTGTCTTTCCATTGGCACCATGTATTTTGGCTGTGGTACACTCCAGCTATTTGAAATGTGTATTCAAAACTGAATATAAAACTGTTCGTCTAAATTGTAATATTTTTTCACAATATTAATCATTTTACTGCATTTGATATAAATAAATGCAGCCTTCATCAGCATAAGAGACGTCTGTAAAAAAAAAACATTCAAAAACCCTAATAACCTGTAGTTTGTATGTGATCTAGCAAATTTATTGACAGTGCATTTTTTTATTTAACAGATGATACAAATGGAGGAATTTAACAAAGCAAAGGCAAGATCAGATGCATCCTAAGGTAAACTAAATCATAACTTTTTTCAGTTTTGTTACATATTTGTTTTTGTTTTTTTTGTGGTTTTGTGTTACTAGACAGCAATAGATCAGAGCTGCCTGTCAATCAGAGCCACATGACGGCATTTGTGTGATGGATAATAACACATGTCCACATGACAGATGGCTTAAACATGAGGAATGAAAGGATGAGATTTCCAGCTAGATTACCCATCTGAAGCTTTACAACACAAGAGAGTCAATACATCTGCATTAGGCAGTTGGTCAGTATAACGCTATTGAATATTCAGTCTATTATTGGTCAGAAAAAAAAGTATATAGTTCATGAAACACATTGACACTTTGTGACAACATGCCCCAAAAGTACAGAACGTAGTGTCGCATCATAAAGGGTTAGATGTTACCCAATATAGTGCAGTGCATAAGAAGAAAAATATTGTTTAAATAGTTACTGAAAACTATGCGAGATCATTTAAGTGATACAGACACAGGTCTAGATTTTGCCAGATGTTTGCAAGTGTTTTGTCATGTCAGTAAAGATTTAAAAGAGATTTACAGAAAGGATTATCGTGTTGGGCTGACAATGTGATGACAATACACAGACATAGATATATAGCTGAAAATCAATACAGAGTAAATGGCAAATAATGCAATTTCACTGCAATGTCACTGTTTACAGTAAGATACTACACAGTAGACTGCTGAAAACCTTCATAAATCAAACGAATGTTAATAAAAACAAACAACAGCACAGTGGCAGATTGATATGTGAGAAGAAAACATTACCTGGTACAAACAACAAGCAGAAGGCAAAAAAGGTAAAATATTCCACATTCTTGGCAGACATCTCGCAATTCACTTTATTGAAGCTTGGCTATGCTATCAGGCATTAAATGACAGGTGAATACATTTTCGATTCATTGAAGGTCTAGTCTTTCAACTCCAGATGACAGCTGCTGTATGAAAGTCAGTAAAACACAGAGACACTAAAACCGTTTAATCCTCCAAACAGAGCACATGTGTAATCCAGGCTCTCTGCCTCACTGTATTTGGCATCGTATTATATATGTTAAAAAAAAGGATATATATGTGCACTATTTGCTGCCATTGAGTTCTCATGTATTTATTATTATTATTATTTTAAATAAATAGTTTATAAATGTTAAATATTTCATAATGTATGATTTTTTCTTAATATATAAATAATAATATATTAAAAAACATTTGACTATATATTAATAGTATTATGTCTGTCCATCTATTTTTTTTTTTTATAAATAAATAATTAGCCACATTTTCACAGTATCTCACAGAAGTAAATACACCCCTCACATTTTTGTAAATATTTTATTATCTTTTCTGTCAGGACCTTTCCTGCCTGTTCTGTCTCTGTTTAACGTGTCTTTGTTTGTCTTGTGTTGGAGCACATGGCTTTGTCTTTGTTTTTGTTGGCCATATACTCTTTTCCTGCCCCCTTGTTTCCTAGTTTAGTCCTCGTTTACCTGATAGTGCTCACCTAACCCTCATGTCTCTGCTGGTTCGTTGCTTGTGAATCCTTTGTGTGTGAGCATTGCTTGTCTCCTGAGCCTTGTCTGTTAAGGTTAAAAAGCTTAAATAGAGTTAAATAGATTTACTGTGCTGACCAAACCTAATTGATAAGTGATATTTTTGATAAGTTAATTTTTGTTTTGCTATATTAGTTTTGTACCTAGACTTTTGTCCTTTTTAGTTTGTTCTTTAACTCCAGTCAAGTTTAGGTTTCTCTTTTTTCCCAAACCTTTTTGGGTTTCTGGATTTTGCCCTTTTTGGTAACCTCTGCTTTGTTTTTTGTTTTTTCAGTTCCAGACAGTTGGAGTCAGTCTTGTTGGTTTTGTCTTTTCTTGTTGTCTTGTCTTGTGTTGGTCTTTGTCCTGCATCCTGTTCCTCCCTGGCTGCTGTTTTAAGGAGTGGGCTGTGTCAGACTGGTTCTTCGGTTGCAGCTCTGTTATCAAGCCTCTGGTACTTTAAGCGGCTGCCTGAACTCTGGTTCTGATCTATCTCTCTGACTCTACAGCCCAATCTTGCCCAGGTCTCCAATTTTTTTTGAAAATAGGCTCATTTTTACAATTCCCCTAGAGTTAAACGATGTGTCTTACTGTTTTTTAATCCATTCAGCCGATCTCCAGGTCTGCACTTTTAGCATATCTTAGCATAAATCACTGAATCAGATTAGACCATTAGCATCTCGTTCAAAAATGACCAAAGATATTTTTCCTATTTAAAACTTGACTCTTCTGTAGTTACATTTTGTACAAAGACAGACAGAAAATAAAAAAGTTGCAATTTTTTTTTTCCAGGCTGATATGGATAGGATCTATACTCTTATTCTGGCATAATAATCAGGGAACTTTGCTGCTGTGCAGCAGGCACAATGATATTACGTAGCACCTGAATAGTCCCCTATTTTACTATTTTACTATTACCTTAGGGGCTTTGTGCTGGTCACGTTGGAAGTTACGTAGCTGGGGACTATTTTCAGGCGCTGCGTAATATCATTGCGCCTGCTGCATCCTATCCATATCAGCCTGGAAAATCACAACTTTTCATTTTCTGTCAGTCTTAGTACACAATCTAACTACAGAAGAGTCAAGTTATAAATAGGAAAAATATTGAAAATCTTTAGTCATTTTTGAACGAGATGCTAACGGTCTAATCAGATTCAATGATTTATGCTAAGCTATGCTAAAAGTGCTACCGGCAGATCCGGAGATCAGCTGAATGGATTCAAAAATGGTAAAACTCATCTATTTAACTCTGGGGGAGTTGGAAAATGAGCCTATTTTCAAAAAAAGTCGAGTGTTCCTTTAATGTTAATCCACTGGTCATTCTGCATCTGGGTCTTTCTCTGCTGTGACCAAACCATGATGTTTTCATGTGACAACACTGAAGACACTTTGCTACAATGTAAAGTAGTGAGTGTACAGCTTGTATAACAGTGTAAATTTGCTGTTCCCTCAAAATAACTCAACACACAGCCATTAATGTCATACCCCTAAGTGAAAATGTCCAAATTGGGCCCAAAGTGTCAATATTTTGGTGGTGACTATAATTTTCCAGCACTGCCTTAACCCTCTTGGGCATGGAGTTCACCAGAGCTTCACAGGTTGCCACTGGAGTCCCCTTCCACTCCTCCATGACAACATCACAGAGCTGGTAGATGTTAGAGACCTTGCGCATTTGAGGATGCCCCACAAATGCTCAAAAGGGTTTAGGACTGGAGACATGCTTGGCCAGTCCATCACCTTTACTCTCAGCTTCTTTAGCAAGGCAGTGTTCATCTTGGAGGTGTGTTTGGGGTCGTTATGTTGGAATACTGCCCTGCGGCCTAGACTCCAGAAGGGACGGGATCATGCTCTGCTCCAGTATGTCACAGTACATGTTGACATTAATGGTTCCCTCAATGAACGTAGCTCCCCAGTGCTGGCAGCACTCACGCAGCCCCAGACCATGACATGCTTGTTTTTGTACTCCTCACCTGTTTGCTGTCACACACGCTTGACACCGTCTGAACCAAAGAAGTTTATCTTGGTCTCATCGGACCATAGGACATGGTTCCAGTAATCGATGTCCTTAGTCTGCTTGTCTTCAGCAAACTGTTTGCAGGCTTTCTTGTGCATCATCTTTAGAAGAGCCTTCCTTCTGGAACCACAGCCATGCAGACCAGTTTGATGCAGTGTGCTGCGTATGGTCTAAGCACAGACAGGCTGACCCCCCACCCCTTCGACCTCTGCAGCAATGCTGGCAGCAATCGTACATCTATTTCCCAAACACAATCTCTGGATATGACACTGAGCATGTGCACTCAACTTCTTTGGTCAACCATGGCGAGGCCTGTTCTGCGTGGAACCTGTCCTGTTAAACCACTGTATGATCTTGGCCACTGTGCTGCAGCTCAGTTTCAGGGTCTTGGCAATCTTCTTATAGCCTACACCATCTTTATGTAGAGCAACAGTTTTTTTTTCCAATCCTGAGAGAGTTCTTTGCATGAGGTGCCATGTTAAACTGTGGCCAGTATGAGCGAGTGAGAGCGATAACACCAACTTTAACACACCTGCTTCCCATTCACACCTGAGACCTTGTAACACTAACAAGTCACATGACAACGGGGAGAGAAAATGTCTATATGGGCCCAGTTTGGACATTTTATTTTGTGGCCAGCGGTTTAGATATTAATGGCTGTGTGTTGAGTTATTTTGAGGGGATATTAAATTTACACTGTTATACAAGCTGTACACTCACTACTTTACATTATAGGAAAGTGTAATTTCTTCAGTGCTGTCACATGAAAAGATACAATAAAATATTTACAAAAATGTGAGGGGTGTACTCACTTCTGTGAGATACTGTAAACAGGTATTTCTATAATGCAGATGGTTTCAAAGCAGCTTTACAGAAATAAACAGGAAAAAATATAAATATTCAAATGAAATAAAATAAGATAACTTTACCTTTATTTTGATTGGAAATTTTGTAAGAGCCAGACCTGAATAAAACCAGCAGCTGTTTGTCATGTACAGTATAACAGGTTTAAATGAGGGGCTTTCAGGCTTTGACCACATGATGGCAGTATTTGTACATAATTCAACTCTAGAAACTGTATTATGTGACTGTAACTGTCAACCGCAATTATCATGTGATCACTGTGTGAGAAGGAAGAATATATTTTTTCCATGATCAAATAATTGTGTATTATGTATGGATGTATTTGCACATTTAAATCAGATTTGTGTAATTACATTAATGAAAAATGCAACAACAACAAATGATAAAGCATAAGGTCCAAACAAAGAAAAGCTTGTTGTTTTGTGTTAGCCAGAGGCCATGGCACTGATTTCACTGTCAAATTCACTGGCTTGTGGTCAGGATTTAAGTGAATGAACAGCAGTGTTTGTCTGAGAAGAAAACTGTAGCAGTCTCATGTGAGTCAGGTTCATTTTACTTTCAAATCACACTGAGGCAAATGCAACACCATGTAACTCTGTAAGATAAGAGATAAGATCCAGTCCAATGTCTCACTCAAAGTAATATATATTCTAGAGTTTGAAAGTTTTATTTTCAGCTGGAAAGTGAATCTGATTCTGTTGTTCCTTTCTCATCTACAGACAAAAAGCAAAACCAAGACTGCTGCAAACTGTGCCCGAAATAGCTGTGGATTCAGAGGAGGGAAGTGAATGTTTCTCGTTTCTTCTGCTCTCACCAACAAGAGACTCAAACATTAACACAAAAGAAAGTATATGAAAGCATGAAAATCGCTTCATAAGCAGCCACAAACTCATCTCCCCCCAAAAAATGAACCTGAAACTAATGAGTTTCGTGTTTTGTAATCGTGAGGTAGCTGTGTAAAGCACAGATTTGCATAAATGGTTCCTCCTTTTTATTAATGTGTGCAGAAAAGTACTAAGTCAGCATTTTATAGAAAAGCTTTGATACTGATTCACACAGAAGTGGCATACAATTTCTTTCTTGTGTTTAACAGTACATGATATTTAATACTAAAAAAAAAAATGCTAGCAATTTTCTCAGAACCAGAACTAAAAAAAAATCAGTGACGAAACATTTTTTACTCCTAGTAAATTCACAAATAGTTACAAAGTAACATATTTTCAAGCAAAAATGTTCAAGTTGAAAAACTGAAACAGTATTTACAGTATTTTCTTATGAAATGTAGTTTTTATTTTAGTTACAAATTTGATTTTTTTTACAGTGTTTCATCACATGAATTATAAACATGTTCCAAAAGTTTTGAGACTCAGAAAGTGTCAAAATAATGTGCTTTTTGACATTATTTTGCATACACTGCAAATCCCAATAATTTAACATAACTGAAAAATAAAAAGATTGGTATTTTGTACTCATACATGTTCATTGCTCTTAACTTGAAATGTTTGAGTAAACTACTATAACTCTTTAGTATTCAGTGACTCTATACAGTATAAAATAATAAGTCATCTATTTTACTAAAAATACATTTTTATTACATTTCATCTAATAAATCTTAATTTAAATATTTTAGTAGTGAGAATTTAAACTATAACTAGGCAATTCAATAAATGCTAAGTGCTTTGATTAGCATAGCAATAGCTGAATAAGTAAGGCAATACAAAACATTTAACATACACCTGTTCTTATGCGCCACATCACAAACATAACAGAAGCTCTTCTAAATCATCATAACAAAACATTTAACAGTACTAAATCTCCCATTTAACATCAATCTTGCACCAAAAAAGTATGTATGTGTGTGTGTCTGTGTGTAAACACTTAATTTTAGCATTTACTCTCTTACAGATGTTGCAGTGCATGCTGGGAAATAGAAATCCCTAGCTTAGTTTCAGTTAAGTTCCTCTTAATTAAAAGAAACAAGTTTGTTGCACTCAGAACATTGAAAAAATTCTTCTTAAAATATGCCAGTTTCATGAACTCAAAAAACAAACAAACAAAAAAACACTCATAAAACAATTTTTTCTGCTCTTTTTAAACCCAATTAATTATTTGGAGCTTTTACAGTTTTAACGCTAATATTGTTTATATAATATTCTAGAATATTAATAGTCTTTAAAAAAAATATTTCTCTTTGAAATAAATAACACTTGGTACTGTATTTTGTTGTATAATGTAAAAGCATACTTTTTTTTAGCCGTGATTTTCATTTATATGTACATGTGATACAGATACCCAATATAAAAATACATATATTCAGGTCCTGTCCCATTTATAGTAGCACACATGTTGTTTTCTTGCGTTCTCGTGATTTGGGGTAGAGGAAAGCGCGAACAGCTTCTGTGAACACTTCCTTTACCCCCTCCTGGTTGAGTGCTGAACACTCCATGTACTTGCTGGCCTGAATTTGTCGCGCCAGGGCTGCCCCCTGCTGCTGGGACACCACGGACAGGTTCTTCTCCTTGAGCTTCTGCAACACCTCTGAATCATCTCTCAGGTCCTTTTTAGTCCCCACCAGCAGGATGGGTACGTTAGGACAGTGTTCTGACACCTCGGGGTACCACTTTAGCTTGACGTTCTCGTAGGACGAGGGACTGGCGACGCAGAAGCAGATGATGAAGACGTTGGTCTGCGGGTAGGAGAGGGTCCGTAGACGGTCGTACTCCTCCTGTCCCGCGGTGTCCCATAGATTCAGACTGACCACTTTAGATTCTACAGCCAGCTGCGCACTGTAGTTGTCAAACACAGTGGGAATGTATTCCTTGGGAAAGGCGTTTGTGGTGAAGGAAATTAGGAGGCAGGTCTTCCCAACGGCTCCGTCTCCAACCACGACACACTTGATGTTCTGCATTGTTGTTCTCCCTTCAGCTTCCAATAACTGAAAGATACAAAAGGACCACATGTTGTCTATGACTTGTATGTAATACATGACATGTTTCGCATAAACAAAGTTGTAGATACACTACCAAAAATTTGGAATCATTTTTTTTTTTTTTTAAAGTCTCTTTTGCTCACCAAGGCTGCATTTATTTGATTAAAAATACAGTAAAACAGTACTGTTGTGAAATATTACAATTTAAAATTTTTCACTATTTTTAATAGTTCGGAAAGCTACTTTTTCAAACACCATCCTAGATGGTTTGTCTGATTTTCACTAGAATTGGCTTAGAATAACTTTAGACCATGCTGGCATAAAATTATGGAATTCAAGTTGATTAGCCAAACTCGTCGCTTTAGAATTATAAGAATCAATGGGACGCAAAAACTTTGAAGCTCAATATCTCAAAAGTGCTCAGAATGCAGATAGAACCTTATAATTCTAAGGCGACGAACTGTTCTTGAACAGTGTGTTGTCTATGACTTGCATGCAATAGATGAGATATTTAGCAGAAATTGTAGATACACCTCAAAAAATGTGGAATATTTTTTTTAAAGTTCTGCGTTTTTAGCTTGTTTACTGTACACCTTGTCACATAGTGGCTTTCAGATATTGTTCTGATATTTTGTTATAAGTCAGAAATGACAAGAAGCCAGCTTCCTGCAATACAAAGTCAGTGGAGAGTGCTGGATTGTTTCCCGCCCCGGTGGGTGTGGTTTTCAGGTTATGACGCGTGTTGCTCTGTCTCTATAGTCAGACATGTTTCCTGACCGCCATTTTGATTTATGTTGAAAACATACTTTTTCAAACTCCTCTTAGAGCATTGGTCCGATTTTCACCAAATTTGACTCATGTTCAGACATAGAATGTAGATTTCGTGTGGATGTATGAAATGTTTATTGTTTTAATAATGCTACTTAATATTTTTTTATTATCTGATGAATATAAAGATTTATTTGAATAAAATAGTTTTTTAAAACATTATAAATGTCTTTTTTCACTTTTGATCAATTTAATGTGTTGTTTAATAAAAGTATACATTTATTAAAAAAAAAACATTCATCTGTTTTTAACATTGATAATAATAAGAAATGTTTCTTGAGCAGCAAATCAGAATATTAGAATGATTTCTGAAGAATCACGTGACACTGAAGACTGGAGTAATGATGCTGTAAAATTTTGCTTTGCATCACAGGAATAAATAAAATGGAAAAATATATTAAAATAGAAAACAGCTATTTGAATTTGTAATAACATTTTATAATATTACTTTAACTGCATTTGTGTTCTATGTAATAAGGCAGTCATACCACTGAATATATCAGACGGATGATTAATATTAGGGAAAAAAAACAGTAATTCCGATACTGATAAAAAAATAAATGAACATATTCGCGCTAGAAGACCATCATGGTTGCGTACGTCTTGTTTATGTCAGATAATCATGTGCATTACAGCTAAAAATGACTGCCCTTAACGCCCACAAAACATTAGTGTTGTCAGTGACCTTTATTTATATCTTTCTGAGAAGAACAGTTGCACAGAGCTAGTAGGGAAGTAATTCATCTCACATGGGTGCCTGTGAACATTTTCTGAAGCTGTGCAATAATGTAGTAATCTTGTAATATTTTTTAAACATATGATGTTCATTCTCCTCAGCTTCAAAAATCAAATGAAGAGACTCTTTTACATGATGTATCTGTTGTAGGCCTAATATGCATGATACATGTACTCTAGTTATGTATGTCAGAGTTTAAATTGTTAAATCAGTGGATTATTTATAGGTTAAGGGGTCTAACATGACTTTGCTGACAAAAAGACAGTTCCTTTTTTTTTTTTTTTTTCGTAGAAACTAGAACTTAAAACTGTACAGCTTACTGTTTTAGGGGTCAAGAACCACCCACAGTCCATTCGCTTATCACATGAATCATTTTGCGCTGGAAAGTATTTGTGTAAGAAATCCTAAGCTCCAGTCATAATGACTACAATGCGAATTCTAGGAATCGGAATGCATGTTTTATAATTATTATTTAAAAATAAGAGTGTTTTCTGATCTGGATTTTATTTTTTATTTTATTTTATTTTATTTTATTTTATTAATATTTACAAGGATTTTCACATTGGTTTGTTGCTTTACAGACAGCCTCTTTCTGTCTAAGTGGGCTTTCAGAATAAACTGCAAAGTGAATCAGAGTCATCAAATCAATGTATGTGAATCTCACATATTTCAGATGAAGCTTTTCTCTAGAAAACCCTATAATCTTGTATATTTTCTCATTTATTATTTAATAAATACAATATCGCCTGTGTTCTTGTGTATCCAAATGCTACCGACACTATATAAGCTTCACATACAGTAACTTGCATTCTATTTTTTGTAGAAAAGTAAAGGTTTCTTTCTTACTTTATTATATTTAATACTTGTAATGTAAAATATAATTACATATTAACTTATATTATTTTTTTTTAGCTAATATATAAACCACAACAGAGCTCCATTTGACTTTAGCAGAATAATAATGTAATGTAAAAAAAAAAAAAAAAAAAAAAGGATGTAATGCTCTGTTGACATCACTGCATTCTTATCAGTTTAAAAACTATCAAACTAGAAATGCAAATCTGCCCTAGAATAAAAGTTAATAGGACAGAGAATGAAGTGCAAATAAGAGATAAACTCACCGTGCATGATACAAAAGAGCGTCCAGGAAATTGTCAATAGTGGTATGAATAAAACTGTCCCTAAATACAGTGACACAGGGGACTGAAGGAGGAAGTGAGCACAGCCTAATGCACTGAGAGGAAGTCAGTACACAAAAAAGAAAAGTGCCCATAGAGAAGTTTAAAGATGATGTAGGCCATAAATTAATAGAGTGCAAGCCAAAAAGAAAGACGTTTGCATGTAGACATATTTGTGAAGTAAAAAGCTTTGTGATTGTACGAAACAAATACATCATTAAGATGTTTTTAACTTCAAGCCATTGCTTTCAGATAAAAGTCCTCTCTCCATAATATTGCTTTCTCCAGTGCAAATATTGTATCAAGCAGGGAAAGAGAGATGCACAGATCAAGGCACTGTTCACAAGCAAAAACAATTCTGAACAAATATGTTGGTGGACTTTGATGTGAGCGGAGGACAAGAGTGGATTATGGACTTTTTGGCCAGAAGCAATGGTTTAAAGTTAAAAGGCCTTGATGGATTTGTTCCCATGAAGAAACAAACTGATTTACATCTTGGATGGCCTGAGGGGGGGGGCAGTTTTCAGCAAATTTTCATTTGTGGTTTAACAGTTCCTTAAAACTCACCGTTCATGGAGGAGGTTATCAGGATGTTAAACTGAAGCTATAAAATGTTAACATCTATTAGTGACATTATGTAGTGTCATCCCAAGGCCACTAGGAGGCAGTGTAATCCCTTCACAGACACAAGCACACTGCAGTCACTTTACACGAAGGGGTAAATAGGAAAAAGAAAAGTGTTAGGAAAACTTTTTTTTTTTGCACCAGGGACACTTCCTTACATTCTATGCATTACTGAAAGAATGATTTTTTTTTTTTTGCTGGTGATTAGGCAGAGTGAAGTGGAGTTTTATGGTGAATATGACGGCCCAGTCAGATTCTCTGACCTTTTTCACAATTTCTGCACTGAATTTGTGGGAATTCTGCAGATCTATGCAGAAATCTGTGTAAATATATCCTGCAAGCTCCCAAAGAAGAAGGTTAGATATTAAGGTTAGTAAATGATTTTCTATCTTTCAGATTGCAGCTCAAACATCAGAGCATGGCGCTAGCAACACCAAGGTCATGGTTTGATTCTGACGGAATGCATGAACTGATAAAATGTCGCTTTGGATAAAAGTGCTGTGAAGTGCATAAATGTAGAAAAATAAAAATAACTGATATTAATATAAAGTAGAACAGTATAGGGAAATATAAAGTAGGCCTACTATGTGCAGATATTTTATAAAAATAATTGAAAGTAGTCTTATAATAATTATTAAAATAAATGTAATAATATTAATAGTGATGTTATATAATTTCTAAATATAAAACACCCTTAATTGTGCTGTTAGTATAAGATAAATAAAAGTAGCCTTATAAAATATTACATGTAATATTATATATTTATATACAAATATTAATAAAAAAAAAAGTATAATAGGAAAAGGGAATATAAAGTACTATATGCAAATATTTGATAAAAAAAAAAATTAAAGTTACCTTATAACAATTATTAAAATAAATGTAATATTATAGAATAATATTAACAGTAATGTCATATTATATCATTTTAAAATATACACTCTTCATTGTGCTAAACATGATAAACATAGTAAATACTGACTTAATGGATAACTAAAATAGCAAAAAGGGTTTTTGCAAAATTCACATTTGGTCAGGAGATGTCAATTAACTAAAATATCAATAAATATAAAAACTATATTGTAGCCTATATCCTCTATTTTTTTTAGTTTTTTCTCTTTTTTTTGGAAAAAAATAAATATAATAGTGTAAGGGAATATAAAGTACAAATATTTTGTATTATATTATAAATATTTTTCAAATATTTTGTAAAAATAAATAAAAGTAGCCTTATAAAAATATTATGTGTAATATTATAGAATTATATTATTTTAAAATATGAATACAAAAGTATAATAGTAAAAGGGAATATAAAGTACTCAATAAATCAATAATTATAAAAACTGTATTGTAGCCTATATGTTTTAAACAAAAATCTAAGCAAAGTATATTAGTATAAGTGAATCTAAAGTACTTTGTGCAAATATTTTATGAAAATCAATAAAAGTAGCCTTATAAAATATGAAATGTAATTTTATATAGTTATAATATATATTAATATAAATTACCATATGCAAATATTTCATAAAATAAATAAAAGTGGCCTTATAATAGTCTAATTATTAAAATAAATGTAATATTATATAATAATATTAACAGAAATGTCATAATTTTAAAATATAAAACTCTTCATTGTGCTAAACATAATGAGCATACTAAAGATATACTGAAACTAAAATTGCAAACATTATTTAGCAAAGTTTATATTGGTCAGAAGTATCAATATTATCTACTGAAATATCAATAAATACGATTTTTACAAAAAGTATAATAGTATAAGGAAACATAAAGTACTTTGTGCAAATATTTTAAAAAATAAATAAATAAAAGTCACCATATAAAAATATTACATGTAATATTATATAAGGTCATATGATATAATTAGAAAATATACACTTTTCATTGTGCTAAAGATAATACTAAATACTGACTTAATGGAAACCTAAAATTGCAAAAAGGTTTCACAAAAATTTGTTCAGGAGATATAAAAACTATATTGTAGCCTAAATGCTTTTGTTGTTGAAAAAAATAATTATAATAGTATAAGGGAATATTAAGTGTGCAAAAATGTTATACAAATAAACGAGTAGCTTTCTAAAAATATAACATGTAATATTATATAATTATATTATATAATGATATTAATAGTAATTAGATATTATATAATATCAAAATATAAAATACCCTTCATTGTGGTAAACATAACAAGCATACTAAATAATCATTAACATACTAAAAATATAATTTACTAGCTATAAAAACCATGTAAATCAACGTAAAGTCGACGCCATGAAATAACAAGCAGCATGTGTGTTTGATAGTGATCAAGCATAGGGTGATTAGCAGTGAGTGTGGGACTGCGCATGCGTCGTGCCGCAGACTGCGAGCCCGGCGTGAACCGAGGAGGAAGCGCAGCTCATTCGGCCTCTCTTTGCTGCTGTCCCTGACAGAGGACGGGCGAACCACCGACCACCTGCCGTATTCTCTCATCAGCGGGACGGGGAAACCGTACCTAACCGTGTGCTCGTGTGTTTTTGGAGTGTTTTTCAATACAAAGCCTCCATGGAGTCAGATGGGAGGAGAGAGCAGCTGAAGACGAACCTCAAACACTGAGACGGTCTACACGAGGATCCGAGGTAACGCATCTCATTTTAAACGGATTAACATTCGGTTTGGATGTGTTTTACATCACATACGTTTTTAGAGATGGATTTGGGTGTTTAGAGAGAGGGAAAAGGTGGGAACCAGTGGCCTCGTGCCTCTACAAAGCCAGCTGCGCATTCAACCGCATGAATATAAAGATAATACAGTGTCGTTGATTATGAATCAGCTGTTTATGACTGGTTTTGTTAAACAAATGTGAGTGAAGCAACTCTTGCTAGTTAAGATCTGCTCCTGGAACATATCGGATATATAATATGGTAATGTGTTCGTCATTAAGATTAGTAATGTGTAAAGTCTATGTTGCTCTTTATACGGTAACGTTACATATAATGCTAAACATTTCAGAGTGTGAACGATTCAAAACGGTCAGTATAACGTTAGTTAACAAACGGTTGGACTAACAATTACATAGTTTCCACTTAGAAATGTTAACTAGTTAAATAGAGGAGTAACTTGATCACATTCATTACACGTCATCCGTGACAAAACGTTGCACTCGTTTTGCTAGGGGAATAAACATGAATAAAACAATTTCTTGTTTGGTGTGTGTCTGTATGTGTATATAATGTTTGTACAGTAGGAAAAAAAAACCTTAAATACATCAAAATGACTTACATATTGTAGTTTTTTCTCAGGCAAAAAGAGAACTCTACTGAGCATGTGCAGAATAAGTGTCATAAAGTGTCAAAATTGCATACAATGTTCTGTATAGTATGAGTGAAATTTAGACAGGCTGTTCTTTTCACATGCTAAGTTTCACCTGCTATATATTAGGGAAGTAGCCATATTCGGATGCAGCATAACACGTAAATGTGTTTCAGTTGCCAGCGTTCTTATCTTCTTCATCTCAGTATTAATCTAATGCATGACTTGACATGCAGGGTTGGATTGTTGATTTGCTGACATTTTCTTTCTCCTGTGTGTTCCCAAGCCAGCTGTCCCACTATGGAGCTCAGCAGATTGGTGACTTTCTGGATTGCATGTATATGCTTCTTGTCAGGATGTCAAGCGGACAAAACCATTCAAGTAAGCCCAGACCCCTTACCGTCGGACAACGATGTCTCAGGTGAGTTTGTAGAGTTTTTGCATTGGGGGAAAAAAAAAAGCTGTGTCATCATAGATAAAAGCTGACGGCCTTTTCAACAAACGGGATGTGCTACAAAGTGGTCTGTGCTTTGCAGGCCCCTTGTCCCAGTGCTGTAGTCTTATTTAGAAATCGTATGGGGGTCTAAATGCGGCCCGGCTGAGAATAGGAAGGGAATGCGTTCTCTGTTAAGCGCTGTCCTCACTTGGGCTGCTCTGTGGCAGCGTGTCAAATAAAGGTGCCTAGAGCATCGTAGCGAGTGCAATTGCATCCGTAATGTGTTTTTTGGCCCATATAAAGGGTGGATTGTCCTTGGAGTTCACCCGAGTTGACTTTTTAAAATATGATTGGGATCTGTTGCTTCTTGCCCGGGATGCCTGCTCTATGAAACAAACCAGTTTTAGTCAAGAGTGAAAATAAACGATTTTCTGTCGTGATTTGTCTCAGTTTTGATTTTGACATGAAGTTTATTTTAAAAGTTGTGGGGAAAAACAATTCCAGGCCTTGAAATTTATGCAATGATGTGAATTTAAAATCTAGTAACGCTCAGCCTTAAAAAGCACATAATGTAAAAATAATAGTGAATCAAAAAAATAAGTTTTCTATTAATCTATAAAAATTAATAAATAATCGTGCAGTAATAAATCTTTTTTCATGTTTTTATGATGTTCAGCTCATATATATATATATATATATATATATATATATATATATATATAAAATACATACACATACACACACACACACAATTAGTCAAAAGTTTTTAAACAATACGATTTTTAATGTTTTTTTTTTAAGTCTTTTCGGCTCACCAAACCTGCATTAATTGGATCCAAAGTACAGCAAAAACATTTTTCAATATTGTTACTATTTTAAATATCCGTTTTCTATTTGAATATATTTTAAAAATGCAATTTATTCCTGTGATCAAAGCTAAATTTTCAGCATCATTTCTCCAGTCTTCAGTGTCACATGATCCTTCAGAAATCATTATCATAGTCTGATTTGCTGTTCAAGAAACTGTTATCAATATTTAAAACTATATTAATGTTGATTTTTATTTTTTTTTTTTTAAATTCTATTCTTTGATGAATAGAAATCATTTATCTGTTTTTTGTTTTTTTTTTGTAACATTATGCACTAAAGCTTGGAGTCAATATAATTAGTTGTTGTTGTTGTTGTTGTTGTTGTTATTTTTATTTATTTATTTATTTATTTTTGCTGTTCTTTCAGAACTTTCAATTTATCAAAGAAACCTGAAAAAAATCTACTCTGCAGTTTTCAATGTAATAATAAAAAGAATATTATTAATAATCATCATAATAATAATTTCTGAAGGATTATGTGACTGGAGTAATGATGCTAAAAGTCATCTTTGAAATCACATGAATACATTACATTTTAAAATATGTTCATATAGAAAAGTTATTTTAAATAGTACAAATATTTCTAAATTGTATACCGCTGTCAAACGATTAATCACGATTAATCGCATCCAAAATGAACGTTTATGTGTGTACTATATGTGTGTTTACTTTGCATATTTATCATGTACATATAAATACACACACACACGTATATATTAAAACAAAATATTTATATGTATATATTTATACTTGTATACAATTTAGATTATAAATAAATATAAAAGTTTTTTTTTTTCTTAATATATAAATGCATGTGTGTGTTTATATAATATATACACAGTACACAAATATATAGTATGTAAACACAAACTTTCATTTTGGATGTGATTAATCATTTGACAGCACTAAAATTGTACTGTTTTTTTCTGTACTTTAAATCAAATAAATGCAGGCTTGAGCAGAAGAGATTCCTTTAAAAAACATTCAAAATCTTAACTGTTCTGAAACCAGAACTTTTGACTGGTATTTTTATATATTTTTGTATTAAATTAATTATTTAATGACCTTCAAACCGACAGTTATTTTTAATTAAATTGTTTTTGCCCCAACTGTGCTGTATTTTTCCATGTCATTATTCAGATGATGTGAAAACCCTGGAATTGCATTATTGGTTTGTAACCAGTTTGATAAGTGTTGTGCTTTAGTTTCTAATCTTAATTGCTGTCTCATTTAGCATCCAAATTTTCCTTGCCTTATTTATAACTTATTTATGGAGCACAACGCAAATGTTAAGTGGACAATTTTCTTAATGCAGTTGCTGTTTACATATCTAGTATTATTACATGTGGGTGACATTAAAGTTATATTTGTCTGTCATCAGTCACATTCTGCCTCAATGGCTCTTGTGTAATTCAACTTGATGTCTTTTACAATGAATAATATTGGCCTTCTGGTGGGTTTGCTTTTCTGTTATGTTAGTGAATCAAACCATCTGATTTTCACTGCACTATAATGACTTAAGAGCCCTTTGGGTAAACTGCCTAAATTCCAGTATTGTTTCAAAACTTTTGTTGAACTGTAATAGAGGCGATAAGACACCATCCGGCTGCTGGTTGTACATACTGTACTGTGTGTGTCCAACATTTTTTGCACTGAATTGACCTGTAGAGATTTGCTTTAACTTTGCAGATTAATCCAGATCATATTTGTGACAAATGTTGTAATTTTATCACACTGTAGTGATAAAAACAATACAAATTGCAGTTGGTTACTTCCACTTCATTCATCACACTGGAAATGAAAGGTCAAGTCGAGTTTATACTGCATGTTTTGGTGAACACAGTAGATAACCTGGGTATCTTGTGCATGCAGAAAATTTGCATACTCTACACACACTACATACTGTAAAGGTAAAGTATCATGTTAACATGCTATTCTGAATCTAAGCGTAATCTTATTCTTTCTCCAACTGTGGGAAGTAACATACCATAGGTGGTTGTTGTTATTTTGCATCTGTAGCTGGTTAATGTAAATATTTTATAGGGGTAAGAAGTTTGCAAAGCAAATGATCATGCTATAAATTCAACTGTATGTGCTATATCATTTCTGAGCAGGTTGGGTTCATTATTTTGAATTTCAGATGTTGTGAACTTAGTCATGTATAGGAATTTTACAATTTTCTGTATTGAAGATATATTTTTTTTATTTGCATCAGGCACAATTGTGTTTGTCATTTGTGAGAGATGATGACATTTCAGTCAGGCTGAATTTGACAGCATTAAAATATTAGGCCAAGTCACTTATATAGACCGTATAAGAGATGAGTATTAAGACACTGAAATTAGTCTTAGATGATGGAGTTTTCCTGACTTTCCCAGCACTTAGATTAACAGGCACATGGGAAATGTGGCAACTTTGGCCTTTATCGAATTCAGTCACAAGCGTTGAAGGAAGTTTGGGGTTTCTGCTTTTTTTTTTTTTTTTTTTTTTCCCTTCCTCTCAAGCCATGATGTTGTTTGATAAAATTTAAAAGAAAATGGTTTATGAATTGAGGTAAATATGCCAACACCTCTGATGAAGAAAGAAACTGTTGAAAAATATGCCTGTATTTAGTAAGAACATAATAATTTGGTCAAAAGTGTCAGTAAAGACATGTTACAAACTAGACCTATTTCTATACTGAAAAAAAGGGTCACGTTAGAAACATTAATAGTTTTCAACATTAATAACATTAAGAAATGTTTCTTGAGCACCAGAGTTATTATAGTTAACTAAACTATACTAAACTAAAACCATAAGTTTTGTTACTCAAAATAATCAGTAAGACGTTTTAGAAGTCTCGTGTGCTTTTCAAGGCTGCATTTATTTGATAAAAAAATACAGAAAAAATTGAATTTATTCTTTTGATGCACAGCTGAATTTTGATTAGCCATTACTCTTAAGTCTTAAGTGTCACATGATCCTTCAGAAATCATTCTAATATTCTCATTTATTATTACAATTATCTTTGTTGGCAACAGTTATGTTGCCAAATCTTTTTTGGAACCTGTGATACTTTTTTCAAGGTTAAAAAGAAAAGGGTAAAAAGTACAGCATATATTCAAAATATAAATCTTTTCTAACGATATTATCTTCTTCTTTTTCTTTTAAAAAAGAGAATAAAAATTTACTGACCCCAAAGAGTAGAACAGTAGATTATATTGTTAAAAAAAGATTTCCATTTTAAATGAATATTTTTAGAAAACTTTTTTTAGAAGATTTTCTGAAGAATCATATGACAAAGACTGGAGTAATGGGAATTTTGCAAACTTGTATTGTGGAATGATTTTCATTCTAATATATCATGACGAAATGCAGTCAAGCTTTTGTAGCTTTAAAGTTATAAAGCCGTATAATTCTTAAAACTATTTTTGGTCCATTCTTGTTTAAAAAATTATTTAATTATTGTCTTTTTTTATGTATATTGATTTATTTGGAATAAATCAGAGTTCAGAATTATTTACTTGTAAAGATTTAATAGTTCGATTGAGCAAGGATGCATTAAAATGCTCAGAAGTGACTTTAAAGATGTATATGTTACAGAAAAGTATTAATCAATAAAACAATTTCAATAAATCCTTAAAAACATTGGAGCACACTTTCCACAAAATGTTAAGCAGCACAACTGTTTTCAATAGGGGTAGACCGATGTGTGTTTTTCAGGGCCGATACCGCTTATTACAGATCAAGTAAACAGATTATTTTTTTTTTTTTTTGGATCCAATATATGTGTCTGGTATAAAAATTTAAATTTAAGAGTGGAGTAATGCGACTGAAAATTCAGCTTTAATCACAGGAATAAATAATATTTGAATGTATATTAAAATAGGAAAAAAACATAATATTGTAATAATATTTAATAATGTATAATATAAAAAAAAATCTGTATTTTTTTATCAAATAAACACAGTATTTTGATCAAATCAAATTTTACTGATTCCTGACTTTTTAACAGCAGTGTATTAAAAAAAATAATAATAATAAATAAAAAATAAAACTGACAAAAACAAAATTACTAAAACTTCAACTAAAAAAAAAAAAATCAAAGTATTGATTTAAAAACTATAATTATACCTATGATACTAAAATAACACTGCTGAGCACCAGATCAGCCTATTAGAATGATTTCTGATGTATCATGTGACACTAAACCCGAGAGTAATGGTGCTGAAAATTTAGCTTTGCATCACAGGAGTATGACATGAATATATTATTTTTCATTATAAGAGAATTCATTCGAAAAACAATAATGTTACCAACTCCAAACTTTTGAACTTTTGTGTATTTTCTAAAACTATATATATATATATATATATAGTCATGCTGATCAACAGCATATATATATATCACAAAACTGCTGCATAAAGCATCCCATTTTATTCAAAATGTCTGTGATCAAAAAATCTCAAGCTTCAGCGGAGAGGATCTGTAAACACCACGCCTCCTTAGGCCTTGATCTTTGGAACTTCCTGTGCGTGTCAGGTCTGAGAACCGCACCGATAGAGCTCAGCGTCTCCTGAGGCTGATGGTCAGGCTTCACAGAGTAAGCAATACTCATGCCACTGGCCTGAATTTGTTTCCAGTTCTGCTGAAGAAGACAATATCCCATGAGCTACAGTTGGTGTGCTAGTACACATAATAAAAACCGGCCCCTCATCTCCTGACTCCTGTCTGTTATGTAACAGCAGATAATAACTAGTGGCTTGTTGTCCCTTTTCTTTCTTTTTTAGAGAGGAAATCTGTTAAGTTTCTATCATTATGTAGTGTTAGAATTGTCTTGACGAGCTGGACTGTTACAATTGTTGTAAGGGGCTTTTTGCATTACATAACTGTAACCCTGATTAGACAGAGTCATGTTTCTTACAAAGGCCGTGTTCATGGCTTTGACCAGTGCTTTTGATCTTAGGCCTGTTTGGGTTATATAAAACTTTATGGACATCAGCTAGCAACTTAAAGCCAGTATGCAAACGCTTTGCAAGTGTGCTGTCCTATTCTTAATAGCTGTTAGGTAGTTAGCTATAAGCATGTCAATTGCTTGACTAGCTTGCACAGTTTTCTTTAAACTGTTGATCAGCATGACTGTAGTTCATCTGAAAAGGAGAACTGACAGGTTGTGCAATGTGTTTTTGTGGCAATTTTGCAAACTTGTATTGTGGAATTATTTTCATTCTAATATATCATGACGAAATGCAGTCAAGCTTTTGTAGCTTTAAAGTTATAATACTGTATAATTCTTAACTATTTTTGATCCATTCTAGTTTAAAAAATTATTTAATTATTGTCTTTTTTATGTATATTTATTTATTTGTTTGGAATAAATCAGAGTTCAGAATTATTTACTTGTAAAGATTTAATAGTTCGATTGCGCAAGGATGCATTAAAATGCTCAGAAGTGACTTTAAAGATTTATATGTTACAAAAAAGTATTTATCAATAAAACAATTTCAATAAATCCTGAAAAAATTGGAGCACACTTTCCACAAAATGTTAAGCAGCACAAATGTTTTCAATAGGGGTAGACCGATGTGTGTTTTTCAGGGCCGATACCGCTTATTACAGATCAAGTAAACCGATTTGTTTTTTTTTTTTCTTTTTGGATCCAATATATGTGTCTGGTATAAAAATTTTAATTTAAAAGAATAGTTCACTCAAAAATAAACATTTCCCCATGATTTACTTACCCTCAAGCCATCCTAGGTGTATATGACTAAAATTAAAATTAATTTATCCTGGCTCTTCCAAGCTTTATAATGGTGGTGAATAGTAGCTGATATTTTGAAGCTCCAAAAAGCGCATTTATCCATCGTAAAACTAATCCATACACCTCAGGGAGTTAACACATGTCTTCTGAAGTGGATCCATAGGATTTTTATAACAAAAATATTTATATTTTTCAAATGATAAACTCAAAGCATCGACTTCTGGCAACGGCGTGTGCGCGTTCGGCAAATCAGTTTTGAAAGTTACCGATAATAAAAAAAAAATGCTTAATATCGGCGCTGATAATTGGTGGACCCCTAGTTTTCAACATTGATAAGAAATGTCTCTTGTGCAGTAAATCAGAATCTTAGAATGATTTCTGAAGGATCATGTGACGCTGAATACTAAAGTAATGACTGCTGAAAATATTTTTGCATCCCAGGAATAAATTATATTTAAAAATAGAAAAGCTATCTGAAATTCTTTAAAAACAGTAAAAAATATTATTGATCCTAAACTTTTGAACGATTGTGTACTCTAATTGTAAAAGTTTCGGTTTCTTGGAGGTGGACTTTTTTGCTATGTCAACCTGCAGTAACAGTGATACTTTTACTAAAAAAAAAAAAAAAAAAAAAGAGAGTCCCAGAAGAGCCGCTCCTCTTGAAATCTGATCACAGGAGTTACTAGGCGAAGACTAGCATGTTACAACCAGGTAGAAACAGCAATCTCTCATTTCCCATCACTTGTGATTACATCACTCAAGACAAGCAGTTGAGCAACATATAGATGTTTCTCAATTTCTTCTGGTTTGCTCAATTTGTTTTGAGTGCAGCTTGGTATTTAAGACAGTACATCTAATATAAAGGTTGTAGTTCATTCTACTTGGTAAGTGATGCTTTTCAGAAACCAGATATGCTTCTCTCCATGTCCATTTACCAACCCCCCAACTTTTGTTCCCAATCATCTACCAAGCCTTCAAGGTGACTTTGGGCTTAGATAGACTTCTGTCCCTGTTCTTGGAGAGCTTTAAGACATCTCTTTTTACGTTTCTAAATGGCGTGACTTGTGTTATGACAAGACCATTGCCAAGGTTTATTTTTGCAGCTCGTGGGTCTCTTGGAGCGGTTCCTTTGTGTTATAACATTCTGATGTACACAAACCTGACCAGATACATCACAGCCTACATCAGTCTCTCTAGTATGCTCTGATCTGATAAAGTTCCCACTTGTGAACGTTCACACAAACTACTGGAGGTTCTCTCGGCACAAAGCAGAGCTTTCCTGGCCTTTGGAACCTTGAGTGTGGTAACACAACAGCTGTACAGATTTGCGGCCTAAAAATAGTTGTTTGCTAGTTTTAGTTAATACCACAGCCGGTCTATTTTTAGCCCACCCTCATAGTTGGTGTTGGAAACCTCCATGGACACAGTAGGATTTGGAGAAGACTGTTTAGAAGCATCTCTGAATTCTGAAATTGGATCTGGTGCTATCATTTTAAACACAGACAGTCTTAATTAGCACGCAGTGTTCTCATTAAAAGTGCTTTGTGGCCCCCGACAGTTCAATTAACTATAAGGCAACAAGTCGTATTGGGTTTTTATCTCACCTTTATTTCCAAAGAGGTCCTGTTGAATGTGCTAGTTCTCATTTAAATGCCAATGAAGCTTCTAATATTGTAGGATGATGTAATGGTTAAAGATCTTGGGTGGTAACCGAAAGCTTGTAGGTTTTTTTTTGCAAGGATCCTTTACCATTGTGACATTAAGCAAAGCACTTAATCCCAGGTTGCGCTGGTGATGTGTAACGTAACGTGTTAAATTGATAAAAGCATCTGCTAATTGAGTACTTAGAACTTAGCAATCATGAATTTCCTTTTGCAACTTTACTTCCATAACTTTACTTCCGTAATTTGACGTGCTAGTGTGTGAAACAGGAAACTAAAATTATAAAAAAAATATACAACAAGGCTTTAATTTGTCCACAGGAATTGTAAAGTTGTAACACGTGGATGTTTGATACCAGGATGGACCTAGTCCTAATAATATTTTGCCAGAACAATTAATGGTTGACCAATAAATCGCCAAGTCCAATATATATTTGACAACCCATATTTGGCTTTTTTTTTTTTTTTTATTATCTGCATCATTGTTTTTTTCTGTTTGGCTGATAAGTTTCAGAAGTGTGACTTTTTTCACAGCACTAAAAACGGTTGTTTTTTCCCTCCATATTAATTCATGTTATGTCTAATATTTTATTTAATAGAACTGTTAAAGAAAATAAATTATATATGGAAAAAGTCGTATAGCATTTGCCTTTCTATTATTAGTAAATTAAAAAAGTATGTATTTTTTCATGTTGATTCATTTTCGCATTATTTCTAATTTTGTAAGTACTATGTAAAATATAAATGTAATTGCAGCAATTGTTATGCATGTTATTTGCTGTCTGTAAATTACTGTGAAATCCTATATCAGCTTTATGTCAGCCATTGGCCTGCTCTAGATATTAGCTTTTGCATCAGCAATAAAAAAAAAAAAGGAAATTGCATTGTTATTTTGGCTGACCACTAAAAATTGTGAATAGTGAATAGAAGTGGTTAACATTATCCAACAGCGTGGTATGGCCTTAGTGACATCATAAGGAAAGGAAAGTCGTTTCAGAGCAAAGACAAAATGTTACGTTTTGTTCGAAGATTACAAAGATCAGGAACATGCATTGTAAACATAATAAATTAGTGATAATAATTAAAATTGACTTATTTGAAGCTTGTTTTGTCTAATTATTTCACTAACTGTGTCTGTCTTTTTCCTTCAGAGCTCATTTGCCGCATTGACGAGCTGCTTTGCCAGGATGAGATTGCCATTCTCAGTTTTGAGGCCATCCGCAACATTCACAAGCTAATGGACGATGATGACAATGGGAATGTGGATGTTGTGGAAACCGATGGGGTCAGTGAATTACTTTTAAACCTGCTTCTAAGTGGTTAACTTTTGGTTAAATAGGCAGTTGGTTGACCTTTGTTCTCTTCTAACCTCACTCTTAGGGTGGTTGATTAAGCAGCTGATTCGTTTTTTCATATAGCATTAACGTTCAAGTCAGCAGAATGAGTAACCTGCAGCAGGCTAATAGGTATCCTGATGCTTTTTGCCACTTGTAATAGTGTTAATTTATTTTATGCTTTTCATTTTGCAAGCTGTCTGTTTATTTACATTGTGGGATGCAACAGTGACTGGCTTGATTTTAGAAGTATTTTTTCAAATTTACTTTCTCCAAAAATGGATGAACCATGACGGCTAGCTCTGAGAATATTTTAAAAATGACACATTTTTATTTGATAAGTTAAGATAAAAAATCCTCTAAATTAATCTGACAACCTTCTTTAAAATATGCATTTTTGTCAGGCTCTGATGTGTAGGTTTCTATGTAAGTAGTAGTACTTCTGATTGGGCTGAGGGTGGGATTTTTAGCGAGTTTGAAGTAAAAGTATTTGATGGATGTATAATGTGTCGAGCAGTCACTCAGTATCATTATTTTATTTTTGACCGAGATTGCTTTTAGTTGTTTTTGCAACTCTTCATCTGCATAAAATATAAAAAATGTATGTAAACATATGAAACGGGTGCAAGACTGTACTTAATTTCTTTTATGAATAAATTATTAATTAAATTCTTTTATTAATGAAACTGTTGTAAAATCAATATTTACATTATGTAGTAATAATAACAACAATAATATAACAATAATATTATTTATAGGTTAATCAGAATTATTTTATTTTATTTTTTCTGTGATTTTTGGATAATGGATTATGTAATTCCTTACTGAAAATTTGGTGTATTTTATGTATGGACATATTTATATTTTTTTATATATATATATATATATATATATATATATAATATTTATTTATTTTTCTCTAAAAAAAACGGTCCGTTTTAGCAGTTTAAGATCATAGTGCTCCGCATCCTTTTAACCTACTCTAAGGATGGCTGTAATAATAAGATTTGGCTAATTTGTCCTGTCTAATGCTCTTTCCAGTGATCTAGGCTTGCTGAAGCATTAGTACAAACTTGTATGACGTGGTGCAGCAGTGCGTGTCATGGTTGGTGTTATTTTGCTCTTTGGGCTGCAAGGTGCAGGAAACCAGAAGCCATCTCACTGTGCTATTCTGAGTCAGGTGGTCTGCAGAGGCCATAACCGCTAATTCAACCCTGTGTGTAGGTGTCTCGCAGAATGAGTGCTCATCTAGGATCAGCCTGACCTGTTACTAAATAAATCCACTGATTACGAGGGATAAAAGACGAAAGAAGTGCTGGTCATTTGTCATGTGCTTTTGACCCTCATCTTAAAGACTTTTGCCCTGCTGGTTTTGATGGAATACATTTGTCAGCGTTCTACCGCCCAAGGATATGACATGCAAACTATTCTTGTGAAGTGACATATTTTTGCTCTTTTTCTCAGCTGCTCTCACTAGTCACATCTCATTATTGAGCTCCAGAAACACACTTGAGGCATTGTTTTCAGTACTAGTCAGGGGGGTGTTCCATAAAACAAGTTTACCAAATAAGCCAGGCTTATTTCAGTTAGTCTGACTTATTGTCACTTGATTTGGCTCAAAATAAGCCAGACTAACTGAAATAAGCCTGGCTTATTGAGTAAACTTGTTTTATGGAACACCCCCCAGGAGTAAAGATAAGTCAAGATAGTTATGATGCTAGTCGTTCAACAACCAAATCACTTATTTTATCTAGATGTTCTAATTTCTAATATTTAATATTAGTACTAGTAGTAACTAGGGCTACATTTTCTTAATATTAAGCCTAAAATATGTTTTAATGTTAAAGTGTACCTAAAGTATACTTGAAATAGTTCCACTTTAGCACAATCAAATATACTTAAATATATCTTTAGTTGGACTTCAGCACTACTTCTGCGCAATTAAATAAGTTGTTCCAATTTAGCAGACTTTAAATATACCAGTTTATTATGCTAAAAGTACAATTGCAGGTTATTTGTATTATTTTCAATACATATTTTACAAAATGTGTATTTGTAGTATACTTAGCTTAGTATTTTTTTTTTTAATAGGGTGCCATTTAGTATTTTGTTAATTCAATAATTCTTACTGTATCATATTTGATAAAACATGATTTAATGAATGATCAACATAAAGCTGAAAAGCCTGTTGTTCACAATCCTCCTCATGCCTTTAGCCCTCTGATTGATAGCTCATACTTTTTTTTTACTTTGTGAAAGGCCTTTTTATAAAGTAAACATAGTAACTTTTATATTGGTAGTAATATTTCAACATTAACATTTATTGGACTGAAGCAACTTAGGCTAACGAGTTCAAATTTAAGTATCAAATATGATGCATCAGGCTTAAGTTTATTTGTTCATCTCTCAGTCCCCCTTGTTTTTGCTTTGCATTTCAAGTTTTGCACCCACAATAAAAACTATAGAGCTTTGGTAATAAAACTAGGTTTAAATGCCATCTTACTGAGACATACAAATATTTATATACACTTTATGTAACTAGTCTGCTGTACTCTTTTAAAAATCCCATATTTTCCCCATATTTTTAAGTATTATATTATATTAGGTTCAATAAACTGATTAAAAAAAAAAAAAAAAAAAAGAGTATTATGTATTATTTCATACAGGTTAAGTTAGAATTAGTCCTATAATTTTTAAATGTTTTTTTTTTTTTTCAGTGAGCCTGCATTGTTAAATTTTACTGTAATCTGTTTTCCTCTTTTTTTGCCTACTAGCTAGCATTGAACAACACTAACCCACTCAAAACCACAATGAAAGACAAGTCCCAACAGACTCTTTCATTCTTTCAGCAATATGTTCCTAAGCAGTAAACTCACACATTTGCCTTTTATACATCTCTTTTATGAATGATATCCAAAATCTCTGATGCTGTTTTTGAAACCGATGGCCGTGTGCCCGAGGAAAGCCGGTCATCGTGTTGGTTGGGTGTCATTTTGGAAGCATACGCAGGGCCTGCCCCTTCCTGGCATCCTTTCAGTCGAGCCGATATGTTGTGTAGGCGTGCTGTCCTGCTGCATCCAGCGCCTCGAAGCAGCATCAAGACAAATCCGACAGAACGAGAAGCATTCCTGGTATTCTTGTGAGAATCGTTTTTCCAAAATCTCAAAATGACGATTTGATGGCATGTTTAGTGCAGTTTACAATCACAAAATGTGATCATTAGAAACGGTTGCCCTACGTTGAGTGTCTGTTTCCACACAGCATTCTTGCTCATCTCGCTCGACACTTGTCTTTGAGTGGGCATGTTGATGAATGTCTTGGCCTGTGTCTCAAAACCATGACTCATTTTCTTTTTTAACAGCTTGGTGATGGCATTTCCATTTTAATTATTGCTGCTGTGGGAACAAAAGCCACACATCTGTGTCTCAGTATGTCAGTCAAAAGCTGTTTTTGTATGCTGTTAAAAAAAAAAAAAAAAAATGCAGGTGTGATTGGTGTCTAAATATTTACACATTCATGACACATCTCTCACAGCGGTTTGCAGTTTAACCACAGTTTGAAGCTCTTTACCTTTTTTTTAAATACCCTGTGAACTGCGCTCTAACCTTCTGGTGCGTTATGTTGTGTAATCATTTTTGCCATCTGCTGCGTCTGAGCAAACAGAGCCTTTGCTCTCTATATGTTCTGAACGCTCAATGCGTTAATAGACTCTTAATATCTTAATATCGCGTCTGCGTGCAAGATAGACCCTTTCCAATGACTTGGGTTGGCTGGTAAATGTTCCCTAGAGTAAACAGTTTATTGTCATTGAATTAAGTTCTGTTCATTTGCTCACAATGGTCAAACAAATGGTCATTTTCGGTCCAGTAATTTTTTGGTGTGGGTAGGACTATCGGCTTTGGAAACCAAGCGACCAACAAAATTAATTATCGCTTGTCACAGCCAGGTTGAAAAGCTAAGTTACTACATACTATCTGTTAAGGCTGTAAAGGCTTCTGTCATCCATAAGCAAAACTATTATTTATTTATTAATTTATTTGTTTATTTATTATTTTGTAATAATTTTTTTAGAGTTTATACTTTTTTTACATTATTATTATTATTATTATTATTATTATTATTATTATTATTATTATTTTAGTTTTTTACCAATTTATTATATACAGGTCCTTCTCAAAAAATTAGCATATTGTGATAAAGTTCATTATTTTCTGTAATGTACTGATAAACATTAGACTTTCATATATTTTAGATTCATTACACACAACTGAAGTAGTTCAAGCCTATTTTTTGTTTTAATATTGATGATTTTGGCATACAGCTCATGAAAACCCAAAATTCCTATCTCAAAAAATTAGCATATCATGAAAAGGTTCTCTAAACGAGCTATTAACCTAATCATCTGAATCAACTAATTAACTCTAAACACCTGCAAAAGATTCCTGAGGCTTTTAAAAACTCCCAGCCTGGTTCATTACTCAAAACCGCAATCATGGGTAAGACTGCCGACCTGACTGCTGTCCAGAAGGCCATCATTGACGCCCTCAAGCAAGAGGGTAAGACACAGAAAGAAATTTCTGAACGAATAGGCTGTTCCCAGAGTGCTGTATTAAGGCACCTCAGTGGGAAGTCTGTGGGAAGGAAAAAGTGTGGCAGAAAACGCTGCACAACGAGAGGGGGACCTGCGGAGTCTGGAGTAGAAACATCCAGAGCCACCGTGTACAAGCGTGTGCAGGAAATGTCCTACTGGTGCCGCATTCCCCAGGTCAAGCCACTTTTGAACCAGAAACAGCGGCAGAAGCGCCTGACCTGGGCTACAGAGAAGCAGCACTGGACTGTTGCTCAGTGGTCCAAAGTACTTTTTTCGGATGAAAGCAAATTTTGCATGTCATTCGGAAATCAAGGTGCCAGAGTCTGGAGGAAGACTGGGGAGAGGGAAATGCCAAAATGCCTGAAGTCCAGTGTCAAGTACCCACAGTCAGTGATGGTCTGGGGTGCCATGTCAGCTGCTGGTGTTGGTCCACTGTGTTTTATCAAGGGCAGGGTCAATGCAGCTAGCTATCAGGAGATTTTGGAGCACTTCATGCTTCCATCTGCTGAAAAGCTTAATGGAGATGAAGATTTCATTTTTCAGCACGACCTGGCACCTGCTCACAGTGCCAAAACCACTGGTAAATGGTTTACTGACCATGGTATTACTGTGCTCAATTGGCCTGCCAACTCTCCTGACCTGAACCCCATAGAGAATCTGTGGGATATTGTGAAGAGAAAGTTGAGAGACGCAAGACCCAACACTCTGGATGAGCTTAAGGCCGCTATCGAAGCATCCTGGGCCTCCATAACACCTCAGCAGTGCCACAGGCTGATTGCCTTCATGCCACGCCGCATTGAAGCAGTCATTTCTGCAAAAGGATTCCTGACCAAGTATTGAGTGCATAACTGAACATAATTATTTGAAGGTTGACTTTTTTTGTATTAAAAACACTTTTCTTTTATTGGTCGGATGAAATATGCTAATTTTTTGAGATAGGAATTTTGGGTTTTCATGAGCTGTATGCCAAAATCATCAATATTAAAACAATAAAAGGCTTGAACTACTTCAGTTGTGTGTAATGAATCTAAAATATATGAAAGTCTAATGTTTATCAGTACATTACAGAAAATAATGAACTTTATCACAATACGCTAATTTTTTGAGAAGGACCTGTATATAAAAAAAAAAAAAATATATATATATATATATATATATATATATATATATATATATATATTATATAAAATTTGAAATAAAATGCAATAAATAAATACATACATAATTTTATATATATATATATATATGTATTTATTTATTTATTTATTGCATTTTATTTCAAATTATATATGCATTTATTTATTCATTGCATTTTATTTCAAATTATATATATTAGAGGTCGACCGATATGGCATTTTCTATTGCCGATGTTTAGGGGTCAGGGTCAGCCGATGGCCGATATGGGCTGCCGATTTTTGGGTGGTGGATATTTTTAAGTTTTTCCCTCAATTTGCATGCTAAAATGTAGGGCTGCTCGATTTTTGCAAAAATCTTAATCACGATTATTTTGGTCAATATTGGTATCACGATTATTTAACGCGATTATGAGTGCGTCCGGAATATATAGGCTATTTTATTATTTTAGCCCATTTTTTGGCTGGGAATTGGCCAATTTTCATGTAATAGTTCAGACGTGCCTGTTTTAGGCTTCTCCTTATTTTTATATTTTAGACATCCATCAATATGGTGATTAAAAAAAATTGCCGTGCTATTAAGACTTCACTTTCACTTTGCAGAGCGATTCGGACGGCGTATAGTGTCTCAGCCAGCAGCAGCATTCCTTCAGTGCAGCTTCACGTTCGAACAACAGACTGAAACTTGCCACAAAGCACCGACAAAAATAAATAATGAATGCGTCAGTGGGAAATAGTAATGAGATTTTTGAATTATGAATAAACTATTCTGAGTCAGTGTCACAAATATCCCGACTGGCAATCTCTTTGACGCGCCTTAAATGTTAGATCTTTACGCAGTACATAATGAATTTTTTTTTTGGTTTGTTTCATTAAGTAATAATCTAAATCTTTCTATATATGTATTTATCATGTCTGAAAAAATTAAAGTGACGACGCTGGCGCCTCTATGTATTGCAAAGCGGTTTTAGCATTCACTCTTCGCACAAACAAGTGGACATGCGCCTAATATCGCACATTTATCTAGGTTTGACGTTTAAATAAACATTGTTTTATACTTGAACTTTTTTATATCTATAGATTTTATTTTAGGCCGTGATGATTTAAGAAGCCACTGATCAAACAGACTATGTCTTCCGCTGGCCGCTGTTCGTTACTTAAAAAAAAAAAAAAAAAAACTTATAGCCAGCCTATTTAAAAAGCAAACAAAAAAATCATCCCAACAATTTTCCAAATTAACTTAATAAAAATACGAAACGAAATATAAGTCTAATTACTTTGCCATTACATACAAAACTGAACTATTTTAGTAGCTGCTTAACGTTCATTTTACTTGTCCGTGTTCTGTTCCGTCAGTGAGGGGCTAGTGTCTCTGACCGCTCATAACAGCTCAAATTCTAAAATCAATCCTACTAAAATGTCACAATAACATTAAGTGGATGCACAACATTTCTAAACTTACCATCTTCATAAATAAAGAAGAAAATCATGTATGTATGGTGTTGTCTAACTGCAGCTCAGTGATTCTCGGCCACGTATGGATAACCGCATTCATTTATTTGATCCGCTCCATCTGCATCCTTATATAGCTTATTTAGTTTCACTTTAGCACAAGAGACCAACTACTATGGAATAAATATTTTCAGCCTCTCACACACACATTTTTTTAATTATTGTTAAGAGATTTACACTTTAATCCATTTTGTTCTGAGCGCATTTAAGATTTTTTTGAAAAAAAAGGAGTTTTTCTCTCCTTTACATGGAGAGAAAAACTCTAAATTTTTTTATGTTCACACAGTGCTGTCAGTTAAGTGGCTCAAGCAAACACGTCCCCCCCAGCCGCGTCGGCCGACCTCTAATATAAATAAATAAATAAAAAAAAAAAATATATATATATATATATATATATATATATATATATATATATATATATATATATATATATATATATATATATATATATATATATATATATATATATATATATATATATATATATATATATAATTTGAAATAAAATGCAATAAATAAATGCATACAGAATTTTTACACACACACACACACACACACACACACACACACATACATATATATATATATATATATATATATATATATATATATATATATATATATATATATATATATATATATATATATATATATTATTTTTATAGTATTTTATTGGCATCTGATATCTTCAATATACTATGGTAACACTATAGTACTTAGAAGAGCTGCATTAAGTCTCTACTTGTGACAGTTTGTGCTGATATACACAACAAAATTCTTCTGCACATCTCCATCTCAAGGTCTTTATTAAGGAAATATGAAAATAAATAGATATCTGCTCTCCAGATCTTTTATAAAGGAAATATATGTATCTGCTAGTGGAGAATATTGGAATCCCATTCAAAGTTTTCAATTTCTTCTGAATGCGCTGCTATCCTTGAGCTGCTGATTGGAATGTATTTCATTTGTTCCCTGTTATCCGACAGTTTTTAAGAGAGGACCTCAACTACCATGACCCCAAAGCCAAGCACAACAGTTTCCACGGTGATGACCAACTCATAAGCGTGGAGGACCTGTGGAACGCCTGGAAGAGTTCAGAAGGTGAGAGCGACACTTTCATAATAAGCCATTAATGCAGAAACCTGCTTGTCATGCTTTTCTCACATGCAATGTGGAATATGCTGTACGTTTTCATGAGAAACCGATCATCGGTTGACCTTTGCTAATGCAGACTCACATTCTTAGAAGACTTTTGCTGACTTTAAAACAGAGTCAAATTTTTTACAGTTGGCTGCACAGTGTGCTTCAAACTGTGCAGCTGGATAAAATGCTGCAAGGAAAATAGGTTAATTATCTAATATATAGGCCAAATTTATTTTACTATCGAATTTTTGGGTATGTATCATGATAACAACATGGGTTTCTTTTAAGCTACTTCACCACGTTAATATGATGGTAAAGAAATATATCTGAAATATTTATTTTATTTTCTAGTTGTAGTCTTAATATGTATATCTCAATGTATTATGGTACAGTCATAATACTAGAGCATGGTACTTTTTGTAGAGCTTGTGTTGTGTTAAGTGTTAACTTAAATGGGCCTCTTAACAGCCGGAGTGTGAACACTTAGGGAGCCACTTTTCAGTTGTTTTCAACACCTCGTCCAAATCCAGATAAACTCCAGATCTACTCCAGTACTCTCAACATGTGCGTCCTGCTCATAAATGTACAGTATTGAATGAGGCCTTGGTAAAACGAATGCTAAAAGGGAATAAAAGCATGCTGCTTGCTGCAGAGTATATACTTTTGCATAATGCAGTGATTGTGGACCAAAATGTGTCACATGTTTGTTTCAGAAAGAAAAAGAAATGGTACTGATTTAAGTAATTATATATGTGACCCTGGACCACAAAACCAGTGATAAGTCGCTGGGGTATATTTGTAGCAATAGCCGAAAATACATTGAATGGGTCTAAATTAGTGATTTTTCTTTTATGCCAAAAATCATTAAGATATTAAGTAAAGATCATGTTCCATGATGATATTTTGTAAGTTTCCTACCATAAACATGTCAACTTAATTTTTGAAAAGTAATGTGCATTGCTAAGAACTTCATTTGGAAAACTTTAAAGGTGATTTTCTCAATATTTTTATTTTTTTTGCACCCTGAGGTTCCAGATTTTCAAATATTGTCATATCTTAACAAACCATATATCAATGCAAAGCTTATTTATTCAGCTTTCAGATAATGTATAAATCTTAATTTAAAAAAAATTGAACCCTTATGACTGGTTTTGTGGTCCAGGGTCACATATTAGTGTGAAATTAGGACAACTCAATAAATTGGCCTATCGAGTTTCAGTATGAGAGAAAACATTTCCCATATATTTAGTTGTTAAGGGAAGAGGCTGATGAGAGTGTTTGATGACCTCATTCTCAAATCATGAACAAGACAATGCATAGTAACAGAATATACTAGTTATTCAGGAACAAACTTGGCAGTTAGAAATGTATCTACTTTAAAGCGAGAAGCGTATTGTGGCTGCCTCATTAATTATCCCATTATAATTAATGCAGTGATAATTTAGTGCATTAAAAGGTTATGTACATTACCTTTTAAAAGTTTGGGGTCAATAAGATTTATGCATTCATATATATATATATATATATATATATATATATATATATATATATTTATATTTATATTTATATTTATATTTATACATATACATATACACATACACATATATTCTCAGCCATTACTCCAGTGTCACATGATCCTTCAGAAATCATTGTAATATGCTGATTTATTAATAATAGTTTAATATATTTTTGGAACCAGTGATTCTTTTTGTCAGGATTCTTTGAATAAAAAGTAAAAAAAAAACAGCATTTATTCAAAGTAGAAATCTGTTCTAATAATATTTAACACATCCTTGGCTAATAAAAGTATGAATTTCTTTCAAAGAATGGAAGAAGGAAAAAAATTACTGACCCCAAACTTTGAACGGTGGTGTATGTTGTCACAAAAGATTCCTATTTTAAATAAATGCTGTTCTTTTTAATGGTTTATTCATCAAAGAATCCTGAGAAAAATATCACAGGTTCCAAATAATATATAAAGTAGCACAAGTAGCATTGATAATAAATATTAGAATTATTCTAAAGGATCATGTGACACTGAAAACTGGAGTAATGATGCTGAAAATTCAGCTTTTCATCACTGGAATAAATTGTATTTTAAAGTATGTTAAAATAGAAAACCACTATTTTAAATGCCAATAATATATAATATTTCACAATATTACTGTTTTTTTCTGTATTTTTAAATAAATAAATATATATAAATATAAAAAAAATATTTATATATACACATGCATGCATACATACACATACAGTATATATGTGTGTGTATGTATATATGTAGATAGCTGTTTTTTTTCTTCAAGTAAATAATTTGATCAAAAAGCGACAGAAAACACATTTATAAAGTTACATAGATTTTTATTTTAAATGAATGCTCTCATATAGAACTTTCTATTCACCAAAGACTCTCTGTTTCCACCAAAATATTAATATTGTTATTTATTGTATTTGTGTATTAAATCAGTTTTTCAGATCTTAAATCTGTTATCCTACTTAATGGTTGCGCTTAGTGTCAATATTGGTAAAAAAAAATGTAAAATATAGGTTAAAAACTCTCGCTGTTGCATGTGATCTTCCTCTCAGCGGCCTTGTTCTGTCACTCTATATGCGCAAGCATTTACTCTAGATTCTTACTATTATGTTATTAATGAGAAAGTATTAACAGGATTGGAAAAAAAAGCGACATATGGAAATGACATCCGTTAGAGGCTCTAAATTTCGGTTTCGATTAATTGTCCAGTCTTACATTTTGGCAAATATTATATTCTTGGATCTGACTATAAACCCTCCACGATGTCTGTGTAGGCTTCAGATATTCTCTCTGTGTTTTCTCTGGTCCTCATTTTCTCTCTCTCTTTATTTCTCTCTCTGGTCTTTTTTATCCTGCATTGCAGCTCTTCCTCAAAGCACAGCTGAAGAGCCAAGGCTATGAAAGCTGATCTGTCCCAGCCGAGCAGCACACACACACACACACACACACACACACACACACACACACACACACACACACACACACTGAGCAGTGTTTTGTGCCAGGGTCAGGCGAGAGAGATATACTCTTACAGTGTTTTTATTGAGAGCTGACAGTGTCTGCTTTTTTTCGAATGCGGTGTGACAGTGAATATCTGTGTTATTTATGACTGTGTAATGTTTATACGCCATTAAAATGTGATGTTACTGGATGATTTTTATGCCAGCTGTCACTGTGCTCTGCATGCTTTATTTTTGGTGTCTTTTTCCCTTTTCATTCAAATATCATGGGCAGTTTTGATCGCTCAGTGTGTCATTGCCTTTGATGGCTGATTAATTGCAATTAGGGGTGGGTGATATGGCAAAAATATCAAATCAGAAATTTCACGAATTTATCACTATTCATGTTGGTTTTACTATATTTTGCAAGTTGTCTGAGCAGTACAGCCAATCTATTTTCCCTATTTTAAAACCAAAGCCTTACAAGATAACAAAATATAAAATAAAAAGAATGGCATATGTTTAGGCCAAATTGGGTGAAGAAAAATTACTTTTTTTTTATCTTTGTTATTAAAAAAAATAAGAACAAAGATGGGCCAAATGTTACAAATACACATAATATACAAAATAAAACAAACTTTAATTTTCAGGTACAGTAGGTGTGTTTAGCAGGAAATTTAATGAAATAAAACACTATATACATAAATTACAGGTCCTTCTCAAAAAATTAGCATATTGTGATAAAGTTCATTATTTTCTGTAATGTACTGATAAACATTAGACTTTCATATATTTTAGATTCATTACACACAACTCGAAGTAGTTCAAGCCTTTTATTGTTTTAATATTGATGATTTTGGCATACAGCTCATGAAAACCCAAAATTCCTATCTCAAAAAATTAGCATATTTCATCCGACCAATAAAAGAAAAGTTTTTAATACAAAAAAAGTCAACCTTCAAATAATTATGTTCAGTTATTCACTCAATACTTGGTCGGGAATCCTTTTGCAGAAATGACTGCTTCAATGCGGCGTGGCATGGAGGCAATCAGCCTGTGGCACTGCTGAGGTGTTATGGAGGCCCAGGATGCTTCGATAGCGGCCTTAAGCTCAACCAGAGTGTTGGGTATTGCGTCTCTCAACTTTCTCTTCACAATATCCCACAGATTCTCTATGGGGTTCAGGTCAGGAGAGTTGGCAGGCCAATTGAGCACAGTAATACCATGGTCAGTAAACCATTTACCAGTGGTTTTGGCACTGTGAGCAGGTGCCAGGTCGTGCTGAAAAATGAAATCTTCATCTCCATAAAGCTTTTCAGCAGATGGAAGCATGAAGTGCTCCAAAATCTCCTGATAGCTAGCTGCATTGACCCTGCCCTTGATAAAACACAGTGGACCAACACCAGCAGCTGACATGGCACCCCAGACCATCACTGACTGTGGGTACTTGACACTGGACTTCAGGCATTTTGGCATTTCCCTCTCCCCAGTCTTCCTCCAGACTCTGGCACCTTGATTTCCGAATGACATGCAAAATTTGCTTTCATCCGAAAAAAGTACTTTGGACCACTGAGCAACAGTCCAGTGCTGCTTCTCTGTAGCCCAGGTCAGGCGCTTCTGCCACTGTTTCTGGTTCAAAAGTGGCTTGACCTGGGGAATGCGGCACCTGTAGCCCATTTCCTGCACACGTCTGTACACGGTGGCTCTGGATGTTTCTACTCCAGACTCAGTCCACTGCTTCCGCAGGTCCCCCAAGGTCTGGAATCGGTCCTTCTCCACAATCTTCCTCAGGGTCCGGTCACCTCTTCTCGTTGTGCAGCGTTTTCTGCCACACTTTTTCCTTCCCACAGACCTCTTGCTTGAGGGTGTCAATGATGGCCTTCTGGACAGCAGTCAGGTCGGCAGTCTTACCCACGATTGCGGTTTTGAGTAATGAACCAGGCTGGGAGTTTTTAAAAGCCTCAGGAATCTTTTGCAGGTGTTTAGAGTTAATTAGTTGATTCAGATGATTAGGTTAATAGCTCGTTTAGAGAACCTTTTCATGATATGCTAATTTTTTGAGATAGGAATTTTGGGTTTTCATGAGCTGTATGCCAAAATCATCAATATTAAAACAATAAAAGGCTTGAACTACTTCGAGTTGTGTGTAATGAATCTAAAATATATGAAAGTCTAATGTTTATCAGTACATTACAGAAAATAATGAACTTTATCACAATATGCAAATTTTTTGAGAAGGACCTGTATACATTGACTCTTATATATATTTAAGTTCTGCAGTCAAGAGCAATGAGGGATTTTTTTTTTTTTTAATACATAAAACATGTTGAATATAAAACATATTTTGAAGTTGCAGGGTCTCCCCAGTTACTTCCATAGTATTTTATTTATTTTTTCCCACTATCAAAGTCAGTGGGGACCAGCTACTGTTATCCACATTCTTCAAAATATATTATTTTGTGTTTAGCACAAGAAAAAAATTAATAGAGGTAATAGAGAGTAAACTTTTGGCTGAACTGTCCCTTTAATGACAATCGGCAGCATATTTAGTTCTGTCTCTTTAAGAGACGCATCTAATATACTGCACGCATCTAATATACTGGCATCTGTTTTTCTCTTAACTGTTAACTTTCACTTTAGACATAACCAACCATGTTTATGTGTGATCCATGTGTTTTTGACAGTATTAGCAAATCAGACACTAAAGATAGCTTAATCCAGTAATGTTGTGTTGTACAGTATATTACGATGGAGGCACGCTGTAGCGCGATACTACGATATTTTTTCAAAAGCAGATCGTGGAGACATTTTAATAGTCCGCGATCAAAAATCGGCATGTTGCACACCCCTAATTGCAATGAAACTCATTTTTGTTTTTATTATTACTTAGCTTTTATTAACTCATAAATCCCCCACAGCTTCCTCATAAACCCGTTTGAGGAAGCTTGTTCTAAAAAAAAAAAAAAAAAAAAAAAAAAAAAAAAAAAAAAATATATATATATATATATATATATATATATATATATATATATATATATATATATATATATATATATATATATATATATATATATATATATATATATATATATATATATATATATATATATATATATATATAATGAGTTCAGTCTGACATGAAAGATTTGACTTTTACCCAAGATCGCACCAGACTCCTATTGTACAAACAACAATTGTAAAGGCCAGAAAAAATGTATCATTCTGATAATTTATCAGTTGATTAACACAGATTAAATTCAGCATGGAGAAGCTTCTTCAGAATCAGATATTGACACTCTTAGTCACACTGCTCTATTTGCTGCAGACCTCTGATAATGTAACAATTTGTTTTTTAAAAACTGTCACGATTCTTATTAAATTAAAAGCTCCATTAGGATACTCATTTTAAGTCAAAGCCACCCACTTTTGGTCACACGTTGTATTACACCGATAAATGAGTTCTGATATGTGATGATGTTAATGAATCTGGCTTAATTCTAGCTTTGTGTTTTTGTTCCCCCAGTGTACAACTGGACAGTGGATGAGGTTGTGAAGTGGCTTATCGGCTATGTGGAGCTGCCACAATATGAGGAAGCCTTCCGGAAGTTGAATTTCAATGGTACCTCCATGCCACGGTGAGTAAGGATCCAAATAAAGGCCCACTGAAGTGCCTTGAAATGCGCAGCATTGTTCTGTTAACACGCATGTATTATTGCGTGATGTAATTTTAACTGAAATGGGAAGGCAGGACAGGGCATATCAAGCAGTACCCCTTTTTTAAATAGCCAGTAGCATTTTATGTCACCACTTGGACCACAGCCGTTGAGGTCAGTAAAGCTGAATTTGACTGCATATGACAGCCACAATCTCATCTATATCGCTAAGTATAGGATTCTAGGTAGAATTCAGATGGGTTTGTTACATTTTGTGGTCTGCACTGATTCATGCATTCGATCCACTCCGTGCAATTGGTGTCTTTAGACTGCAGCAGACTGTCTGCACGCTGCAGTGGTTTGTGTGACACAGCGCCCTAATGAAAAGCATATTTACACTAAATCGTTCCTGATCCCCCCATATAGTGTGGTACGTACTAGGGTTGGCGATATGGCAAAAGAAATTTAATTAACAAACAAAAGTAAAACGCTATATACAAATATTATACATTGACTCTTATTAAAGCAAGTGTATTAAAGTTCTTCAGTCAAGAGCAGTGAGTGATTTTTCTTTGTTTTATTTTATTATCGTTCCCTCAACCAAAAATGACAAGTCTCAAATTAGTTTCTTTCTTCTGTTGAACTTATTTTGCAGAATGTGGGTAAAGTTGCTGGTCCCCAGTTACTTCCATAGTATTTTTTTTTTCTCTCCCACTATCAAAGTGAGTGGGGACCAGCTACTGTTCTTCAAAAATATATTTTGTGTTCAGCACCAAAAAAAAAAAAAAAACATTAGTAGAGGTTTAACCATAGACTGTAAAAAAACATGGACGTAGTGTCCGTGACGTCAGTCGTAGGATTCTGAAGAGCGTTTTTGAAGCCGCCATCTTAGCAGCGCGTCACCGCGCGTCACTCCCGGATATTCGAAAATAGGCGAAGAGGCGGGACCTACAGTCTATGGGCGGGACGTGGGTTTGATATTTTATTTGATCATTTTAAGAAATAATCACGAAAATAAACAGACTGCATAAAACAAAAGCAGAAACACGGTAGAGATGCCAGCGGCTGAGGCCTGAGGTGACATGACAGCAGATAGAGAAGGCAACATCAATTCACCTGTCACTCAAGTGGCCACGCCCTTAATTATGCAGAACTTTAAGGCTTAATATAGTTTAAACGGATGAGTTATAAAAAAATTCACCCCCCTCCCAGTTGTCATGAAGGGCAAAATTAGCTATATAGACCAAAATCATTTTTTGAACCAGGCTGTAAACATGTTTTTTTCTGTTGTGAAGTTGGGCATTTTAACATGGGGAGTCTATGGGATTAACTCCCTTTTTGCAGCCAGCCTCCAGCGGCCAGTCGATGAATTGCAGTTTTAGTCACTTCCGTATTGGCTTCACGAGAGAAAGCGGGAGGTTGCCGCTTGGGTTTAACTCACAACATGAGAGTTAGTAAATTTTTTGGTGAACTGCCCCTTTAATGACAATCAGCAGCATGTTTAGTTCTGTCGCTTTAAGAGCTGCACACATCTGATATACAGGTGCGCATCCCTTTTCCTCTCAACTTTTTTTTATGTCACTTTAGACGTGACCAACTGTGTTTATATGTAATCCTTGTGTGTTTTTGACAGTAGTAGCGAATCAGACGCGAAAGATACGTTAATCAGGCGCTGTTTGACAGGCTTTTAGCACACGCTTTTCATGTGTACGCGCTCATGAAGCGCATGCCAGAACAGCGTGCAAACGAAATTTGCTGGAAAGTAGCCACGGAACGTTGGCTAAATGTCTGATGCATATGGCACACTTATCTGGAAACACTTCAGGAGTTTTGAAGTCGTCATCAGGTTAGATTATACGGGATTTCCGGGAGATGTGTAAGACGTTCTTTAATGTTACGCCTGAAAACAAAAATGCCCTGGCGCCCAGCCCCTTCACAAAAGAAGAAAGTAGTTGTGTTTACAACTGTGACGACGAGCACCTATTAGGATCAACTAAATGCTGGATTTTTCAAAAGAAAGTGAAAAGTTTAAATCTAGGTCTTTAAATTATGTCACACATCGGTCTGTTATTGTGACGACATTTCCACGCCCCAAACATGATGTGGCACAAAATGAAGCGTGATTGGTTGCTTTACCTGTCAGTCATATGGCCTAATGGGCAGGTCTTGGCCATTCAAAGTGGCCAAAGTTCCCAGACCTTCTGCCGTCAGTCTGAAGCACTGGCTTCACGAGACTAGCTGGAAAGATGCCAAAGTTCATCTGAGGCTGTATCTCTGCAAAGCTTTGAAATATTTGCACCAAACTTTGTATGTACACTGACCACACCACATCAATTTTGTAACAGCACCACCTATTGGTCAAGGGTAGTGAACCATTCATTAACCTTTAATTATGAAATTTCCAAAAATGCTAATAATTTTTGATTGCATCAGCCTATTATAATAAAACTGGTCTCAATATATTCCTTGGATCAGGCAGACAACATAGATGCCAATTATTTCATTGTGGGCCAAACTTCCTGCCCGCCATTTTGATTTATGTTGAAAACTTAACTTTTTTTAAACTCCTCTTCGACCAGTGGTCCGATTTTCACCAAAATCAAATCAGATCATCATCAGACCATGCTGGCAAAAAGTTATGGATTTCATGTCGATAGACAAACTGTTTTTGTATTGCGCCACTACAAAGTTGAGGCATGATGCGAAAATGACTCTGAAGCTATATCTCTGCAATGTTTTGACATATTGACTGGTCAAAAGTGATAAGCCACTAAATCATATTACTATTGGTTGTATTTTATTATTTTTTTTATCCATTTTGATTAAAATCATATTAAAATGGTTTTAATTACTCATTGCTGCAGTTGGTCTGATGCTACCATGCCATGCTTAGCTCCTCATTTTGCCTCTTGTGCTTGACCCTGTAGTTACTGCTTGCAGCTATATTTCTTACTATTAGCAGTTTTGAAAACAGTTGTGCTGCTTTATATTTTTCTGAAAATATTTTAATACATTGCTTTTTTTTTTTTTTAGAATTCTTTGATAAATAAAAACAAATGCAATTGAATGTGTCCTAGCTGAATAAAAGTGTTGATTTCTTTAAATAAAAGTACTTACTGACCCTTAACTTTTGTGTGCAAGTATATAAAATAAAAAATAATAATAATTCTACCCCAGTTTCATATGCACAGTCAACTGGAATTCATGCTAAGCCATTTGTAAATCGGAATCTTTTCCCTAAATTGGTCATTTTTGCTGTTTGGTGATCAAGTACTGAAGAAATTAAACATAGCAGCTTTAAAGAAAAGAGCAGGATGTGGCAAATATATTTGAGACAGTGTGTTCTTAACTTCTGACACGCTGGTTAAATTAGTTTGATCCAAGTGTGACGGGGAAACACTTGACACTTGTCCTAACCAAGCATTTATTCTGCTTTTAGTGAGACGTTTCTTGACACTCCAAACTTGACCGCTGTTGTCATCATTCATGGATTTTAAACCTATTTATTATGGTCAAATGTTTCTTCTTTAGCTCTGAAACTCCTTTTTCTATTCGACTCAGTAAGCCTGGCCTCTTATTCAGAACACATCTGCTGCACTTATCGACTGCTATATTTATTTATTTTTCTCTTTTCTAGATTGGCAGTGAAGAATGTCACTCTGACACAGACTGTCCTGAAAATTCTGGACCGGAGTCACTTACAGAAACTACAGCTCAAGGCTCTGGATACGGTTCTGTTTGGAGCTCCTATGAGTGAGTGAGATTTCCCTCTGGTAGAGCATCATAAACCAAACCAAATATATATATTTTCTAGAAATGTTTATAGCGATCCTTGTTTCTGCTTGGGTGTGATTTATGTTTCACTGTGTAATCTTATCTTAACCTTTAAACGTGTTTAAACGTGAGCTAACTGCTGAGGTGTCCTGTCCCATCAGATGATTGACAGCCCACTCAAACATGCAAATAATCTCAAAAGAACCTGTTTATCTACTTTGTCTTCAGACGTTTTGTCTGCCAGCACTTGTTGATTTATATATGGGAGGAGCAGCAGAAATGCAAACATTGTTGTTTCTTCAGATTTAAGATTGGCGTCTGAGAAAACTGTTAGTTTTAACTAAAAAACTCTTATCATCCAACATGGCTTTAGCATTTAGGGTGTATCACTGTTTAAGATGTTTGTATGCAGGAAGGTCAAATTGTTGTGGTTTTTAATTATTTAGAGACTGAGTAGCTGCACTGTTTAAAAAGTTGGTACATGGTATTTCTTTTTGTTTATGAAAGTGTCACCAAGTCTGCATTTATTTGATCAAAAATATAATAAAAACAGTAATATTGTGAAAAAATGATTACGGTTTAAAATAGCTGAATTAATTCCTGTGTTGAATTTTCAGCATCATTGCTCCAGTCTTCAGTTTCACATCCTTCAGAAATCATTCTAATATGCTGTTTTGTTGCTCAAGAAATATTTTGTCATCAACGCTGAAAACAGTTGCTTAATATTTTTGTGAAAACAGTGATACATTTTCACCATTTTTATATATATATATATATATATATATATATATATATATATATATATATATATATATATATATATATATATATTAGGGCTGTCAAATGATTAATCGCATCCAAAATAAAAGTTTGTTTACATACTATATGCATGTTTACTCTGTATATTCATTGTGTATATATAAAAACACACACATACATGTATATAATTAAAAACACATTTATATGTATATATATTTACACCTGTATACAATTTAGATTATAAATATAAATAGTTTATATATAAATCTTAAAATATTTTTCCTGAATATATACATGAATGTGCTTGTATTTATATATACATAATAAATATACACAGTACACCGACATCTAGTGTGTAAACATAAACTTTTATTTTGGATGTGATTAATCGTGATTAATCGTTTGACAGCCCTAAAAAAAAAAAAAAAAAAAAAAAAATATATATATATATATATATATATATATATATATATATGTATATGTGTGTGTATGTGAAATATTTTTAGAATGTCTTAACTCTGACTTTACTTTTGGTCAATTTAATGCTGAATAAAACTATTAATTTTATTAAATAATTATTAAACATTTTTGTTAATTTTATTAAAAAAAATAAACCCCTAAAACAGGCTAACAAAGGCATTTTTAAGCTAGTCTTATTGCCATAAACATATTGATCAGTGTAATTTCTTCCCCTTTATTTTTCTGCAAAGGTCCATTTTTTTTTTCGTCTTTAAATGTTCTTTGAGACCAATTAGCCAGCATCCACAGGTCTTGCGAGGCTCATAGTCATCCGCTGAAGGCTGAGGGCGAAGCTTTGAGGGCCTGGATAAGGGAGGGTGTAGACGATCACTCTGTATTCTGAGCACACGTCTTTGGCGCACTGAAACGGATACGGCCCGTTGTGTCTAACCCGCCAGAATGCTGCTGTACTAGTTCGGCAGGTTTAGAGGCATTTCTAAAAGAGAGACTTTATGATCTATGCCCTTTTTTTTGTTTCATCGATGCCTTTTGTCTTTACACAAATGCTTGTTCCCAGGTGCACATTCTTACACAATCTGTTGCATTCCTGGGAGTGTTATCTAAAGAATCTGCCTTGACCTGGAAACGGGATCAGTCTGTGCCAGCATGCGCCCTTTCTGTTTGCTGACCATCCATCAGCTCGGATAGCATGTCACAGATTGTACAGTAACCCTGCGATGGGATTTGATTTACGCCACACCCCAGAATACACCGGGGCTGACATAACCATGTGCTTCACATGCCTTTTGTTATGAGTGAGAACAAAGTTCTTTTAGTGCTAGAATAAGAGTGTTTGACATTTTAAGATCTTGATTTAGCACAACGCTAAATGTCTTGCTCAGAATGGCGTTCCAGAACTGGCCAAAGCACTTGTTTTTATTAGTTATGTGACATGTCTTGCCTCCTTTTATTGGCATTGTTTATAAATATTTATTTTGAATTTATAGCTCCATGACAGCGAATTGGCCCAAAAAAGCTGGGTCATCCTGTCAGAGGTGTTGTGAACAATGTGCAGGTCTTCTGTTTTTATGTTATGTGTAAATTTTCTTTTTTTTTTTTTCTTTTTGTATAAAAGAGCTACCATGTGCTTTTAAAATTATAGTCTGTTGTATTATGTAGACATACTCTACAACAACATTCACCATGTGAAGCTATGAAATTCTGAAAAAAAAAAAAAAACTCATCTGCAATAACTATACATGATAAATGTTTACTTTATTGGCTGATATTTGTTTTAAAAATGTAATTAGATTTTTTTTATATTATTATTATTATTATTATTATTATTATTATTCATGTTGTAAATGGACCACTAAACCAGTCTTAAGTAACACACATATAATTGTTGCAATAGCCAAAAATACATTGTATGGGTCAAAATTATCTTTTTTTTTTTTTTTTATATGCCAAAAATCATTATTATATTAAGTAAAGATCATGTTCCATGAAGGTATTTTGTAAATTTCCTTCTGTAAATATATATATATATGTGCATTGCTAAGAAATTTATTTGGACAGTTTTAAAGGCGATTTTTCTCAATATTTTGATAAAAACCACAAGTCTGTGGTTTTCCTGTGAAATTGGGCTACTTTCATACTATTGCCGCAGGTTGTTTTTCATGTCCGCGGTTTGAAACGACCCCAGTAATGTAATATTTTGCCCCTGGAATGCTCATTTTACCAGAAGAACCCCACCACAAATGTGTATTTTACCCCCTGGAGCTTGATGTTAATTATTATTTATTTATTTTTAGGGGACCAGGGGACCCCTCTCGAAATGCTATTGGACTACTTTTGGGCTAGTTTTGAGTAGCAATTGGGTGGGTTTTGTTGTGAAAACCTGGCAACCCTGGTGTGTGTGTGTGTGTGTGTGTGTGTGTGTGTGTTTTTTTTATACAGATATTTTAATTGTTGGTTTATATACATGTTGGGGTCAGTTTTTATGATAGAAATTAATACTTTTTTATTCCGCAATGATGCTTTAAATAAAACTGAAAGTGACAGTTTATATAGGGATTTATAATATTGCATAATATTTATTTGAAGTAAATGCACTTAGTTCACCAAAGAATCCTAAAAACGTGTATAATTTTTCACAAAAGTATTAAGCAGCACAACTGTTTACAACATTTATTATAAATCAGCATATTCAAATGATTTCTGGAGACCTGGAGTAATGAAAATTCAGCTTTAAATAACAGGAATAAATTACATTTTAAAATATATTAAAACCATAATTATTAAAAATTGTAATATTCCACTATTACTGAGCAAAAGAGATTTCGTACAAAAACTAAATTGTACCTATATAATTTCAGCAAATGGTTGTTTATTGATCATTGCATCACATCTCATGCCACGTTTTATTAATTTAAGACCTCTGTAGTTTTCCATCCTCGCTCTAATAGAAAGATAAGGTTCTTGTAAGAACTGAAACTAATAAACTAAAATTCTATCTTGCTCCTTCAAATCCAGCAACCTTCATTTTTTTTTTTTTTAAGCCATTTGCTTTTGACGTTTCCTACTGTGGTTCCTATTAGAAAAAATATCTGCTGTGAGCCATTCAGAGGTCTGAAGAGGAAGTCACAGATAGAGGGTCTGTTTGTGGCAGATTTCATTGTGTAAGTTGACTCTGAAGAGGTCCGGCTTCAGGAAACCAGGGGGGTGGTGCAGCCTGCAAGTGACGGCTCAACGCCACCCTACCGATCTCCAGACACCATTTCCAGCTGCCCTGGTACCTTAAGATAATACCTCCGTCAGTAACACAACTCGTATATGCCTTGTTTTTGTGAAATCACTGACATGGTTAACAGGTTTTAAAAGCCTACGCTTCGATGTTTAACAACAACATTTGAATAATTTGTCTCTAGAGAGTGTCCCATCATAGCCTTCGGCTTTTGAGATGTGTTTTTAATCTTAGTGCAGATGTTCCAGACACATTGAGCTGTGGCTCTCATGTGGGTCATGCAGGTTTAAGTTTGGCCTTCATTTGCATTTTTTTAAACAGTTTTTTTTAATCACTTATGCACATAAAAACTGTGCTTTTTAAAGCAGAAATACAATGAAAACAGTCATATTAAATCTGTTTTCAACGGTTTTCAGCATTGATGATAAAAGGAAATGTTTTTGAGCAGCAAATTAGTATATTAGAATATTAGAATTGAGTGACACTGAGGACTGGTGTAATGATGCTGAAAATCCAGATTACATTTTAAAATATATTAAAATAAAAAGCAGTTATTTTAAATTGTTTAAAATGATTTTTGATTAAATAATTGCAGCTTTGTTGAGTCTTCTTTATAAAAACGGTAAAAATCCTTTGTCTGGTAGTGTATATCCTTGCCTAACAAGGCAAAAAGTGTTTTAGGGTATTCGTTTTTGGTAATCAAAGCTATCAAGTTGATGCAGACCAACTATTTTTTGTGCGAGACAACCGGTCGTGCTCCCTAGAGGAAGATGAGTTGAGGAGAGTGTATTTTTCCATCTCTCAACATTTGTATTTGTGTTTAATCATGGTTATGTACAGAGAGTAAGAAATTGAGTCATCCAGGGTCAGGACTGTGTGCTGTCCCTTGGGTTATTGTTAGGTTAACTGTCTTGCCCAATGCACAGCAGTGGTAAGTATTGCAGGACTGCAACCGCAGAAGCCCCTACAATAAATGCAAATGAACACTTTAACCTTTGCGAGATGAATGCACTGCAGGCTTATACTGTGTTCCGGTACAATATTTGCAAGAAAAAAGCTTTTAATGCCATGCATTAAACCTCTTTGTGGGAAGCCTTTGGACCACTTGCAGAGAAAAGCCTATGTTTTGCTTGCATCGGTTTGCAAACTGAATTTAGATGTTCTACCTCACTGTGCAGAATCACTTCTACTACTACAGCCTACACCGTAGCTTTGCACTCTTACGCAGGTCATGGGATTTGTTCCAAAACCTTTTGAGCTTCCTACATATGCAGCATTTTAAAGCACCATTTGAAAGCTGTTGCAGAAGGTTTCTGTGTTTCATTCAGTACTGAGAAGTATCAGTTCTAAAATGGTTAAATCTGATAATACCCTTTTATTTTGGAACAGACACTGAATCTACTTTGGCTGTTCTAGAGTAAAGCCAAATAAAAATATAATGAGTTCATTTGTGTCCTTAAGCACAGCACTTAACCCCAGGGTTTGTCAAATGACTGCTTGCCTAAAGGATAGTCTGGTTTGTGTCTTTAACAGTGAACAGGCATAACCATCTGAAGGACTTCATGCTGGTGGTGTCAATAGTCATCGGAATGGGAGGCTGCTGGTTCGCTTACATCCAGAACCGGCACTCTAAAGACCACATGAAGAAGATGATGAAAGACCTGGAGAGCCTCCACCGGGCGGAGCAGAGCCTTCACGACCTACAGCAGAAGTGAGAACCTGTCCTGCTGTTTCTCTATTTTTAGATTCTTGGACAAGTATAACGTATAACGAACTCTGTAGTGACTCTCGAAGCACTTGGCAGAGGTGTAAGGTGTTCCTTTGGTTGTCTGCACTGTTTTTAAATAGTTTTTGTGCATTAACATTTATTAGACAGGCATCTGTTTTAAGTGGCATGGAGTTTAACTATGCTTTTGAAAACAGTCACAGCTTGCTTTGATATTCAAATTGATCAGGTTGTGAAATAACCTTGACCTCCAGGTGAGCCTTGTACTCCTTTTCATAATGGATAAAACTACTGACATATATTTATGCACAGGAGTTCATAACGCGAGTATGGCATTGCGTATGATTTGCAGTCACTGACTAAATGGAGTTCCTGTAAGCTTTTATGTCAGATGGATTGCTCTGTTTTTACAGTGTTTAGTGAGCCTGGGCTTCCCTTCAGAGGGAACAGGATATGGAGCCGCATGGGAGTAAAATGCAATACAGAACATCTGTTTAAGAGAAAGAGGGATGGATAGAAAATGAAGTATTTATTGTACGTAATTCATTCATGTATCATTTGTTCTTTCATTCATTCTATCATCATTCGTTCTGTCATCATTCTTTCGTTCGTTTGTTTCATCATTTGTTCAGTCGATCATTCTTTCATTCATTCTATCATCATTTGTTCTTTCCTTCGTTCTGTTATCATTCTTTCATTTGTTTGTTCCATCATTGGTTCTTTCGATCTATATCTATCTATCTTCTATATCATTCGTTCCTTCGTTCTTTTATTCTATCTATCGCTCTGTTGTTCTATCTATCTATCGTACTATCTGTTGTTCTATCACTCTATCTGTCGTTCTATCTATCATTCTATCGTACGTTCTATTGCTCTATCGTATGTTGTATCGTTCTATCTATTGTTCAGTCTATCTATTGTTCTGTCTACCGGTCTATCTTTCTATTTATTGTTCTATCTATCGTTCTATGTATCGTTCTATCTATTGTTCTTTCTACTGTTCTATCTATTCTATCGTTCTATCATTTTATGTATCATTCTATCTATTGTTCTATGTATCGTTCTATGTATCGTTCTTTTTATTTTCTATCTTTCTATCTGTTGTTCTATCTATTCTATCTATCGTTCTATGTATCGTTCTATCTATTGTTCTATGTATGGTTCTATCTATCGTTCTTTCTACCGTTCTATCTTTCTATCTGTTGTTCTATCTATCGTTCTGTCTACCATTCTATCTTTCTATCTATTGTTCTGTTTATCGCTCTATCGTCCTGTTACTGTCTATCGCTCTTTCTATTGTTCTATCTGTCTATTGCTCTGTCTATCACTCTATCTATCCCTCTGTCGCTCTTTCTATCATTCTATCTATATTATCTATTGATCTAGCGTTCTATCATCATTCTTTCTTTCTGTCATCATTCTTTCGCTCTATCATCATTCTTTCTATATCTGTTATTTGTTCTTTTGTTCTATCATTGTTCATTCATTTTATTATCGTTCTTTTGTCATCTATCTATCCATCCTGTCATTCTTTCTGTCATTCTATCATTCTGTCATTCTAACTCTTTCTATCGTTTTGTCATTCCATCTGTCGTTCTATCATTGTAGCTATTGCTCTGTTTATAATTTGTTCATTCTATCTATCATTTGTTAATTAGTTTAATCCATTTATCTGTCTGGCTGTCGTTCAGTTGTTCTAGATGGATCTTTTTTGGTGTGAGAGACTGGAAAAGGTGCCCGTTTCATATAATTAACCATAGTTCACTGCGGATATTTACCCACAAGTGTTAAACACATCAGAAGATGGTGTTTGCAAACCATTACACGTGCGCTGAAAATCTTTAGGAATGTGAGAATGTGGATAATGCTGTGACCCATCCATACCATCCGTCATTCACTAGCTTCCTGTAGAAGTCCTCATGCAGACTCATAGTCTGTCACCTTTTGAGGGAAAGGCACATGAGCAAGTGTGTCCGGAAGAGTTCCTGTATCCCTTTAACATGTGAATGAAGTGTGAGAGCGTGCGTGAAGGGGACGAGGCAGTGGAAACTATGCAGAGTGTGTTTGTTACTGTGGAGGACATCCAGCATGTTGTGTTCTGACACAACCGGCCAAGTCACTGGGTCACGTCTCTGGCGATTGGTGGGTGAGAGGCCTACACTGCTCCGGTTGCCCCTGAGGGAGGTGATTAACCCCGGATACTTCGAATCATCTCAGCTTAAACTCAAGGATAAAAATAAAATGAATGCTGTGGCCAGTTATATCATACATGTACGCATGTCCTTGTGGGCTGTCGTTGACTAAAAAGTACACTTAATTTAACGTAGGCTTGTTTTAGGAACATTTTGAGATGAAACAAAATGTCAGTTTGCCCTTTAAACAAGCTGCAGTGGCCGTTTGTATGTAGGATTTTTTTTTTTCCTCTGTTTGAGACAAATTGTGAAGGCTTATCAAGGCCGCGGCAGTTGAGTCAGGCTTTCCAGCAGTTTCCTGTGTAGGTGTGTTGATGCATTTCACACCAGACAAACCTTATCTCCAACGCTGCCAAATTACCACACGCGCGTCCCTGTCCATTTACTCTGAGTCAGAAATAAGGCGGAATTTAAACTGCCCCTTCTGCATGGCAATTTAACGTTCAGTTTGATTAGAATTGCATGTTATGAAGTCGAATTTTACATTTGCTAAAGGGCGTTTTCAGTTGCTTTAGTGTGCCACAATGAGGTTGCTGGGTCATTCTGAGTTGTGCCAGTGGTATTGGTAGGATGTTTAGATGATTACATTACCAAAGTCAAAAGAATTCACAAGTTTAAAATTATGCACATTCTGTTTTCAGATCATATTTCGTATTTTTACTCATTTGAAAGCAGTATATAGTATTTATACAGCTACTACAAATAATAATATTTTTAGGGATTCACCAAATTTTCAGCCCAAAATGGTGTTTCCCGTTTCCATTTAAAGGTATATCTGATTCTGTTGCATAGAACTAAATAAAAGTAATATATTAATTGTTAATATTATTATATTTTCTGTCCAATTTTGTGTTCTTTTCAGTAATAGTGTGGTTATTTTATTGGCTTGTTTTGTTTTTGTTTTTTGGTATAATTTGAATTGAGTTAAATCAAAAAGTCTTACGAAGTGACTTTATAATATTAAATTAAATAGTAAATAATTATTACAAAGCATTTTCGGTTTAGTTTTTCAGCCAAGTACATCCAGAATTTTTGGTTTTGGCCCAGAATTTTTATTTCAGTGCATACCTTTTATGTAATAAATTATACATGCATGCACTACCAGTCAAATGTTATATATAATAATTTAATATATATTAAATTATAATTTAAAAACTGTTTTCTATTTGATTATATTTTAAAATGTTATTTTATCCTGTGATGGGTACATTTTTGTAATCGCCGTGAAGATAGCCCTGGTGCTGGCATGGCGTAAAAAAGACAATAAATAAATAAATAAATAAATAAATTATCCTGTGATGGTAAAGCTGAATTTTAGCATCATCACTTACTATTTATTTATTGGAAAGGATTTAAAATTGCATTTCAAGATACATTCTAATAGAAACCATTATTTTAAATAGCCGTACAATTTCATAATAATTTCACATATTACAATTTCTTATTGTATTTTTCATTAAACAATTACAGCCATTGTGAGCATTAGAGATTTAAAGAGCATCAAAAATTCTTAGTAATTGTGTTTTATTTGTCCAGAGCAGAAGTATGTATTTCATACGTTTTTTTTTTTTTCTCTTTCTCATTAGCTTTCACAAATTACTTTATTGTAAAGAGTTTAATAGAAAATTACTTGTAAAGCTGTCTTTTATTGTATGTTTGATTAAATAATTACAGCTTTCATGAGCATTAGAGATTTAAAAAGCCCTAAAACATGTTTTATTTTATTGTCCAGAGCAGTAGTGTATATAATTTTATAAATAAATACATTTATTTCATAAGGTTTTTTTTTTTCTCTTTCTCATTAGCTTTCACAAACTACTTAATTGTGAAGAGTTCAATAGAAAAGTACTTGTAAAGCTGTCTTTTACTATATTTTTTATTCAGTAATTACAGCTTTAGAGCATTAGAGATTTTAAAAAGCATTAAAACATATTTTATTTTATTTTATTTTCCAGAGTATTCATTTGGTAAGTAGCTTTCACAAAGTTTTTTTATTGCAAAAAGTTTATTAGAAAAGTACTTGTAAGCTGTCTTTACTACTGTCTTTATTGTAACTGACACTGAGACAAATTACTGAAGAAAGTTTATTACTTGGCAGGATGTTTTATTTATATATATATATATATATATATATATATATATAAATATAAATAAAAAAGAGAATTGAGAAATTGAGAATCTCATTTCAGTTTCCTCTCGGTGTGTTTGAGATCAGCTCACATGACTCTCATGCTTAGAGACCATCCACATTCTCTTCCACAACTCTCACATGGTTGTTTGACCCTCATAAAATCAGATGTGAGAGAATGTTCTTCACATGTATGCAACAGCGATCCGTTTATCTAAGCCTGCATGATTGTGGGAGAGGAATAAAAGAATTTAATTAATTATTGCATGCATAGTCTAGTCTGTTGTTTGTAGCGGCTTTTGTTTTCAAAACTGTACTTTCACTGGCACAAAAGAATGTTTTGTGTGAATGTGCAAGTAAAACAAACAATCATCGTTCATGCTCGAGGGAAAATGACAGTATAGACTAAATGTTTTGTTTGATTATGGAAAAGTTGGTAATTGAAAGATTAGAAAGCGATTACAACTTTAGCTCCCCGATTTCATAATCATTTGAGTTTGAGATTGTGAATGAGACGCCTTGTCTTCCTAAATATTTATTGTTGGCTTGTAACACTGAGGTACGATTACTTGATTTGGAGGATGGTGAATGGCAGGGGTCAGGATTGAGCGCTGCAGATTTTCAGTCTTGGCTGGAAGTTCAGATCGCCTTACACTAGTCCTTCACTCAATGACTACTTCTCCCCCAATCCACCTGTTTCTCTTTCCCTCAGGCCTCCGAAGCCTTCAGTCTGCCATCTTCTGGATGTCAGTGACACTGCATGAGCCATAGGACAGCTGTATCCGTTCAGTCCTAGTCCAAAAGGACCTTCGAAACAGACCTGCCATGAGTTTAAACTGATTTTCTATGCTGTTGCAGAAGCTCAAGTCTGATTTAAGCTTTATTTTAAAAGTTAAATTCCCTGTCATGCTACTTATAATCCTAGAGCTATTGATATTGTGACTTCTGAGGCAGTCCGGTGTCTCCTACTCTTTTGTCATTGGAAATGCTTTAACTGAAGCCCCCAGACAGATAAAGCATTTTCCTCTAAGGAAAGATTGATCTGAGGGTTTATATAGATGCTGCTGGGTAAATCAGGGGCCCCACGGTTCCTCTCTCTGCCGCCAGGAAAAATCGTTAATCCTGTCGTAGCTCAGAGAAAGCCTACAGTTGTCAGTGTTGTTTCCGCTCCTCTTTCCTGCTCAATATGACATCATCCTTTTTTTTTTTTTTTTTTGAAGCCACACCCTGGTTTTGCAATTAGTTTTCTGTAAATGTAGTTTTGGGTTGTGTGTGAAAACTTCACGTGACCATGGCTGCACATATATACAGGTGCATCTCAATAAATTGGAATAATGTTGTGGGGAAAGTTAATTTATTTCAGTAATTCAACTCAAATTGTGTATTAAATGTATTCAATGCACACAGACTGAAGTAGTTTAAGTCTTTGGTTCTTTTAATTGTGATGCTTTTGGCTTACATTTAACAAAAAAACACCAATTCAACAAATCTCAACAATTTAGAATATGGTGACATGTCAATCAACTCAAAACACCACAAAGAATGGACTAAGGCTGGAGTCAAGGCATCAAGAGCCACCACACTCAGACGTGTAAAGGAATTTACAGTTGTCGTATTTCTCTTAAGCCACTTAAGAGATCAGTGTCATCTGCTGGTGTTGGTCCACTGTGTTTTTTGAAAACCCATTTACCAAGGAATTTTAGAGCACTTCATGCTTCCTTCTGCTGACCAGCTTTTTAAATATGCTGATTCCATTTTCCACTGCCAAAAGCACCAAAAGTTGGTTAAATGACCATAGTGTTGGTGTGCTTGACTGGCCAGCAAACTTACCAGACCTAAACCCCATAGAGAATCTATGGGGTATTGTCAAGAGGAAAATGAGAAATTGAGAAATTTGTTGATTTAATACACAAGTTTCACAATTTGAGTTGAATTACTGAAATGAACTTTCTAATTTATTGAGATGCACCTGCATGTACACACAGATATCATAAACCCAGGCAAACATCAAGGATTATTTTATGATGATGTGGCTTCTTAATCTTTTTATAGTTGTTGTTTTGTTTTTTTTCTTGGTAAACCTTTTTTTTTTTTTTCTTTCACTAAACTTATTACCAAAATGAGTATTTGCAGTTAGTAATAGACCAGTATATAACCTATAGTTGACCTTTCTGAGATTATAAAATGACTCGTTCTGTTTTCAGGTATTTTAATTTATTTTATTTTATTTCATTTTATTTTTTAGCAGATTTTTCTTGCTCAAATTATGTGCATTCTGTTTTCAGATTTTATTTCATTGTATTATATTTTTTCCGGAATTATGTACATTCTGTTTTCAGATATTGTTTTTCTGAACTGAGTATTTTTATTTTATTATTTATTTTTTAATATGTTTTATTTTTTTAAACTGTTTTTCCGTGCTCCAGAATTGTACATATTCTGTTTTCAGAATTTATTTGATTGCTCCAGAATTATGCACTTTCTGTTTTCAGTTATTTTTTCTGAACTGAGTATTAATTATTTTTCACTTTTTTTTTTTTTTTCTTCCTCCAGAACTATGCATTCTGTTTTTGGATGTTTTTTTTTTTTACTTAAATCTTTTTTTATTATTAAATTATTATTCATATATTTTATTTTTATCAGTTATTTCTTGCTCCAAAATCATGCACTTTCTGTTTTAAGATATTTTTTCAGAACTCTTTTTTTTTATTATTTATTTTTTTATATTTTTTATTTATTTTAACATATTTTATTTGCTTTATTTCTCCAGAATTATGCACATTCTATTGAGTATTTATTTTATAAATGTTTTTCCCCACATTTTTTCCTTGCTCAAATTATGCACATTCTGAACTTATTTATATTACATATATTTTGAAACTTACCTGTAACAGTCACATTTGCCTTGTGCTTAAGATTTTGTGAAACTATCCTTCTGTGGTGCGTTAAACCTTTTTGAACCTTTAGCCACTTCAGACTCGCTGGCCCTGAAGCTAAAAAGAGCACAGCTGGGTTTAGGGAGCTGCTGTGATTTTAAACTTCTGTTTATCAGACAGGAATTTTATCAAGCATGCCTTAGTTTCCTGTTAGTTTCCTGTCATTAGACACATTTTATTTTAGCATCTTTATCCTTGCATTTTATTTATCTGTATTGTTGCAAACTATCTATTTGCTGAACTGTAGTGTAAACCGTGTCGTTGCATCATAATGAGTGAGATATCAGTGAATGGCTAAGAGCCTATATCCTCTCTAATTACTGATCCCGGCAAGATCACACATGCAGAAATGTCTTAACAGTCTGCTGGTTTTGAATAAAATGGCTCTTAGTGTAAGACTGAACCTGCTTTCTCCAGTCATTCAATCCTTTTAATGCACAAGAATCACCATTGTTAAGAATTGTTGTGTTGCGAGACTGATTTTTTTTTTTTTTCAGGATGTTTTAATAAATGGAAAGTTCAAAAGAACAATTTCTTTTACTTTTTTGTGTAAAAGAAAAAAGATGAATCTTCTACTGAATAAAGGTATTAATTTCTTTAAAAAAAGTCTTACTGACCCTAGAGAGCCTGCAGTTTTGTATTTTTACTCAAATTCCCAGAAGGATCAGTGAAATCAAGGGCGTAAGAACATGGATCCTAAACAAGCGTTAATGTCATTGCAACGGATTATCTCAAGTAGACACATAAACATTCAGTAATGTTGGTCATTCTAGCCGTTCTGTCGTAAGTTTAATGATTAGGCCTTTGTTGTGACTACTGTGTCACTTAGACTTACAGTTATGCATGTTGAATGCATTTTATTAGTTCATGCTTTTATTGGAAATCAAACTAGTGTTGCAAAATAAATTTCTATCTGTGTCTATCTGCATCTTGCATGAGAAAATGCACACCTGAATTCTGTTGTTCATGTATTTCGCACTCTGAAAGTTTAGCACAAACTTTGCCAGGCGTGTCTTGGTTCATAAATATTAATTGCATTGTGATATTTTACCCTAAAGCGAACCTTGTTAGGAGAGCGCCTAGCATTAGTAGAAATGCTTTGCCACTTGTATTTCATTCAGCCCACGGCTGAAGCAGCCATTTGACTTCTGCTTGATCCTAAAGTTGTTGTTTTTACCCTGCCGGCAATGTTTTCTTTACTTTTGCACTGCGGTCAAGCACAATAAATCTCTTGAAAACATTTTGTACTGGTACAGTGTAACACTAGTGCTCTGTGACTTATTTTGTGTGGTTTTCTTTACTTTGCCTTCTCGCAGGCTACAGATCGCTCAGGAGGAGCACCGTTCAGTGGAGGTGGAGAAGGTAAACCTGGAGCAGAAGCTGAGGGATGAGATCAACGCTGCCAAACAAGAAGCGCAGAGACTGAAGGAGCTCCGAGAGGGAACTGAGAACGAACTGAGCCGACAGAAATATGCAGAAGAGGAGCTGGAGCAGGTAAAAGTCGCCTAATAAACATGCAAAATGTTCAAGTGTGGTTACACATACAGTTGAAGACAATTATTAGACCCTTATAAAATATTTCATTATTTTTAAAATAACTCCCAAGTGTTTAACAAAGAGGATTTTATCAACACAGCATTTTTAAACATAATAATTTATTGAGGAAGCTTTTAGGGTTTGTAATACAAATAGAAATAAATGTATAACCAAGAATTTTAAAAAGTCTACTGGTCAAAATTATTAGCCCTCTGATGTTAATAGTCAAAAGTGTATCCCTTTTGATAACAGCCTTTAGTTGTTTGCTGTAGTTCTCAACAAGTTCTCAAGCATGTCTCCTGAGGAATGACAATCCATTCTTCCTTAGCAAATCTCTCAAGCTCCTCTAAATTTGTTGGTCTGGACTTTAGTGTGCCCCACAGATTTTCTATTGGATTCAAATCTGGGCTTTGTGCAGGCCAGTCAAGTACACTCACTTGGCTCATTTGGAGGCATTTCTTCACCAGAAGTGAGGTATGCTTTGGGTCGTTATCATGCCGGAAGACAAAATGTCGACCCAAACCAAGATTTCTTGCAGACTGTCTGAGGTTGTCTTTCAAAATCTTCTTATAGTCTTCCTTTTTCATATTTCCTTTAACCCTGACGAGATTCCCAGTTCCAAACGCACTGAAACATCCCCACAGCCATGTCTGAAAGTTTAGCACAAACTTTTGCAACACTAGTTTGATTTCCATACTCCCACCACCATGTTTCACTGTGGGAACACTGTTCTTGGGGTTGAATGCCTCTCCCTTCTTTCTCCAAACATAGGCAACATCTCTATGGCCAAAAAGCTCTAGTTTTGTCTCATCTGACCAAAGGACACATTTCCAGTATGCATTACATTCCCCCAGGTTGTCCTTAGCAAACTTCATTCTAGCTTGGAGGTGTCTCTTCTTCAGAAGTGGAGTCTTTCTTGGTCGGCAACCTCGCAGTTCATTCTTGTGCAGAGCTATAGTGTCTTCATTGAGACATCAATTCCAGACTTGGCTAGGTCATTCGCTAGTGTCTTGGCAGATGTTTTTGGGTCTTTAGAAACCTCTCTCACTAGTTTTCTTTCCAAAGTCTTTGAAATCTTTTGCTTCCTGCCTCTGCCCGTCTTGTTCTCCACTGTGTTGGTCTTCTTTAATGCATCTCACTGCAGTACTTGACGCTTGAAAACACTTTGATAAATGTGTGTATCCTCCTCCATCTTTATGAGCATTAACAATTCTTTCTCTCAAGTCCAAACTAATTTCTTGTCTTTGCCATGATGACAGTGCATATTATTTTACTAGTTGTTTGGCAAGATACTAATCCTCAGCTTAAAGAGTAATTTAAAGGCTTAAATAGCTTAATTAGGTTAATCAGGCAAATTAGGTTAATTTGGCAAGTCATTGGACAACAGTGGTTTGTTCTATAGCTAATCAAACTAATCATTTCTTAAGGGGGCTAATAATATTGACCTTAGCAGTTTTTTATTTATTTATTTATTTTTTAATTATTTTATGAAAGCAACTATAAGAAATCAGACTTTCTCTAGAAGAAAAAAAATAATAGGATATAATGTGAAAACATTCTCTTGCTCTGTTAAACATCACTTGGGAAATATTCTAAAAAAAAAAAAAAAAAAAAAAAAAATGTAAAATTTCACAGGGAGGCTAACAATTTTGTCTTCAACTGTGGATCTAAGTGGTCTAGACATCAAATTAGCAGGTTCCGCAGTACCGCCCTTATCTTGATTCTAATTGGGTAGGCTTTCTTTACAAAATAATGGACAGGAAGTGGGTGGAAATGCTTGCATGATGATCTGAAAGGTTATCTACAAAATGACTTCCTGTACTGAAGTTTGAGTATTTTCCCAGTGCAGTGTCCAGTGCACCACCATGCTGTGGCCTACTTTACTGAGCAATTACCGCAGTGCTATTGCATAAGGGCTGGTTTATCACTTCAGATCTGCTGAAAAATCTTCGCAGATGCTAAGTAGAGAATTGTAACAAGCTCTGATATGTCAAGGACACCACATGGCTCCTTTTGTGACCGGTTTCAGTTTATTTCTATATGTATCCACAAGTGGCATCTCTGGATGTATTTGGATGAATTGTTTGTTTGCATAGGTGCCCCACATTGGCCTATTAAAACCCTGGCACTAAGTGGGTATTCTGGGTCGCAGGGCGGCACATATCTCTGTGGGTTTGAAGCTCATTAGCGTTGTTTTATAAGAAAGGGGTGTTTCGGCTCTCCGACCTCTCAGCCCACTCCCCAGGGCCCTTATTGGATGAGCTCTGTTTATTTACCGCTGTAATGGGGGAGTTGATTAATTGTGTTTATCTTAGTAAGGTTAGGTTAGGGTGTAAAGCTTATCGGTGGCTAATTAATTTGCATCTTGTTGTAGCAAAATGTTTCAGGCGGTGAAATTGTTTATATGCTGTTTGTTCTCATTAGCTTGCCAAATGAGTCATTTTGGTGAGTCATGTGAATTAGCTAATTGTTATAATCATGTATGCAAATTAGGGGATGAGTAGAAGAAGTTAAAAGGTTAAATACTGTTGCAATTTCCGTATCCAAGCATTTAGCCTGTTATTTTGGAGCATTTACAGATTTTTGTAGAGTTCTGTGTGGAAAGGTTATTGTTAACGAAACTCAAACCATTAAAAAATTGTCATCTGAAATAAACAATAACAGAAATAAAAATAATACCATTTAAGTTAGCTGGTAAGACCGTATTTCTCATTTTTGTGAAAACCCGTATGACCTTCGTTCATCTTCGGAACACAAATTAAGATATTTTTTATGAAATCCATTGTTAAAATAGTCCATGTGACATAACTGGTTAAACCTTAATGAAACAAAAATCTGAAATTTCTTCTCTTCTGTGTTAGTCTTCCCTGCATGTCCGTAAGAATACCACAACACATGCATGTGGTTCTTAAAATTTTTCTTTAAAGAGCCATTTCTTTTTGTCTGATTTAAAAAGTTCTTCCATCTGAAAGCAGCCTTGTGAGGTTTGCTTAATGATCTGCATTGCTTAGTACTCTGATCTGATTTACCTTTGGCGCCCCCTGCAGGTGCGTATGGCCCTAAAGAAGGCAGAGAAGGAGCTGGAGTCTCGCAGCAGCTGGTCTCCTCCTGACGCCCTGCAGAAATGGCTGCAGCTCACTCATGAGGTGGAGGTGCAGTACTACAATATCAAGAAACAGAATGCAGAGAGACAACTGCAGGTGGCCAAAGAGGGGGTGAGCAGCATTTGTCGCAGCCATTCACTTAGCTAAGATGGAACAATGGTAAAAACATTGTTGTTTTACTTAGTAACAATTAGTACAGCCCTAGAATGCTGTAAAAAAATGTTTTTGAAATGTAGCAAAAATAGATTACTACTATTAAAGATAGACAATGAAGTATATATTTTAATATCAGATTTTTTTTTTTTTGTAATGTAAGGTTTGATTTAAGATGCTAGTTAATTTTTTGTTAGAAATTAATGATGAAATGATTTGGTGAAACAAAACCTTTAATAGATTTGTGATACGCCATTAGATGGATTTATAATTAAATAAAATAAAATATAAATTATATAAAATGTGACATGGTTTCTTAGGCGGAAAAGATTAAGAAGAAAAGAAATACTTTGTTTGGGACGTTCCATGTGGCACATAGTTCTTCACTGGATGACGTGGATCACAAAATACTTGCAGCCAAGTAAGTCACAACATTTCTCAACGCTTTTAAATGCCTCATTAAAAATAGTATTAATAATAATTAGAAAAACAACACTTAATCACATGTCCTCTCTAGGCAAGCTCTGGGTGAGGTAACGGCAGCTCTGAGAGAGAGACTCCATCGTTGGCAGCAGATTGAGATGTTAACAGGCTTCACGCTGGTCAATAACCCAGGTCTGCCCTCTCTGGCCTCTGCCCTCAACTTGGACCCCAGTTTCATGGGCGGCCGCGGCACGCCCCAGCACTTCATGTCCGACGACATGGATGATATGGATGAGGACATAGTGGCACCAGGAACACTCCAATGTAAGGACTTGCCGGACAGCGATAGAGATAAGCTCTGGTCAGCCAAAGGCCAGGAAAGACCTCATGGCCTTTTGACCAAATCCAAAAATCCTTAGTTTTGAGCCGTTTAGTCTGTCAGACATGGTTGTATGCACTGAGCATGTTAACACACTACTTATTTATGTTTTTTGCTGGAGTGTTTTCCCCCCCAACTACAGGTCTGTTTTACAGAGAGGGGAGTACTTCAAGATTTTCACTATGCATTGCTGTCATGTTTTTGAAATGAGCCACTATGCACTCTTTGTACAAATCTTTTTTTCAGCTTATCATGTTAAATTCGATGGAGGGTTACAGAGTAGGCCAGAAGAACAGGCCCATATGCGAGTTAAGATTAGAGATCTACTACTAAGCTGTGGATTGTAATGCTCCATCTGAATGTTAAATAATGATGTTATTAAACAAGCTATAAGAAAGTAGTTGTTTTCCAGGTACAGAACTTTAAATAAAATTGGTGTTCATTTGGCAAAATTGATTAGTTTTGAAATTTGTATTGCTGCTCTTTCTTTCCACTATTTATCTTAACTGCTGTTCTTACAAATAGGAAGTATAGTAAGAATGCAAACTGAGCAAAGCATTGCCAAAAAATCGAATTGTAGAGGTCTGTTCTTGTAGCATTGTGTTGGTAGTAACGTTATTAACAGTTGCACCCCTACCCTTGCCCCTTACCCCCTCCAGATGCAGCGTGGCTAATGGGCCGCCGAGCAAGTGATCTGTGGTCTTTGAATTCGGATTGCCAGTCGTTTTGGAAGTACTCTGGTGGGCTAAACTACCATGCCCTTCACCCCAACCACTCCTTTTACTTCCTCTTGTTTTTCTGAACCACTTTCTTTTAGAGCGATATCCTACCCATAACCCTAGCTACTGCAAAGGGAATCTGGACAGAAAGAAACACTCCCAGTCTACACCTCTCAATCTTGTTCTTGTCCACAGCTGTGAAATAGTTTCCTCTGAAATGCATGACCTCTCTTAGTTTGTTTTGTACACGTATCATGTATAACTTGCAAATCGATCCTTACATGATACTGTTTTACAGTCAATATAAAATGTTAATATGACCCTTTTTATTTCCTTAAAACAAATTCCTGGTTGTATCATAAACAATTTTTTTTGTAAAAGTCAAGTATAAAGTATAAGCATTAATATCTAATATTTCTTTGTAATACTTGAATCAAAATATATGAATTGCCTGATACAAGTTTCCTTAGCAACTGATATCACCAATTCCCCTTTTTCATGTTTCAATCAATTTCCAATGAATAGAAGCAGGAAATGCAATATCACTAAATGCATGAAAGGGTTGGTTAGGATCCAAACTTGTCCACAACTTCCCTATTGCGTCTATTCCTGAGAAAGGTCATTGAGTCTCTACACACCTGTACATTTTTCCTTCTTAACACCGTAGTCTCAAAGTTTCTGGTTTCACCTTTTCCAGCTTGCCACCCATCACCCAATGTTATTTCAGTGTCTGCATGCTTTAAATAATTTCTCAATTAAAAGTGACCTTATTATTTTGTGCCCCTACAGCTCCCAGTATGATGTCACTCCGGCAACGGCACATTGACCCACAGCTGGCCATGGGTTCGCAGAGGTTGGTAGAGAGTTGTCTCACACTTGGTGGGCAGGAAGGGGAGGGTAACTTGTACTCGTCCAGGCCTTGGACTGCGTTACGCCAGGCGCGTAGCCAATCTTTTGGGCAGTTTGATGCTCCGGGACTGCCTCCTCTTTCCTCAGCAGTGTCTCATCCCGCTATCTACTCCGCTGCCTCATCCCACGCTCCCCACTCCTCTTCCGTCGCTACTGCCCCTCACGCATCCCACTATCACTCTTCACATTTCCAGCCCATGGACACCATCCCAGACCTCCCCTATGATGCCAGCCCAGAGCGCCCCCGTCGTAGCGGCAGCTATGGGTATCGCTTTATTCTGTGCTTGTTTTGTGCTTCTCACCTGGTGTGATCCTGGGACTTCGTCCAAAACATTTAACAGGACTCTTTTACCACACATTTCACACTTTCTGGTAAATCACTAATTGTGGGGTTTGTTGCTGTAATTGGCTAAACTAGGGATAGGCAACGTTGGTCCTGGAGTGCCGCTGTCCTGAGAGTTTAGCTCAAACACACCTGGACAAGCTAAACAATGTCTTCAGGATAAACTCTGCAGGACCAAAGTTGCCTCTTCCGGGGCTATCCTCACTACAGTTCATGACACTGCAGCTTGCAACTTGGTGTGTAACTTCCTGTGATGTCGTACCTTGTTGCTTAATCTGTTCTTGCACCGTTTGTCCCCTACTTTAAACCAATTCTCACACCTGCATGCCTAAATTGACCATGCTTCAACTCGTCCTGGAGACCCGGGAGCCTACAGACTTTAGATTCAACTTAAAACTGGTACTGGACTTGGACTTAAAGAGCCTTGGTTAGCCCCATCTTACCCCAACACACCTGCCTGGAAGTTTCTAATAATCCTGAAGAGCTTTATTACCTTCTGCTTATTTGGGGTTGGTGCTAAACTCTGCAGGACAGTGGCCTTCTAGGAGCAGGACTGGATGCCTTTGATTTTGGGTGTCTCTGTCAGGACTGTCCAGTCCTGTTCCTGGAGGACCACATTCTTGTAGAGTTGAGTTCTGGCATGCACTAGTACAGGGATGGAGAACTCAGGTCCTAGAGAGCCGCAGCCCTGCAGAGTTCAGCTCTAACCCTAATAAAAACTCACCTGCCTGTAGCTTCCTAGTTACCCTTCAAACCTTGACTAACTTGTTCAGGTGTGTTCGATTAGGGTTAAAGGAAAACTCTGCAGGGCTGCGGCTTTCAAGATGCGCTAGTACGTCTGTCTGAAAGCAGGAGACTTGCATACCCCTGCTCTGTTAGCTAGCACTTTTCTAGTGCTGGGTAGTTGAGCCTTGGCATGTTTTGCATCAGTTTAGGTGACTTTTGAGGTTGGAAATGTTGACTCTCTAAAGCAGAGGTCTTTAACCCTGCTCCTGGTGGCCCACTGTTCTGAAGAGCTTGATTAGGTGCTTTAGGATAGTGGGTCCCCAGGAGCAGGGTTGAAGACCTCTGCTTGAAAGGGTTTAACAACGCATTGGTGAGTTCAGGTTGCAGTAAATGGAGTGTTATCTTACATATAACCCACTAATTGTCTTGGTTATTTAGGAATAATATGATATCCCTTTCATTTTTTTCTTATGCTAATTTCACCATTTTCATTCGCAGGGACTTGAATCGCTCCGACTCTGATTCCTCCTTGTGTATATCCCAGACTGGCGAGCAGCTACGCCTGTCCTACAGTTCCAAAGGCTTCCCTGTGAAGCCCACTTCTCTCCTGCATGGCCCCCATTCACGCTCTGAAGAGGGAGCCCACACCCACAACGGAGGCAACAGAGTTCACGATGGGGGAGCATCTCCCGATGGAGGTTCTGATAGTCCCATATTAATGAAGAAGGTGTATGGCATAGAGAAGTCCGCCAGTATGAGTGAGATCCATGGCTCCCAGGCGGCGATGTCCATGTCGGAATCCTCACGCTCCTTAAGCCCAAACTCCACTGAACCCGATACGCCGTCCCCCACTGGACTGACTGGGGGGAAGGCTGGAAACCGCATACCCCAGATCTCCTCGAAAAAGAGCCCCCTAGAGGAGGACAGTGGCTCCACAGGTGAAGACACTGACTCTGCTGCCAGTCGCAAGAAACATACCTTCAAGATCTTCAAAAAACAGAAGAAATAAGACAACTGGACAACTGTTTTTCCCTTACATTTCTTTTTGTCGTATTGTTGATTATAAATGTTTAGTTTTTCTTTTCCCTTCTGGTCAGAAGTTACGGCACAACCAAACACCTTTCCAAGGTCTTTATAGAATTGTTTGCTTTTTCAGAGGAACACTTAGGAACAAGCATGATTTTGGGGGTGGGTGGGAACGACACCAGTGGGAACGGGATGGACTATTTTTTTTGGGAATGTAACATTATTTATTCAGCAGGAGACAGTGCCAGACTTTCAAAGGAATCTTCCCTCTGATGGACTTTTCTTTCCTTGTATAATCCGTATCAGTTTGCATGTCTTCGCCTTTGTTTGATTGAACTTTGAATGCTCCTAGATGTTTGCTTGGTTCTTGTTCCCCTTTGCTTAAAACGCGAAATAGCCTGGTTCTTTCGTTTCTATCAGCACACTCGTTGTCTTTCAAGTTAAAATGAATTGTCAGCTGAACGTTTAACAGTACTCTTCGATAAGTGTTTGTCGATGGTCAGAGAAACTGTAAAAGGGCTGAACTATCAGTGTGAAACTCCCCTCAAATATGTTGCACTATTTCTGAATGTTGTGTCGGTTTTGTAAAGAAAATTTAGAATATGCTGGAATATGCACTAAAAACGTTTACACAAACCAAGACACTGAACGTATCTCCAAGGCTTCAGGGATTTCTAGTATGTTGAAGAATAATTGATTAGAATAATTGATCATTGTCGATCATTCCAAATCATTTAGAAAATACAAGGTGGTTTATGAATCTGCACATCAGTGTTTGAGCATTTACTCTTAACCATGTTGACTGTTTATAATGACATAATCCAAAATCCAAGTACCCTTTTTTTCAACTTTGTTCAAATTACAAAGAGAAATGATAGCTTCAACAGATCTTGCTGTCTTGAATTTAAAGTGCCAAACTAAAGCCACCTTTCAGAAAATGCATACACTTCCTGAAGGTTTAATTTTGGTTTTGTTCTGGAATCTGATCTTAAATAGGTTTGCTATAATTGTCCAAATTGTGGTGGAAGGATGATTATCTACATTTACTACTACTGACATGTTTGAAAGAGCTCGAACATGTTTTGATCCTGCTGAATTAGGTCATATTATTCCTTTGACCCATAGTCAAATCCTTGATTTCAGGTGCTCTTTTATATCATTTCAAAGCTAGACCACACGCAATTGCTGTTATAATGGAGCGACTTGCCTTTAAATGGTCAGATGTTCGGGCAGATGGATTTTACCACTGTGCATTTACAAAGGAAGTGGAGACCAGTCTCTGTTCTTCTTGTGGTTTACATGATGTTCACTTAGATAAATGTCTTTTCATCTCAGAGCACTGAAAATTACAAGCACACTTTCTGAAAAAAAGAGGGGGTTAAGAATTAAAAGGCTTGGTGAGGGATGTCACTATGCATTTTTTTTTTTAGTTTGTACCCACAGGCTTTGAAAGTCTACGTATCTACTAACCTGGAGGCAAACCAAAGCAGCGCTGCACGAAACATCACCTGTTTCTTCTGTCATTTTTTTTGTGAAAGATGGTACGAGACCACATCCAACTGTATATCAATCAGTCAATCTTTAACAGGTATACAACTGTGCAGATGTATTTGTTTCATCTGTGCCTCTTTTGCACGAAGAAGCTCTTTTGTCAGTGAGTATGTCATGTGCGCGCGTCAGTCCAGTAAACTGCACTTCACCGTGTTGATGCATGTTCTCAACACCAGTTCTCAAACACGGACATGTGAGACACAGGAGCTGTTTTAGACTCTGTTCCCCTTTAAATATTCCTGTTCACTTCTCCGTTTGAGCTATTTATGCCTATACTGTACAGAGAGAGAGGTGGAGAAACAACGTAAAAATGATAATTTTGCATCTTCTGTAATGTTCAAAACTGTAGTCTTCAAATTTTATGGCACTCCTGCATGAAAGCAATAAAAAAAGGTTTTAAAACGAGCAAGATTTTCATTATTTCGTGGTGTTCTTTTCCCAATGTGTACAGTGGCCCCAAAAATATTTGGGTGATTTTATCCTATCTAGCTATCTATCGACCTATAATTCTATTATTTATTTGTTCAATCTACCTGTCATTCCATTTATCTATCCTTCTATCTATTGTTCGTTCTATTATTGTTTTTGTCTATCTATTGTTCATTCGTTTGATTGATCTATTCTATCATTCTACCTATCTGTCTGACATTTGTTCTATTGTCCATTCTATCGTTTGTTTGTTCAATATAATGTTCATTTAATCTATCGTTCCGTTGTTCAATCCATCTTCAATCTATCGTTTTATCATTTGAATGTTCATTCTATTGTTCTTTGTTTATTGTTCAATCATTCGATCAATCTATTGTTCAATCTATCTGTCATTCTCTTTATCATTCCTATTGTTTGTTCTATCATTCTGTCTGTCGTTTGTTTGATTTAATGTTCGTTCAATCTATTGTTCTGCTCAGTCTTTCTCATATTGTTAATTTGTTCAATCTTTCTGTCATTCTATCTATTGTCTATTCCATTCTCCGTTCTATCCGTCTATATATACATCTATTGTTCGTTTGTTCAATCTAATGTTCGCAATGACATATATAAAAGAGTACATTATTTATGAACTTACATGAAAAGATGGACAAGGGTTGAAAGACTTCATTACCCAGAATGCCACTTTCTGTTATTCCAATTCAACAGCTCATGGGTGTGGCTAATTTAAGGAAAATAACTAACAACTAGCTAGTTCTTAAATAATGAAATGCACAACATTTATTGCCATATCTGTACAGGGCACAGTTATAGCATAATTTTAATACTGCATTGTGTGCTTATTAATATAATACACGTGTAGGAAAGCCACACTACATTCAAATGCAAATACGGTTGTCCAGAATCTTATACAGCACTTAAACCTAGAGTAATTATTCATGAGCTATGTTAGATTTACGTTTGAGGGTGGAACTCCTTGTTCTGTTTGCTTAAACTTTTACACCTGCAACTCAAACAGGATGTTATTCCGGGCTTGTTGGCGTGCTCGGGTACCTGCTTTGCATTTAAAACGGTCCTTGATGCGGATATGGCGCAACCAGCCAAATAACGCAATAATATGCGCGACTGTGCACCATGAACACAGCAAAAAACTTCATTTTAATTAGACACAAGTTGTTTCGTTTAATCCAAATCCTCTGGTAGTTGCTGGGTTTCTGAAGAGGAATGATGGGAGATCTGCCAAAGAGTTTTTACCGCTTATGTTTACAAGCCATTATTTCTGTAAGTAGCCTACAGTTCTACCAGTACAGAGTGCATTTATTATGCAAATTAGAGGTAGACCTATAGATTACATCCATATTTAAATGTATCTGTTGTTTATTTGTTTATAATCAGATGTCTTTAACTGACTGTGTGAGCCGATCCAGCACAGGTAATGTGGCTTTCCTTGACGCACCTGACGCGCCAGTCTCCAACTGTCCTTTACGCGTTGAGTACAGCTGTTTTCAGTCGTCTGTAGTGCACGTTCAGGTTCTGGTTTCTTTCGATACCGGATCTACTTCAGCCGTTTTCCACAAATACTGGACTTGCGAGCCAGGACATACCAGAACCCGAGTGGTGACCGTGAGTTTTCCTGACTGGCTTGTGTACCGACCTGACTGGATTATTCGCGGTTCTGACTGGGTTCTCAGTTGTTTATTGCGTGGTTGGATTGGACTGGGTGAGTTTACCGGAGTGGACAGGTTTCCTGGAGCCAGTGTGACGGTTCCCCTCGATATTCACTCACCACTGAGTCGACCCTTCAAACAACACCAACTTTGTGCCAAATGGGACACATATTTGCTCTGGAGAGTCAGTAGGCATGACATGCCAAAGTGCGCGGAGGAAAATGGTAGTGTAGGCCTATCATATGCATAAATCGCACATTAATGTTCGTTTTTAGTTTACCCATTAAAAGGCCATTAATATTTTTTTATTATAATTTTCCTTTAAGAGGTGGCGTCTCTTCTTTCCACATTGTATGCCTCTACTGGTGAGCGTTATGGCATCATCAAAACCCTCCAGCCCTTCAGAAACGAAGTTTTGGAAGGGCAAAGAATCAAATCCATCTATTACCCCTGGTGAGAGCTTCTGCACAATACATATTTGGCATGAAGGCTTAAGTTTATCATCACAGAATAAACGTATGATTCATGGTTTGGACTTTAGGTTTGCTGTTTCGCTCTGGGTTTGGTTGGAGAAACCTTGCACTAACAGTTTATGTGGACTTCTGCTCCACATTGATACTGAAAATAGTTATGCCACCCCTTCGATGTTCCTCACTGATGCTGGTAAGGCAGTGAACTGCTCAGATAACTTTCTCTGATATCTGTTTTTATCACTTAGAAAATTCACTTCTGTCCGATTTGTTCAGGTAATATTCACGTTCAGGTGCATGGAGATGCCGGGCACTCTTCAGCATTCCTTTCATCTTTTAATGTTCCTCTTCATCAGTGGTGTCGCATAAGCTTGGAGATTCTGGGACGTGTGGTGAGACTAGTATTTGGATAAATACATATGTATTTATCTCATAGTATTGCATGATAGGTTGGTTCACAAAGGCCACAAGTTTGGTTCTCAAATTGTGAGTTTGAGAAATAAAAATTTTCATCCCATAGGATGATAGATTTATGTGGTTATGTGTGAGATAAACACAAGTTAGCATATAAATAAAGGTGCATATACAATAAGAAATTGTGGAAAGCAACATTAGACAAACTGGAGGCCTACTGTTTGTCTATGTATTTATTTTATTTATTTATTTTATTTTTTTTTGTAAAATCCAAATGGGTAGTCTATTTAAAAAAAAAAAAAAAAATGCATCTGAAAAGCATATAGCGATGACATTTTTTAAATGCAACATTTATTCCAGAATATTTTGGAATGTAAACCTATATGCATGTATTTTTTTTTTTTTTTTTTTTTCTCTTTGGTTTAAAGTGGGCCTTAACAAAATGTCTAAAAAAAAATATTATTTTTGCACACAGAAAATGGTGTGGCTAATATTTGGTAACACAGTCTTTTGCCCATATCATTTGTGGCCAAAGGGAATGCTCACTTACACTAACATTTATACACTACTGTAGTTTGGTACAATATTCAAGTGTGAACTGACCCAGTTCTTTCATATTTCCCTCTTCTATAGGCACAAATTTCTATTGCATGTATGGAAGGACAGCAGAAATTTGTTAACACAGCTGAACACATGTAAGAACTTTCATCTAAAGCAGTAGAACTTACATTTCACTGTTGCTTTAAAAAAGATTTGGTGTTTTGGGCAGATTTGGCAATAACATCATGTTGGACGACACACATGGCTATTTTGTGATTGGTGGAGGTAAATTCGTACATGGTATTGAAGGATATTATGGACCAGCTACATACTATCGCATACAAGGGCTTCCAACTGACCAGGTACGATACAATAGCATTTTAATTTTTTTTTTTTTTTTTGTTCTATATTTCATATTTGTATTAATGCATGTGACAGATGCTTTTATCTAAAGTGGCTCCCATTGATTTCAAATACTGCCATTTTAATAGTTTATGCTTTTCCTGGCAATCAAATCCATTTTGCTATTGTAATTGAAATACAGAATGTTTTCTATTCCTCTGGACTGAACATGGTGATATTTTACATCTTCACAGGCTGAGATTCACCTTCCTCCTATAATATCAAATGTGAATATAACCGGATGGTTCCAATCTTGTGAAAATTTCAAATCAGAGCTTTTCCTCTCACCAACAGATCACTCTCTCACTGCTAAGAGACTGTCAGGTCAGTATCACAGGTATCCACTAGATGGCGCTAGAGATTAAATAATATATTTTTGCCATTGTGTAGAGTTATTTACTGTAAAACATCAATGTTGACACCTAGACAGCTGTTTGGACACATACACAGAGCTGCTACTGAATCACAGTGCAGTCAACTCAACAGAGCAATGTATGTTTTTCGAAACAAATCCTTACAGACGCCAAGTTGCACAGTTGACTAAACTACTGTCACAGAAATATGGTAAGTATTACAGTTGGAGTCAAAAGTTTACATACACCTTGCAGAATCTGCAAAATGTTAATTATTTTAGTAAAATAACAGGGATCATGCAAAATGTATGTTATTTTGTAGTTTTATCTGACCTGAATAAGATATTTAAAATAAAAGATGTTTACATATAGTCCACAAGAAAATACAACAGTTGAATTTATAAAAATGTTGAGATCCATCTTTTCAGACTGAGGACAACTGAGGGACTCGAATGCAACTATTACAGAAGGTTCAAATGCTCACGGATGCTCCAGAAGGAAAAACCAAGCATTAAGAGCTGGGGTGAAAACTTTTAAAGTTTTGGGGTAAATTTAACTTATTTTATCTACTTGGAAACATACAAGTAGCCTCTGAAGGGCAGTACTAAATGAAAAAGATAAGATATTTAGGCAAAATGAGCAAAATGTACACATTTCCATTATCTTCAAAAGTTTTCACCCCCTGGCTCTTAATGGTTTTTCCTTCTGGAGCATCAGTGAGCATTTGAACCTTCTCTAATAGTTGCATATGAGTCTCTCAGTTGTCCTCAGTGTGAAAAGATGGATCTCAAAAACATACAGTCATTGTTGGAAAGGGTTCAAATACACAAAAATGCTGGAAAACCAAAGAATTTGTGGGAGCTGAAGGATTTTTCTGAAGAACAGGGGAAAACAAGAGACTCATGAACAACTATCACTAAACAAACAAAAAAAACAAACAACAAAAAAAAAAAAACACAGCTGTGGATCATTCAGGTAACAGTATTAAGAATCAAGGGTATGTAAACTTTTGAACAGGGTCATTTTTATAAGTTCAAATATGATTTTCTCTTGTGGGCTATATGTAAACATCTTTTATGTGAAATATATTATTCAGGTCAGTACTAAATAAAAAATAACATGCATTTTGTTTGCTCTTATTTTGCTAAAATAATTAACATTTTGCACATTCTGCAAGGTGTGTGTAAACTTTTGACTTCAACGGTTTATATTATAGTTTATTATATAAACTGTGGTCAGTAGGATTATATACAAATTGCTTGTTTTGTAGGCAAGGTGAATGCATCAGCAGTGGGCAGGATTCTGTATGCTCTAGTCCTCCGAAAGATCAGTACAGCTCACAGTCTAGAGGTTGTAACCAGGATGATGCCTTTCCTACTGCATTCTGGCTGTTTGGGAGACAATAGAGCACTACATCTGTCCTCTGTGCTGTACAGCAGTGGATTTGGAGTCAAAAGACAGCCGTACAAGGTGTGTGTTTTAGGCTAATGTGGCGATTAAGTTTCTCAGGCGTCAGTCTTACATGTGTGATTGTTTGCACTGCAGGCTTGGCTGTTGTCCCTGTTGGCAGCGCAGAAGGACTGGAGGTTGGCGCTCCTGCGTTTAGGGCACATGCATCATGTTGGTGACCTGGAGGTGACCCCTGACCGTGATCTTTCCTATGCTTATTACATTAACATTGCAAGACAAACCAGTGTGGATCAGAAGAATCCCTCCCCACAGCAAGTAAGAGACTTCTTATGCTTTTGTAAAGCCAAGTTACAAACATGCTTCATGAGCGACCACAGAGATTCGTATAGGAACGCAATAGTTGTAAGAGAAAATTCCTGTTTTGCAAAAAAAGTGAAAATGTTTTGTGAATAAATGCGAAGTTTCTTAGAGGAACACACTACTTGTTTTGCAGGAGAGCACCATCGTTTTTAGAAGGCAACCGTTTTGTGCGAGAATGCAATAGTTTTGAGATGGTAGTAGTTTTGTGAGAGAACCTCATAGTTTTCAGAACACAATAGTTTTGTGAGAGAACACCATAGTTTTAAGAAAGCAAGTTTTGCTAGAGAACACCGTAGTTTTGAGAACGCAGTAGTTTTGTGAGAGAACTGTAGTTTCTCAAAACACAATAGTTTCATGCGATTACACTGTAGTTTTTAGAATGCAAGTTTTGAGGACACAGTAGCTTTGTGAAAGAAAACACCGTAGTTTTGAGAATGCATTAGTTTTGCAAGAGAACGCCATAGTTTTATGAAAGCAAGCTTTGCCAGAGAACACCATAGTTTTGAGAATGCAAGGTTTGAGAACCCTGTAGTTTTGCCAGAGAACATCATAGTTTTAAGAAAGCAAGTTTTGCTAGAGAACACTGTAGTTTTGAGAACGAAGTAGTTTTGCCAAAGAACACCATAGTTTTGAGAAAGCAGTAGTAGTGCGGAAGAACACCATAGTTTTGAGAACAAAGTATTTTTTTGAGAACACATTAGTTTTCTGAGAGAACACCATAGTTTTGAGAACCCAGTATTTTTTGAGAATGCATTAGTTTTGTGAGAGAACACCAGTTTTGAGAACCCAGTAGTTTTGCCAGAGAACGTAGTTTTAAGAAAGCAAGTTTTGCCAGAGAATTGTAGTTTTGCCAAACACAATAGTTTTGTGTGAGAACTGTGGTGTTCTCGCAAAACTACGATGTTCTCATGTGTTCTCTTGAAAAAACTATTGTGTTTTGCAAAACTACTGCGTTCTCAAAACGATGGTGTTCTCTTGCAAAGCTACTGAGTCCTCAAATCTTTTGCATTCTAAAAAAAACTATGGTGTTCTCACACAAAACTATTGTGTTTGACAAAACTACAGTTCTCCGGCAAAACTTGCTTTCTTAAAACTATGGTGTTTTCTCGCAAAACTACAGTGTTCTTATGTGTTCTCTCAAAAACCTACTGTGTTCTGAAAACTATGGTGTTCTCTCGCAAAACTACGATGTTCTCATGTGTTCTCTTGAAAAAACTATTGTGTTTGGCAAAACTACAGTTCTCCGGCAAAACTACTGCGTTCTCAAAACGATGGTGTTCTCTTGCAAAGCTACTGCGTCCTCAAATCTTTTGCATTCTAAAAAGACTATGATGTTTTCAGAACACAGTAGGTTTTTGAGAGAACACATGAGAACACTGTAGTTTTGTGAGAGAACCATAGTTTTAAGAAAGAAAGTTTTGCCATAGAACACTAGTTCTGAGAATACAAGTTTTGAGAATGTAGTAGCTTTGCGAGAGATCTGTAGTTTTGCAAAACACAATAGTTTTGTGCGAGAACACCGTAGTTTTCAGAATGCAAAAGTTTTGAGGACACATTAGTTTTCCAAGAGAACACCATAGTTTTGAGAACCCAGTATTTTTTGAAAATGCATTAGTTGTGTAAGAGAACACCCACCATAGTTTTGAGAACGCAGTAGATTTATGAGAGAACACCATAGTTTTGAGAACCCAGTATTTAATGAGAATGCGTTAGTATTGTAAGAGAACACCATAGTTTTGAGATTGCAGTAGTTTTACGAGGGAAAGCAAATGTTTTGCACATGAACTAAGTTTGAAAACAACGATTTTGTGGGAAAACATTAGGCTCATGTGAGAACAAATGTTTTGCGAGAAAACTGAATAGTTTTGCCATGAGAGCAAAAGTTTTTTTGAGCAAATGCCAGTGTTATGCACAAGAACACACTAGTTTTATGAGAGAACACTGTAGATTTGGTTAAAAATGCACATTTTGGCGAAAGCACACTATAGTTTAGCGCAAGAATGCAGTAGTTTTGCTAGAGTGTGCCATAGTTTTAAGAATGCAGTAGTTTTGCGAGAGAACAGCATATTTTTGAGGACGCAGCAGTTTTGTGAAGGAGCAAGCCAAAGTTTTGAGAACACAATAATTTTGCACTACAACACAATAGTTTTGTGAAACAATACAGCATTTCTCTGGAGAATACAAGCTAAAAATGAGTGCGAGTCCAACGCTTTTTCACAGCCAATTCAGTATTTTATGAATTCTTTTTGTAACAGTTAAGGGACAGAGTTAGGTGTGGATCTTCGTACGAATTCTTAAGAATTTGCCACCTTGTGAAATATGTACGATTTTTCATGTATCGTATAAATTCAAGTGAGGTCATATAAATTTGTTTGAATTAGCCATCTTGTCAAAAATGTATGAATTGCCAGGGAGATCGGGTTGGTGAATCACAGCAAAAGGTTGCAACTGTATTTTTGTCTGATTAATGAGGCTAAATAAATGTGCTTAATTTTCTTCAGATCTGCTTTTTTCACAGCGAGATCAAATTTAAGACTTGTTCAAGGTCATTATGAAATTAGATTCACATTAAAACTCTTACATGTAACCCTTAAATGTAATGATGTGTTGTGCAAAGCAATTTCAGCAGCTTTCTAAATAACATTTCATCTTCTCTGTAGACCTTTGTTGAGTTAATTCGTTTAAATGATGAAGAGACCCTGAAGGCCCAAACCAATGAAAACGACGATCTGTTTCACTGGCTGAAGCTGCAGGCACGAAGTGGAGTGGCTGAAGCTGAGGTATTGAAACCAACATCCAGCAAAAAAAATAAAATGATAAAATATTAGTTTAAAACTGTTTTCTATTTGAATATGATTAAAAAAATAATTTATTGCTGTGATGCGAAGCTGAATTTTAAGCATCAGCACCTTCATAAATCAAATGCTGAAGCTCAAGAAATATTTCTTGTGTGTATTAATGTTGTAAACAGTTGAGCTGATTGCTATTTCTGACCCCAGACTTTGAAATGGTAGTTTAATCTTTTTTTTTTTTTTTCAGCAAGCAATGGGTCGCATGTTATTCTGGGGTCAGCAAGGAGTATCTCCAGACATTCAGACAGCAATAAAACACTATGAGAGAGGAGCAACCAAACTCAATGACCCCGTGTCCATGTACGACTACGCCATTGTGCTCCTTACGGTCGGGATCCTTTTTTGATATTGTTCTAATATGCAAACCTGAATCATTGATTCATGTTTCATTGTATGATGGTTTATAATAAATATATGTGATTTGGCCAGCAGAGGGCAGTCTTGCAAAGCATTTGTAGTGAATGTTGGCGAAGAGAAGGTTAGAGGAGATCAAACGTACTAAAGATCATATTATCTTGTATTAACAGGGTCAAGGAGTTCCAAAAAATGTCCAGAGAGCCGTTACATTCCTGAAGAAAGCAATAGAACTGGTATGTCTTGCAAATATTGTATAAATATTTGGGGTTTTTAAACTGGGGTAAGGGCTAACAGGATGTGAATGTAAAAGAATGTGAATATTAATTATATAAATCATAATGCAAATATTATTTATTAAATAATAAACAATATTATAGATATAAAATGAATTTGAAAAGCAGCATTATTTAATGAATTTAAAATGTATCTTTAAAAAAGCTGTTCATTTTAACAGGGGAAATATGTGTGTGTGTGTGTGTGTATATGTATGTATATATATATATATATATATATATATATATATATATATATATATATATATATATATATATATATATATATTATTATTATTTTTTTTTTAATAAGTAAAAAAAATTAGATATGTATGAAATTATTAAAAAATGTAATTTATAGTATTAATTTTTCACAGAAATGAATAAACATTTTTTAAATTAAAAAATAATAGAAAAAGATATTAAGTTAATTAAAAAAAAAATGTAATTAATAACAAAAAATCTTACATAATAGGACATAATAGGAGCTACAAATTTTCCAAACATTTATAGTATTTTTCACATGAATGAATGAAATAATCTCTATACATGAAATGTATAGTTGCCTTTAACATTTTAAGACTAGGTCCCTTATATGTGACTGAAAATATTTTCCAAGATTGAAAACCCCCTATTTTAGTCCTCATTTCTTGTTAAAATCTTAAATGGCACCTGCACAATTATTCATTTCTGTTAATTATGTTATGCTTTAATAGCTAAGGTAATGAATAAGCATAGTTGGGTTATTGGATGCAAATGCAAACACTGTTAATTTATCTAACTGAATGTAATGGATTCTCATGTATTTAATTGATTTTACTGACATTACAATACAGTATGGACTGTTTTCCACTCAACCCACGACCTGTAAGTGATTTTTACATCCCACAGGGTTCTGTTCCTGCCATCACTGCTCTGGGCTGGTACTATGAGCAGTATGAGAAGGATTACGAGAAGGCCGTACATCTGTGGGAAGAAGCTGATGCCAAAGGTCATCCTGATGCTGCCATGAATCTTGGAGTTTTCCACTCTCAGGGCCTCTATCCTGGACAACCTGCTGACCAGGTAAACTCTCAAATGTGACCCTGGACCACAAAACCAGTCAGAAGGGTACATTTTTCTGATAGGAAAGGACAATCTGGAATCTGAGGGTGCAGAAAAAGTTGTAATATATTTACTGTAGGAAATGTACTAAATATCTTCATGGAACATGATCTTTACTTAATATCTTAATGATTTTTAGCATAAAAGATGAATTGATATATTGACCCATATCATATGAAGAGTTTGGTTCCAAAAGGTGATAAACATAATTAAAAAATAAAATAAAATTGAGTTCCTGCCAACATCAGTATTGTATCTGGTTAGTATTGAAAAGTCCATTTTTAATTTTACACAAAATGCGATATGCGTCGTGTTTTCTCCCTATTTTTAGAAACCACGACAAACACCAGTCTCCCTTCTCTGCAAAATGCGATACATCCGCTCAACCAATCACAGCGCACCATTCAACACATTGTAAACAGTAAAGGCGGTGCTTTGAATAGTTTTCCTCATCTACTTTGTACTTTAGGATAAACAAATATACAAAAAAATTAACAAATTTGACTGCATTGATGAACCTATGGTGGTTTCTGCGGTGGGGAAGAAAACAAGCCGTAACTTTGTGAGATCACGATGAACTAAGATGAGTGACAGCTTTTAATGATTTTTAAGGCAGTTTGTAAATGAGATAATGATTTAATACAACAGGTAAATTAACAAGAAGGTAATATTAAGTGACTTACATTGTCTGACTATAACACTATTGCCTGATTTTGCTCTATTTCTTTGTGAAAAATAGTTTGAAACAAAGTCACAACTGAGCCGCTGCGCATCTCCATTTAAACACAGCGGCGTTTCGCTTATGAATGAATGTGCGTTTTTAAACTAATCTAGTGAGTCCATTTCTTATTCATAAAGGCAATCACTTGCTTTATTCGTCAGTGAATCAGTCGTTTGAATGAATCAAATGAATGATATGATTCATTAATTAAATGAGTTGACGCCACCTACTGGCAGTTTTTCATTTTTAAAGTATATTTTCAGTTATCTAAATAATTTAATATTTCTATATTCAAAATTTTATATTGAAAACATATAATCTCAACATAAATGTATACATTTGATTGCAGACATGCCACCTCTGAGCCTCATTAAACATATGAAAATACACCTACTAGTCACTTTGGGGTTTTTCTGTGCCACCTCTGTAGTACAAATGAATTTAGTTTACACTGATTTCATTTGATTGGTAAGTTATTATTATTCTGTTGTTTTAATTAGAAATGTTAAAATGCGTATAAAATATATTTTAAAAAAAAAAGTGACGTAAAAGATTACATACTTTTAATAAAGTTAGAAAAAATGCAATACAACGGTAAAAACTAAATTCCCATTTAATTCACTTTAAGGAGTCAAACGTCACCTCGTAATGGGAAGGCTAATTTTTGATCAGATTTTTGATTATTGATTAGAAGGTGCTTCTAAAAGTTTGACTGTGTCTCTAAATGTTTACATTTTTAAGTTGTTTAAGTTTTTAATGAAAAGTAAGTATAGAGCCCTACTGGATTTAATGCATTTTGGGGGGAAAATATTTCGTTTTTATAATAAATCTTTGAAAATCAAAATCTGGATTTGAATTTTTAATGTAATTATAACTTAAATATGCTATGTGAAAGTTTGAAACAGAAAATAGTGGTTTTCATCAATGATTTCCACTTTCTTGGTCAAGAAAACACATTTTTACTCAAATGAATCAAAATCGATTTATAGCGTTTTGGAACCAAACTCTTCATATATTGTTGGATATTGCTACAAATACACCTGTGCTACTTGGTTTTGTGGTCCAGGGTCACAAATGCTGATGTGCTTTAAACCTCTTATTAGTCAAATAAAGAGTTTCTCTAACTATGCCTTTGCTCGTTCATCAGTTTATGGCGTACAAGTACTATTTAAAGTCAGCCCAGAGAGGACACTTGAATGGTGGCATTGAATTGGCTGATATTTGGATTCATGGGATTCCTGATCAAGTTACCAGACGCCCAGCAGACGCTGTTCTGTATGTAACTCAAAGTAATATTATATAATAATGACACTTTTTTTTTTTTTTTTTTTATGTAGATATAAAATCAAGCTTCATCAACTTCACAAGCATCAAGCAGCTTATCAAATTTGGCTCAAAAGTCTAAAGTGTGCACGTGTTCGCTCTGTGTGAATGGGCATGATGCCTCTGCTACCCATAATCCCCTAGTTGTTAAAAAGATTCAGTTTTTCTTATGTGGCACTAAACTCTTTCTAGCTGACATTTATTGGAAATGAATTATTCTCTCTCTTTTTGAACTTTAGTTGGGTTAAATGGGCATCTGAGCAGAATGGATATCTGGGAACAGTCTTGAGGAACGGACTGAATGCCTGTTTTAAAGGAGACTGGTAAACCTTTTAGTTTGAGTGGCCACAGTTATACATGCAGATATGAATCTATAATTCTCATTATATTAAATTACAACATGAATGTCCTTTTAGATATCATTTGCATTAGAAAAGGATGTTGCAAAGGCCACTTTCTATTGTTTATTTCATCCTCTCCCTCTCTCTCTCTCTTTCTGTGTCTTTCTCATTGTTGCAGGATCATGTCTTTGATTTATTATCTGAGTGCGGCAGAGAGTGGATTTGAAGCAGCTCAGTTTAATGTGGCATACCTGTGTGAACTCAACTCAGTGAGTCGTTCAAACGCTTGCTTTAGATTCACACGAACATATTGACTCGATTGGCTTTGATGGATGTTTTTTATGTTTATATTGTAGGGCTCTTTGGATCCGGCACTGGTGACTCGGTGCATGTTAAGATATTATAACATGTCGATACAAGCTCAAGATCCAGCTCCTTACGGTAATTTCAACCCATTTCAAAGACTAAAATCCAAATTAAAGTGATGGTTAATGTATTGTATATCTCATTGTTTTATATCTCTTTGTTGAAGACATTTGTGACCCTGGACCACAAAACCAGTCATAAGTCACTGGGGTACAAAATTATAAAATTTTCTTTTATGCCAAAAATCATTAGGATATTTAGTAAAGATCAAGATATTTTGTAAATTTCCTACCGTAAATATGTCAAAACTTAATTTTTGAAAAGTAATATGCATTGCTAAGAACTTAATTTGGACAACTTTAAAGGGCGATATCTCAAAATTTAGATTTTTTTTTTTTGGCACCCTCAGATTCTAGATTGTCAAATAGTTGTATTTTGAACATATATTGTCATATCATAACAAACCATACATCTATGGGAAGCTTATTTATTCAGCTTTCAGATGATGTATAAATCTTAATTTTGAAAAATTGAGCCTTGTGCCTCATTTTGTGGTCCAGGTTCACATTTATAACAAATATAAAATGTAAAAGTTTTGTTTATTTTTCAAAAATAGATTTTTATTATTTACTTCTAGTTCAAATTGTTTATTTTTATGTTATGGTCTGATCCTTTATATTACATCTGAAAAGGTTGACAACTGCTGCAGTAGAATATAAACTGAATGTAATTTAGTGTGGGATACAGAGTGGCAGTCATATATCTTTATATTGAACTGGAGTGCTCGTCGTGAAGGGCACCTGAGGTTTGACTCGATGTCCCGCGTCGGTGTGTCAGTACATGTGCTCTTTCTCGAGCTCCCTGTAGCTTAAGCTGGAGTCTCTGCATGCGGTGATGGATGTTTGTTTCCCTCTCAGCTTTGATCAGAATGGGAGATCTGTTCTACGGAGAACAGGCTTTGGGCAGAAAAGAGGTTTCTGATGCCGCAGAGATGTACAAGGAAGCAGCTCTCAAGAACGAACCACAGGTACCAGTGAGAGCAAATGGACTGAAGTCTAACCTTGAATGATTAAAGGGATAGTTCACCCAAAAATTTAATTCTGTCCCGTAAGACCTTAGTTTATCTTCTGAACACAAATTAAGATATTTTTGATGAAATTCGAGAGCTTTCTGAGCCTGCATATACAGCAACCCAAGTATCATATTCAAGGCCCAGAAAGGTCGTAAACACATTGTTAAAATAGTCTATGTGATGTGAGGTTCAACCATATATCTATGAAACTAAAAGTTTTTTTGTGTGCAAACAAAACAAAAATGACTTTATTCAAAAATATCTTTTTTTCCGGGTCAGTCTCTGCCACCATTCTCAAGAGTATCACGAAATTGTTGAATAAAGTCGTTATTTTTGTTTTTGGATTTCATCAGAAATGCTGATAATAATAATCTTACAGGTTTGGTGAGTAATTGATAACAAAATGTTCATTTTTGGGTGAACTATCCCTTTAAGAAGCGTAATTTATGTTTATGTTTGTTCGAACAAGGTATGTTTGTTGTAGTTAGTTGTTCTAGCAAGCTATATATAAATATATCGTCGCTGTCGGGCGGAATCCTCGCATCTCCAAAACCGTCATTTTTCAGGAAATGAAAAAAAACTGCATATTTTTTTAGTTATTAAATATTTTATCGTTAAAGTTGGTATTATACCATATATTGCTATCATACACTGTTGTGTACCAACATTAAGACAGCATTTCCCCAAAATCATGTTTTATCGGAGATACAAGGTTTATGACTTGGGAGCAGGGAGATACGAGATTACGCCGTCATTGATAAGAATGGTACAGACACAGACTTCGCTGCTGCCAGCAGTTCATCAAAGTCTGCGGTCGCGTTGAGCCTTTTGACAAGAGAAAAGGCTTCAATAGTTAACCAAAGCTAACAACTGTGGTTACATACATCTTCCTAAACTCTGTTTTAAAGGTTTAAGAGCTATGATGCAATACAAAAAAACTGAGCCCGTCTTTTTTCCCCTTAATTGTTCCAGAACAGTTTATACTACTGTTTCAGCTATTAAAATAATTACGTTTTGTATGTAATGCCAAAGTGGTTATATTTCCTTTCGTTTTCTTATTAAGTTAATTTAGAAAAACTTTTGGAGCATTTTTTTGTTCGTTAAATATCTTTTTTTTTTTTTTTTTTTTTTTTTTAAGTAACGTACAGCGGCCAGCGAAAGACTGTTCATAGTCTGCTCAATTTGCCTTTTAAATCATTACGACTTGCATAAAATAAAATCTATAGATCTAAAACAGTTAAAGTAGCTATAGAACAATGTTAGTTTAAACATAGATAAATGTGCACTATTAGGTTAATATCGTTTTTGAAGAGGAGAAGCTGAAATTGCTTTGCAGGACATGAGGATCACATTTTTTCAGCGAATAGGCTACATGCCTCACAAACATGATTGATAAATAAATAAATAAATATAAAGCTTTAAATTATTACTTAACGAAATAAAACAAATCAGAAAAAAACGCTTTCATTATGTAATCCGGAAAGATGCTTTCCTTCAAAAGTTGCGTCCAAAGAAGAGATTGAGAGTCAGGGTCTTTGCTACATTAGAATACACTAGTTTATTAAAGGATCATTCAAATATCTCCTTACTGTTTCCACCGACACATTCAATGCTAATTATATTGCCGGTGCTTTGTGACAAGAAGATGTAAGGGGACATATGCCCCGACGCTCCAGCGGAGTGAAGAAAAGGTGGAGATACGAGCTTTTCTCAGACAGTTGAAGTGTTCAAATGAGTTAAGAGATTTGCTCTCAAGCTATTTTCAATTGTAGTTGTTTTTTTTTTTGTTTTTTTTACAAGCAATATTTTTCTTTAACAGCAATATTTGATTATTTATTTATTTATTTGTTCTAATGTAGAATATTTATTTGTAACAGGATTTTCTTTTATTTAATATATATATATATATATATATATATATATATATATATATATATAATATATATTCTAATAATTCAACGGACCGGAATTAATTATTCTGCTTGTTGCCAAACTATTTTACTGATAAAATCATCAGAGCAGTGCTAACAACACGTTTCTGTGTACATTTGTTTTCATTTCTGTGTGCATGTAATTTTTGGCAAAAAACATGGATAAAATAAATTGCTATTATAATTGTGTGTGTGTGTGTGTGTGTGTGTGTGTGTGTGTATATATATATATATATATATATATATATATATATGTATGTATATAATATTAGTGTCCCCCTCCCACCACATTTCACATACATGTTCGAAAATTGGCACACACGTAACACACACGTACCTACAAAACAAGTCTCTAACAGCAAAATCCAAAACCCAACAGAAAGTAGGTTATTTTGAATTTTCTCCGCAAATTTTGTCATTTTTGCCATTTTCAAGCGTTTTATTTGAACATACTCCTCCTAGAGAGTTAATCAGATCAAAACCAAATTTGGTGACTAATCTAAAGCTTCCTGTGACGTTAAATTGCGAAGATCTTGAGTTTCTGTTGAAGGGTGTAACTGTGGGTGTATGTACATGCCAATATTCAGATATAGTCATAGCGCCACCAGCTGGCAGCAGTAAGTTTGGCGCATATAAACAACTTCGATATATTCCTTCTATATTTACCACTTTAAATGCTTAATGCTCACCGTTCACAGTGAGCCCGGGTGTGAGCTTGTAATGTTTGGTTTGTTTGTTTTTTATTTCAATGAATTAATTTCAGATTTGATTTCCTGTCTCCTCAGGGTTGGTATAATCTTGGCCTGCTTGTCCAAAACGGAGAGTCTCTGCCATTCGGTGTGCTTTCTGAGCTCAATTTGCTTCACCTTCACGTAACAGACCAACAGATGCTTCTCAGCACCCTGTACCAAAGGCAAGACAACATTCAGACTGCCATTATCCACTTCAAATGGCTCCGTTGTGCTATTCTAACAACCTATTGCAGCATGTCTATTTCTTTACCTTTTCCATAGATGTAGAGAGACCAACAGCACTGATGCCTACCTGCCCTGCACACTGGCATTGTTCAGCGCACACCTGCAATCTTTACAACTACATCAGGATACTGCGATAAAGGTCTGCGTATTTTTATCTTGTGTAGTTCAGAAGTATTGACTTTTGAGTGCCTAAACCAAAAGCGTACTGTAGCATGGACAATTTAATGTAATTATAAAGCAAGTCAGTCAGACAACAACCAAAAAAAAGAAAAAGCAGCCTGGATGAGCTCCTTGTTGTTTAATTTGTGTAATAGTGTATAATTGCATGATCGCCTCGTGGGGAAGCTTCTGTGGTTACTGTGTTAACATCATAATGGTTCATCTCTGTGATTGCCTAATGATGAAGAACTCGTTTTCACACGTCGATGTTTCCTCTTTTCCTGTAGCTCGTCGCCACAGTTTCGGCTGCAGTCGGAACTCTGTCTTTTGTATTTGGACTAATTAAATGGAGGACTACACCACTACACACATCCCAGACATCTGCTTCCAGCCAAACCCAAGAAGAGGAAGAAGAGGAATCTTAACGAAAATGCTAGAAAACTTATTATTACTATTTTTAAACGAGCCCCAATATTCTGTATGGTTTTCCTCCATGCAGAGCACTTGTTTGCTTTTTCTGTGCCATTAAGACATAAATTAAGTATAATGTGAAATTTCATTCTGAAAGTGGGCAAATACAGTGATGCATATTCAATTTCTATTCAGGTGGACTTAAAGGGATAGTTCAATCAAAAATGAATTCTTTCATCATTTGTTCAAGCTAAAGTTGTTCCAAACCTATATGAGTTTTTTTAGTTGATGGTATCCATTAATATGGCAGGGAAACAATGCTATAGAAATCAATGGCAATTGGTTACCAACATTCTTTAAAATATCATCTTTTGTGCTCGGCAGAAGAAAGAAACTCATAAGTTTGAAAAAACTTGAGGGTGCATAAATAATGAAAGTTTTCATTTTTGGGTGAACTATCCCTTTAATAGAACTTTTCAGAGCAAACTTATTTATAAACTAGTGTAATATAATGTGAATTTTGAACCTTTTTCAAAAAGTCCTTTTAAATTTTACATTTTTAAGACGATTCTTCCGCATTTTTGTCACTTAAATTATCAGCGTTTCAAAAAATAGTTCTTCTGAATAAAGTAATATTTTTAACTTTTAATTCCTGTTGAACTTGTTGGCTTCTTGTTTCTGACGTGTATTTTCTTCTGAGAGTTCAGGCTGTAGCACTTTGGTGTCTCAAGGCAAACTCATTTTTCCCCCTCTTGGAGGTACGGGGTCCCAGCGGGGCCACTCTACCTGTGTCTAATGAAAGAGAGCGAGGACTCCCCAGGCTTCTGTGCAGACTGATGCAAACAGCAGGTGTGCAGCAGGCTGTGATGTGCCTACGGCCACACCGGGGCCCCGGGAACACACACCGCAGCTCACGCTTAATTAAAACAACACCAAAAGCTGAGTAATCCTCAGAGAGAGGGAGTGCACCACACTGTGTCAAGTGTCCAATCATCAGGGGATGGTAATCTTACTGCATTTACAGTACATTCATACGATATTGTGAGTCCCCCATTCTGGTGCCTCTTCATGATTTATGCATTTTGTTTGTGTGCTTACTAACTTATTAATATACCTAATGTAGAGCTCTTTTATTAAATAGTTTTTATAAATTGTTCAGGGAATACGTTGGACTCGGCGCACGATTCAATCAATGTAATAGCTAAAGAAACAAGTTTTAAAGTCCTCAATCATCGTGAAAAATTGCCTCTGAGCTGTCTTTCTCCCCGGCTGGCTTTTATGTGTAATTGCTGAACTTTAGATGATGTTTATGACTTTAAAAGGCACCAGAGGAGTGTAAGATATTTGGCACTTTCCAGGAATAGGGTGCAAAATAGGGCTGGCAAGTCTGAAATGTAAGTCAAAGTAAGTGAAAAGAGGTGCTTAGGCTTTCAAAAATGTTTTTCATCTATACCAGGAATTCAAACTACTTGTTAGCATTATATTATTATTATTATTTTGCATTACCAAATGTTGCTTTGCACAGTAGTTATGATGAACTGATCACTTTTTTAAACCATTAACATAGGATTAGAACCAAATAAGAATTTGATGGGAGGGAAACAGACATTTAACATTTTTTACATATATTTTATATTAATAATATTTAATAGTAATTATTTATCTAGGGCACATTACAATATTACAATTTTAAAATTGAAAATACATTATCAAAATTAAAATTAAAAACCTTTACAAAAGATTTATATTTTTAAATAAATTATATTCAGTTTGATTTCTCGAAGAATCCTGAAAAATGCCTGAAAGTACAACTGTTTCCAGAGTACCATTTTAAATTGTAATAATATTTCACAATATTACTGTTTTTTACTGCATTTATTTGATTAAAAATTCAGTCTTGGTGAAACTACTTTACAAAATATAATATATATATATATAATTGTTTTTTTTTTTTTTTGTCATATATAATAATAATAATATAACACATTTTTGTTTTCATGTTTTCTTTTGATAAAATAAGTCATGATCTGTCATGTGCATGTGAAAATAATCCTAAGTAAACAGAGCACTCAGCAAATATGTGTTTATATATATATATATATATATATATATATAATATAATATAATATATATAATATACACACACACTAACCAGTCAAGTTTTTTTTTTTTTTTTTTTTTTAGTTTTTTTTAAAAGAAGTCTCTTTTGCTCACCAAGCCTGCATTCATTTGGTGCAAAAACAGTACAATTTTGAATTATTTACAATGTTTAAATTATTTAATTATTTTACTATTTAAAATAACCATATTCAGTTTGAATACCTTTGAAAAATTTAATTTATTCCTGAATTCCTGGAAGAAAATAAATATTTTAAAGCTGAATTTATATTTCTGTTCAAATAGAAAAAAGTTATTTTAAGTAGTAAAAATAATTTATATTTTTGCTGTATTTTTGATCAAATAAATGCAGGCTTAGTGAGCAGAAGAGACGACTTTAAAAAGCATTACAAATTTTTAATGTTCAAAATTGTTGACGTGTGTGTGTGTGTGATATATACCATCTAAACCTCGTTAGATATGAGGCATTGTAATTTAGATATTAATTATGATACAAATTATATATTAAACCTGACTACAGTATGTCAGTTTATTCATCAGTAATTCAAAGTTCTATGACTGTGTCTAGAATCATCTGACTAGGTGTTTTTTAGAGAATGGCTTTGCGCACTGCAGTGTTTGTTTCTCACACATCAGGAGTGCTAGCAGTCTCAAAAGTAGTTTCTTCTCCTGGGACGGGCTCCACAGGGCCCTCGGACTCGGGCTCCTCCCTCTCCTCGGAGACGATCCCTCCTGCTTTGATCTCTCCTTCCTTCTCGTCATCCTCCTCCTCCTCTGCGGGATGCGTACCGATGGGCAGACCTGTGTTTTCGCACCCCATGGCCTCGTTCTTATCAAAGTCACGGAAATTGTTCTTTGCGCCCAGGATGTACTTGCCAAGGATGTTGGCCTGGTCCGGCTCGCTCTTGCGCTGCCACTGCAACTTCTGGTGGAACTCCTGCATCTCGGTGTGCAGTCGGCCAACAACTTTATTCAGCTCTGTGATTCTGTTCCCAACATCTAAGCACCACAACAACAATAGCTGTCACTTTTAATGTATTTATTGCATCCTTGCTGAATAAAATGCTATTCCAAACTTTTTCCAAGTCTTAAAACAAGTACGTATTACTTTATTAGACTCTTTTATCTATTTTAATTTGCAGTACACTTACTATATTTTTATATACAGGAGAATCCTGCTGGAAAAACTTGTTTTGCTAAAAGGATCACCTCTTCTGGGGTTTGAACCTACAACCTTGTGGTTGCCAGCACAGATCTACCACTAGGCCACAGCAATCTGAATAGCTAATTTTTAGGTAAGTTTTTTTTTCACATAATTAATGTTGTGTCACTGTTATGACTAAAATACTGCATGCTTTTTGGATCATTACCCAGAGATGCCGAAAATATGACCTACCTTTACGCTTGCTCTCTTCGAACTCTCTGCGTGCGGCTTCGATGTAGCGGTGCACTAGAGCCTTGGTCACCTGCAGGCGGTATGGCACTCTGCCCTCACCTTGACCTCCGCTGCTATTCAGGGTATTGCCAGACTAAAAAAAATCATTTAAATCACCTCATCAGCCAAATTTAATCAGGAATTATGGAGGATTTAGGGATAGAAACCCATCAGATACTCACCAGAGATGCGATGGGAGGATATTCTGGGGCTTTCTTGTTACAGCAACAGCAAATCTTTTGGCAGATGCTTCTGGACAAGACAGAAGGGAACAAGAAGGTTACATCTGGTCCAAAATGATCCTCAGTTCATATAGTCTGCATAAGAGATCATGGAGGATTGATAGTACCTAGCATTGCTTGTCAGGTTTTCTTACCTTAGGATATAAAAGAGAGCTTTTGGAGATGGGATGATATTAAAGGGAACTGGCATAGTAAGACCCTCCCTGAAGTAACTGAGGTAGAGTTTAGAGCGAGCAAACTTCCACTCGACATCTGCATCATCCTGTGAGGAAGAGACATTATGAACATACATCAACTACGTTTAAAATCTTGGAATTTTCAATGAAAATGCTCAAACACAGTAAAAACTGTAACATTGTGAAATATTGTTACAATTTAAAATATGAGTTTTCTATTTAAATATAATTAAAACTAAAAAATGTAAATGTCACATAATCCTACAGAAATCATTCTAAAATTTGCTGCTTAAAACCATTTCTTATTATTATCAATGTTGAAAACACTTGTGCTGCTTAATAATTTAGAGGAAATTGTAATACATTTTTCATTATTTTTTGATGAATCAAAAGTCCAGGGAATAGCATGTATTTGAGAAAACCTTTGTAACATTTATATATGTCTCTTTACTGTCAATTTTGATCAATTTAATGCATCCTTGCTGATTAAAAGTATTAATTTATCAAGAAAAAATTTGTTTATCACATAAATCTATCATATGGCTTCAGAAATAATGGAATATAGTAAATGAAGACTAAATATCAGAATATGGTGAGTGGAGACTAAATATTGGAATGTGGTGAATGGAGACAATATCTGAATATAATGAATGGATCTATATATCGGAAAATAGTGAATGAAAACTAAATATCCGAATATAGTAAATGAAGACTATATATCAGAATATAGTGAAATAGAGTCCATATATCGGAATATATTTAATGAAAACTAAATATTGGAATATAGTGAATTATATTTCGAAATATAGTGAAATAGAGTCTATATATCGGAAAATATTGAATAAAGACTAAATATCGGAATATAATGGACAGAGACTAAATATCGGCATTTGGTGAACGGAGACTAAATATCGGAATATCTCTTTACTGTCAATTTTGATCAATTTAATGCATCCTTGCTGATTAAAAGTATTAATTTATTAAGATAATTTGTTTATCACATAAATCTATCATATGGCTTCAGAAATAATGGAATATAGTAAATGAAGACTAAATATCAGAATATGGTGAGTGGAGACTAAATATCGGAATATAATGAATGGAGACTAAATATCGGAATGTGCTGAATGGAGACTAAATATCAGAATGTGGTGAATGGAGAAAATATCTGAATATAATGAATGGATCTTTATATCGGAAAATAGTGAATGAAGACTAAATATCCGAATATAGTAAATGAAGACTATATATCAGAATATAGTGAAATAGAGTCTATATATCGGAATATATTTAATGAAAACTAAATATTGGAATATAGTGAATTATATCTATATTTTGAAATATAGTAAAATAGAGTCTATATATCGGAAAATATTGAATAAAGACTAAATATTGGAATATATTGAATGGAGTCTATTGAAATATAGTGAATGAAGACTATATATTGGATCATAGTGAATGGAGACTATATATCAGAATATAGTCAATGAAAAATATATATCGAAATATAGTGAAATAGAGTCTATATATTGGAATATATTGAATGAAGACTACATATCAGAATATAGTGAACAGTGTATATATCAGAATATAGTGAACAGAGACTAAATATTGGACTATAATGAATGGAGACTAAATATCGGAATATAGTGAAAATGTAGTCTAAATATCAGAAAATAGTGAATGGAGACTATTTATCTGAGTATAGTGAAATGAAGTCCGAATATTGGAATATTATGGACTCAAAATAAAATAATGATCTTTTAAGCTTCACACCTCGATTCTCTGAAATGAATTGGAGATCATGGCAATAAGCATGTTGAGGAGCACTATGACGATGAGCAGTGTGAATATCCCGTAGAATATCCTTCCCACAAACTCAGCCAAAACATAATCGGGCATGTCTACATATTCCTGGTTTGCCATTCCAAACATGGTCCAGAAGAGGAAGTTAAATGTTTCATTCAATCTAAAATGAGTACAACAGACAAACAGATTTAAGATGAATCTCCTGGGTGATTTCAAACCAACCAAAACACATGAAATTCGATGTAAACAAGCTATTAATCACCTGCCAAGATGTGGAGAAACAACATATGGGACGTATATGTTATTTATTCCACACAGAAATGCTGTTCCAATAATCATAAGGATGAACATGAACCTGTTGAGCAAGAAAAACATTTGATGAAAGCAATTTTAATGGTGTTCTCCTTTCAGAGCTATACTGGACGTCCAATCACAGAGATCAAACAGCGAGATCTGACCTCATCATGTCATCGATCATTCTTCCCATGGATATCTGCAGGGTTCCCAGGGATTCATGGGCCGGGAGAATGTAGGCGAGACGTGTGAAACTCAGCATGCTGGTCACGGCGAACAGAGTCTCTGCAATCAGCTGAGGATCCTCCTGTTTCCAGTCCTCCCGTACTATTCAGAAACATGTGATACCATTATACATTAATAATAACAATAATAATAATACTTTACAGTAAGGTTCATTAGTTAACTACATTGTTAATGTTCTAATTCTTAGTTCATGTTAACTAAAGACATATAAATACTGTGATAAATGTATTGCTCACTGTCTGTGCATGTACATTAACGAACCTTATTGGAACCTTTTTGTAAATTTTGTAATCAGAAAGTTATGTAATTAAATTTTTTTCATATAGTAGTAGTAGTAGTAGTAGTAATAATAATAATAATAATAATAATAATAGTAATAATAGTTATTATTATTATTATTATTATTATATTTTAACTGTATTTGTAATTATTAATATTAATAATATTATTGTTGTTGTTGTTATTATTATTATTATTAGTAGTAGTAGTAGTAGTAGTAGTAGTAGTAGTAGTAAATAACAACAATAAAACAATAAAAACAATATAATAATTGTTGTTGATGTCATTTTAAGTAGTAGTATTACTACTAATAATAATTATTTTATTACTACTACATGTAAAATAATAATAATTATTATATTATGATTTTAACTGTATTTGTAATTATTAATAATAATATTAATAAATTCATAATAATTTCATCAATAATACAATACAAATATTATAATTTTATATTATAATATAATTATTACTACTACTACTACTACTAGTACTGCTACTACATGTAAAAATAGTTTTACATTTTAGACAATATATAATATATCATATTATTTTTAAATGTATTTTTATTGCATTTTTAAATGTATTTTTTTTACTGTATTTGTAATTAATTAAAAATACACTTATTACTGTTATTTGTTTTATTTGTATTTTAAATCAATACAATAAAAATATTATAATGTTAATATACAAATGTTATTAAAATTACTATTATCTTAATAGTATTAATAATTACTATTATTTGCACTGCATTTGTAATTAATGAATAATAATAATAATAATACTAATGATAATAATAATAATTCTTATATTTACTGTTATTTAATTTTCATCAATAATATAAACAAATTGTTATATTGTTAATATATAAATGTTATCTAATTTTATTATAATAAAATTATATATCATATTAGTATTATTTAAACTGTATTTGTTACTACTAATAATAATAATTATATAATAATTTTGAATGCATAATGTATTTTAATTTCAACTGTATTTGTTAATGTTTAATCACAATTACAAAAAACTATTATTGAATTATTTAGAATCTTGTATATTATTGTCAGTACGGATAATATATGAATAAATAGCTAAAAATGCTGGTTAAATCAAGCTTATATGTGAGATGTCACCTGTATTGGTGAAATAGTCACACAGCTCTTGAGTGCTGGAGTCCTCACAGAGGAAATATCCCTTTAGCATGATGAGGATGCGCAGTGTGAAGGACGCCAGATACATGCTCAGCACCATCATATCCAGAATGTTCCACAAATCCAGGAAGTAACTCTTCAAACCCTCAAGCCAAACTTCCTTACACTCGAACCAGAAGAAACCTACCAAGATAACAACATTTTAGACAATCTCTGTATATATCAAAGACAATTACTGGCTCGGATCACAGATTTAAATGACTATTAAGGGATTTTTGCAGTGTGGCCTACCCGCAACCCATATCATGTGGAGAGAGTTATGGAGAATGTTCTGCTTTCGGGAGGCAAAATCGCTGCGGTAGATCTCCATGAAAATCGACTCCGTCAGGAGGGTGATGAGGAACCACATGTATGACGCCGAGTGTAACAGGAACTTAATCACGGGAACCTTCAGCAGTTTACCCAGCTGGCAAAACAAAGTAGGTTTGTCCATGGAAATGATTAAATATTTGAAATCGCATGGCCCATTCTAACGTTATTTAGCTATTACCGCCGACTCAAATTTACCTTGGACTTGGGGGCGATCCAGTAAACCAGGCAGAGAAACGGCATGGTAATGAAAATCCCCAAAGACACCAGCAGTTTCCAAGCAGTTCGACTTCCCTTCCAACCGGACAGGCTACCGCACCAAATGGAAGAGAGCACTTGCTGGCAGATGGGATGAGTCACAAACTAGACGAGGAAAAACAAACAGTCAGGCCTCCCAGCCAACTGTCAATCAATCAGACATCCCATACGGCACGAACGCAGGGGTCAAACGACTGCGCGCTTTTGAAAGATGATGTTCGCATGCCCTGTGTTTCTCCTCAGATCCATCAGTCTGTGTGGGCAGTGGAAGTCTGCAGTGTGTTACCTCACCCAGGGTTATTTTAGTTAACTAAAAACTAATTTAAATAAAGTTGTAACGTTGCTAATTTTCATCACAATAAAATGGGTAAAACTTTAACTAAAATTACAATGAAAAATACAACACAATTAAAACAAATTCAATAAATAGTAGTTGTAATTATACTATTAATATCTATTAATTTAGGTTTTTTTTTTTTTTTATTAACCTCAATAAAATGGTTAAAACTTGAACTAAAATTACAAGGACAATGTGATATAAAATTGAAAAATAAAATACAAATAAAAAAAATTCAATAGTATAATAGTTAATTATACTAAAAACAGTATTAATATCTAAAATAACACTGACCTGAAGTCCACTGAGTAGGTGAACTAGATATTTGTATTATTATTCTATTTGTTTTTTATTTAATTTACATTACACTGTAAAAAAAAAAATACTTAAAAAAAAAAGTTGATTCAACTTAAAAAAGTAAGTGTTCGTGCTGCCTTAAAATTTTACGTTGAGTCAACATGAAATGTTAAGTTGTACTACACGAAAACATGGATATTTGAGTTGAGTAGACTTAAAATTTTAAGGCAGCACAAACACTTACTTTTTTAAGCTGAAACAACTTTTTTTAAAGTTTTTTTTTACAGTGTACTCGTGTGCGTTTGTTGTCTTAGTATATCAAGTTAAACTAAATGACTAATGTTGCCTTGCCAACTAATTACTCCAGTTAACCTTAATTTTTTCAGCTAATGTTACTAAAATTAAAATATCACTAAAAATGGCAAAGGTAATGTTGCTAATTGTCATAACTTGATGTACTAAAGCTAAAACTTAAATAAAAATGAATACAAACTAGGTAGACATATTTAAAAAAATAACAATAATAAAAAAAAAAAAGACTAAATTTCAATAAAATTGTTAACATTTTAACTAAAATTACAATGAAAATTTTAATGGAAAAATAAAATACAAATAAAACAAATTCAATTGTTTAATAGTTAATTATACTAAAATCAGTAATAATATCTAAAATAACACTGACCTGAAGTCCACTGAGTAGTAGTATTCAATAGATATTTTATTTCTTCTTCTTCTTTTTTTTTTCTTTTTTTTTTACATTACCTAGTGTTTTTGTGGTCTTAGTATATCAAGTTAAACTAAAGGAAAATTACTAATGTTGCCTTGCCAACTAATTACTTCAGTTACATTTTTTTTTTTTTTTTTTTTTACCTAATTTTACTAAAACAAAAATAAAAACTAGTTCAAAATATCAATAAAAAAAGCATAATAGTATCTCAATGTTACAAAAATAACACTGGCCTGAACTTCACTTACTAGTTTAATCAGATTTAGCATTTAATTTTGTTTTGTCCTGTTTACTTAAAATTGCCTAGTTTTTATTAATGTTTATTGAATGAAAATGAGTAATATTGCCTTGGCAACTTACTTTCTTATTTCCTTTTATTTCAGTTAACGTTTATTTTTTGTTGTTGTTGTTGTTGTTGTTGTTAATTTGCTAATTTTACTGAAAACAGAAAATATAAAAAAATATATTGATGTGTGTTTATTTATTTATTTATTTTGGTAAAAAAAAATATGTATCTGTTTTTAATTGTAGCCATCTGCCAGTTGAAGACCAGCAAGTTTTTATTTATGCTTTAGTACATAAAGTTTTTTGTTGTTTTTTCAGTTAATGTTAAACAATTTAATGTTAAAATTTAAAATGCAAACAGAAAATATAAAAACTATCAATTTAGAATGATAGTAGTATCTCAATCATACCAAAATAATACTGATTCCACTGACTAGTTTAATCTTATTTTATTTTATTATATGAGGAAATTCTTCTTTTTTTAATTAATTATTTATGATATAAGTTTATATAATTAAGTATAATATATTGATCACATTTATAAGTTGCTGCAATTAAACCTAAGATGATGTATCTGTTTTTGATTGTAGTTGACCACCAGCTGAAGGCAAGCAAGGTTTTATTTAAGCTTTAGTACATCAAGTTAAACTAAATGAAAATTAGTAATGTTGCCTTACTTATTTTAGTTAACATGTATATTTTCTTCAGTTAATGTTAGTAAAAAATTTAAATAAAAACAGAAAATATAAAAACTAGTTCAAACTATAATAATTATAAGTATCTCAAGTATCTATATAAGTATCTCAATGATACCAAAATAACACTATATATAATATGATTATATTATATTATATTATATTATATTATATGAGTAAAATATTTAATGTATATACTGATTACACCAAGATAATGTACCTGTTTTTGATTGTAGTTGACCGCCAGTCGAAGACGAGCGAGATTGGGGATTCCTTCTTCAAACGTCTGTTCATCCAGTTCTTCATCCTCGCTGTCATCCTCAGCACCGTTAAGGATGGTGGAGACCTCGCTCTGGTTCCGGCACATTCCCAGAAGCTCCACTGCGAACTCCTGACACAGCTGTTCCAACGCCAGGTACTGAGGCTAAACATCAATTAAGGGTTTTGAGAAAGACATGTTAAAAGTCATTTAATAAGTGTTTCCCAAATGCTGAGAACTATGAAAATAGCTTATTAAAATGATTGACAATACAAACTTGGTGATTAGGGATTTTTTTTTTCTTTTCTCTTTGACTACTTTTTGATTACTTTTAAACCTGGTTTATCAGATAGGCTTGAATGGGATCATTAAAAACAAAGAGAAAGAAAATATGAAGAGCTCAGATGCAAAACCCTCTAAAAGCCATCTCTGTCAAAAATGAGATAATGATACTGAGTGAATGCTCTTGACGTCCATCAAATACTTTTACTTCAAACTCGCTAAAATCCCAGCCTCAGCCCAATCAGAAGTACCACTATTTAGAAACCTATACATCGGAGCCTGATAAAAATGCATTTTTAAAAGAAAGACATTAGATGGATTTAGAGGCTTTTGCATCTGAACTCTTCATATTTTCCATCCTTCATCAACATCATGAAATTGCCATTGTGTGAATAATATATAATCACATAATCTATTAAAAAGTAACTGTAATCTGTATATGAGCATTTTAAAATGTAATATAATCTAATTACAAGTACTTCATTTTTGGAATCTGATCATGTGATCCAGATCCAGGTAAATCCAGAAAAGTGTAGTAACCATGTTTTTTTTTGTGTGTGTGTATTGATTACCATTTGTATAACCACAATTTTACTACAAATACCATGGTTAAAGGGATAGTTCACCCAAAAATGAAAATCTGATGTTTATCTGCTTACCCCCAAGGCATCCAAGATGTAGGTGACTTTGTTTCTTCAGTAGAATACAACCAAAGATTTTTAACTCAAACCATTGCAGTCTGTCAGTCATATAATGGCAGTCAATGGGCACCAAACCAATGGGCACAGATCGTTTCGTGTCTTAGAACATCAGTGTATCATCACGAGCAGCAGGGTTTAATTTGGATTTGTCTGTGCGTGTTTTTTTACTCTCAAAGGTTTGATGCCCATTGACTGCCATTATTTAACTGACAGACTGCAATGGTTTAAGATAAAAATCTTTTTTTGTGCTCTACTCAAGAAACAAAGTCAGCGACATCTTGGATGCCCTGCGGGTAAACAGATAAACATCAAATCTTCATTTTTGGATGAACTATCCCTTTAAACTAAACTAAATAGTTAGTGTCACAAAACCATGGCTAATTTGAAACCATGGCTAGTTTAATTATAGTTACCATGTTGTTATTATTATTATTATTTTTATTTTTTAAGGGATTACATGTAATCAGTTACCTCCCAGATCTGCATATCATGTTGGTTCATGAAAAAACAAACATCTTTTTTCAGAAGAATTTGTTATTTTTGATGTTTTCTATAAATAAATGATTTTTCTGAGCTCACCTTGAATTCTGGTTCTTTCTTCGAGAGTTTGCGCAGCTCTCGGCTGAGGTGAAAAGCGCTGAGCATGGCGTCTTCTGAGGTGATTGACAAATATGCACGGCTGGCAATGCCTCTGTATGTATTTATACGGGACAATGAGAACTTGAGCAAGTCGTATTGCCTGCCGTTACGGCACTCCAGGCACGTGCACGAGATGGCATGAGGCAGAGGAATATCATGGCCTCTTTGGGTCAGCATAGTCACGATCTCATACAGGTCCTTCTGGCAGGCCAGCGTTAGTGGCGTCACTCCTGGGGCGAATTGGGAATCGTCAATAGAGTGGTCGAAGATGGCCATGCTGAAAGAGCGAACGTCCATCTTGTTGCCCTTCTCTTGATCCAGGCGGTCCAGGAGGTGTTTAACGAATCTGGGCTGGTTGGTGTCGACGGCCACCAGAAGAGCCTCATGGATCTGACGGAAGTCAAACTTGACGCCGAGCAGAAGGGAGGTCATGATGTCTTCGCTGCCCAGACGGATGGAGAGGTTCAACGCCTCTCTCCATAACCGATCCTCAGACTCGTCCAGCTGACGGATGATCCCGTCACCAAGGGAGAGGAGACTGTCCACCCAGGCCATGTTGCCCTCTTGGATGGCTGGGATTAGCTCCGGTGGAAAGTGGAGCTTTTTGTTCACAATCTCCCGCCAGTTGTCTGGCTGCTCGAAAAGATGGGACGCAGAAGATATTAAACCAACAAACCATCAGTGGAGGGTGAAATAACCTCCAGAAGCAAACTAGAAACAAATTCAGGTCCAATGCTGGATATTTACAAGAATTTCTCTCATTTTATTGACACTCGTGACACTTTTTTTAAAATTACACTGCTGTTTTTTTTTATTTTTTATTAATAATTAATACTTTTATTCACCAAGAATGCATTAAATCAATCTAAAGTGACAGTAAAGACATTAATAATGTTTATATATATATATATATATATATAAATCCTGAAAATTTGCTTTCAACATAGATAATAAATGCTTATTATGTACCAAATCAGCATATTAGAATGATTTCTGAAGAAAAACTATTAAAATATTTAAAATCATAATAACACACAATATTACTATGTATAAATTATATTTCCGGGCAAATAAATGCAGCCTTTTAATGAGCATAAGACAACTGTTATTTTCAAAAAAATCTGACCGACCTCACATTTTTGAACAGTAGTGTATAAATAATATTTAAAAAAATTTAAATGTGACCCTGGACCACAAATCCAGTCTTAAGATGCATGGGTATATTTGTAGCGATAGCCATTTGTATGGGTCAAAATTATCTAATTTTCTTTTATGCCAAACATCCTTAGGATATTAAGTAAAGATTATGTTCCATTAAGATTTTTTTTGTAAATTTCCTACCATAAATATAACAAAACGTAATTTTTGATTAATAATATGCATGGCTAAGAACTTCATTTGGACAACTTTAAAGGTGATTTTCTCAATATTTAGATCTTTTTGCACCCTCAGGTTCCAGATTTTTAAATAGCTGTATCTCGACCAAATATTGTCCTATCCTTCATCAATGGAAAACTTATTTATTCAGCTTTCAGATATAAATCTTATTTTCAACAAATTGACCCTGATGACTGGTTTTGTGGTCCAGGGTCAAAAATCTGTAAAACTGACATTTCCAAAAGTTGTCACATTCTATAATAATGTTTTAAGCTGCTGTGTTAGTTGGCAACCATAATTATACAGATATATACTTAAACATGGTTATCTTTTACTATATTGCCACACTTTTATAACCCACTCAATTCCATCAGTTACAGTGCTGTTTACAACAGGTAGGGGACTTTTAAACTAGCCTTTTTGTGTTGTGCCTAAAAACACCAATTTCTCTTGGAGCAAATTGCATTAAATTTTTGCATTGATTTTGCATTCAAAATCTAAAAATCTGAAACTCACCGTAAGCTTTTCCATGTTTTTAGTGAAGCACCCCAAATCAGTAAACTTCTTTTGATGTCAGGCCAAAACAGTGAGCAGTTCTTACATGTCAGCTTGAGAGATGAATCCAGAAAGGAACAATATGGTTGTCACCTCCTAGACCCGTTTAGTGATTTTGTGTCTCTGTACAAGCTTTGTTTTTGTCTACTGATGTATCATCTTGTTCTGGGAATTAGCCTGTACCACCCACTCAGCACCAATAACAGAGATGCTCCCCGAGGAGAACACTCATTAGCACACAGTACTGTTGCATTTCATTTGGATAATTACAGTTTAAGTTCTGCATTCACAATACGACTTTTGTGGCTTGATAAGCTATTGGACTCTAATAACATTAAGTCTGAGGAAAATTTCACCCATAAATACAAATTTGTTGAATGTTTACTCACCTTCAGGCCATCCAAGATGTAAATAAGTTTGTTTGTTGATCAGAAGACATTACTTGCTCACCAATAGATCCTATGTAGTGAATGGGTTCAGTCAGAATGAGAGAACAACTGATAAAAACATCACAATAATCCACAAGTAAGTTAATCCAAAGAATCCAGTCCATCAATTATTAATAAAAAGCAAATACATCATTAAAATACTTTTAACTGTTCTGAACTATTGCTTTCAGCTAAAATATTAGTCCTCTATCTATAATGTTGCCTTCTCTAGTTTAAAAAAAGGGGGGGGAAACATTTATGTCTGAATTAGAAAAACGGCTCTAAACTAATGTCAATGGATTTTGATGTGAGAGGACAATGGGGATGGACTTTCTCACAAAATTAAGCGTTGTTATGGATTGTAGAGTGGTATTTTTGCCAAAAGTGAAAGTTTAAGAGTTTAAAACGCCTTAATGATGGATTTGTTTCTTTGAAACATGTAGATTTTCACTTCACAGTAAGTTAAAATCTTTGTAAAGGCAATTCAGAGTTTCTAAACATTATAAATGTTAGAAATAATTGCTATTGTCATTACTGTTAGTTACTACAGCCTAGTTTGCTATCTAGCTACGTTTTCCTCACAAAATGCATATTACCTGGTTGCCATAATTTACAAAACCGCTGTCATCCATTTTGTAGCGGTATTTATCAACTGAGAGAGGCGGCAACTTTCTCGCGAGTGGGCGTGGTTTCGGTGCAAAGAACGGACACGCCCCCAACGTTTGAGAGCAGAGAATACTGCTTTTTTTTTTTTTTTTTTTTGATCATTTATTTTGTTTACTTGGCGTTTTTTAATCATTCAAATTTGCCTGGGTGATTAATAACACGTTATTCTGTGCTGTGACAAACTCAGAACACATTTAATATTGCTTTACACAGATTTTAATTGATGAACTAGAGTGGTGCGGATTACTGTGAATGGACCTTTTTCACATTTTCGGGTTTCTCAGCAACGGAAGTCGTCATAGTTGGGTTAACTTGAAGAGCAGTGAATGGGAGAGTACCACAAATATGTTTTACATTCCCATTTGCTCAAATAGCAAAAGAAAAACTCAACGAAAGTGTTTTCATGAATTTTAATAAAAGGAAAAAAATCGAGAGTGACTGATAACGTCAATCATAAGAAAAAATGATGTTAAATTTACTGTCCTTCCCAATAACGCGGCATTAGAAACACCCTCACATTAGCGTTAACTTGTTTTTTGTTTTTGTATTTTAATTCCAAGGTAATATAATACAAATGATAGTGTTATAAATGCACATACATTTTTTTTAAATAAAAAGATTAAAAACTTTAGAGGATTTACTATGCTGATGACCGTTAAATGCGTCATCATAGTCTTGTGAAAAGGTAGTATATTATTGTGATGTTTTTATCAGCTGTTTGGGCTCTCATTCTGACGGCACCCATTCTGTTCCAGTGAAGAAACTAACTCATCTACATCTTTTACGGCCTGGAAATGAGTACTTTTGTGTGTGTGTGTGTGTGTGTACTATTCTTTTAATGATTCTTATCATGCAAAAAAAAAAAAAAGCGATCTGGTCTATGATTTCGTTTACTGTAGTAGCCTGCAAGACAGCATATTAGATTCTCCGCTTCCCCAGTATATGTGTTGGCATTGCTTGTAGCTTGTCAAACTCGATTGAAACTGAAACTTATCTGGACTTGATTAGCATGGGAAGGGTTTCTCTGAAACCACACAAACAAAAGCATTAATCATTAAACAGCCATGTCGCCTCCATCTCAGTCGTCATGATAATCAATTGATCATGACCCTTTGCCACTTCTTTTACCGGCCTAATTTCGAGAAGTACACCCTACGTCCTTTAGAATGTGGCAAATTAATTACCCCGATGGAGTCTGGTGGCCCTGTCAAACCCCGTCTGGAATCACGCTCCGCTGCGGCAGCTGACAGCGCCGGCCCGCTCCGCCTTTGCAATTCTAATGAGTGGACATTCATCAGCCTCTGACGGCTGGACAATCCACTTGATGTTTAAATCTGCTGATAATATCAAAAACATGCACTTGCCGTAATCCGCAAATTATTACTTAACTGTCGATCATATTAGTTTGAACGCTATGAGTAGCCTAAATAAGATTTATAGGACTACTCTGCACAGTTTTCATGCATTTCTAAAAGAGATTGTATTATTCAAGTAGTTAACGGTTCATTTTTCTAGTAATTCCAGTGGTTTTCTTTTTAGGATGCAATAGGTTTAATGCAATTGCTGCTCTTATTAATTGGTTTACATTTACTTGCTTTGCTCCACCATCAGTCTTGCTTGGAAGGTAATGATGACAAATGCATCAGCTTCTCCATTTACGCTTGTAAAATATGAGACTTTTAGTTTCTTCGTGGTCTGTTTGAGAGACTGATTAAGGAGTTTTGTTGCCATTGTTAAATTGGGGATATTTGCGTTGTTTTTGATTAACACTGCAACAGGAGGAAGAAAAAGCAGAGAACTACAATACAATACCATAATGTGCTGAAATGTACAATAGTGTAAGTATTTAATATATTGTACCAGTGTTTTGTGTTAATTATGCCATTAAGAAATATTTTATGTGTTCATATTATACAGAAGTCAAAAGTTTTCACCCCCAGCTCTTAATGCATTGTGTTTCCTTCTGGAGCATCAGTGAGCATTTGAACCTTCTGTAATAGTTGCATATAAGTCCCAATTACACAAATATGCTGAAAAACCAAAGAATCTGTGGGACCTGAAGGATTTTTCTGAAGAACAGCAGGCAGTTGAAACAAGAAACTCCTGAAGAAAAAAAAAAAAAAACAGCTGTGGATCATTAACAAAACAGTGAGTCAAGCATATGTAAATGTTTGAACAGGGCCATTTTTTTCATAATTTAACTTATTTTCTCTTGTGGAGTATATGCAAATATCTTTTATGTAAAATATCTAATTCAGGACAGTACTACATAAAAAATAGCATGCATTTTGTATGACCCCACTTGTTTTGGTAAAATAATTAACATTTTGCAGATTCTGTTTATGGTTTATGTAAACTTTTTACTTCAACTGTATATAAAAAGTGCAAGCATGTGGTATAAAGTTCTAAATAATATATTAGCAACAAGACTCTTTCCATGGATGACAACATAAATTTATTGTTACTGTAATTCTTCTGAAATCTTGATGAACATAATTAGCAAATATAGTTTGTGACAGTGGTTTTATGAACATTTTCATTATGCTAGGACATTCTGATCCACTTATGTGAATTTTGATTCTAGATATTGTAACTAGAGAAAAAACAGTGTGAAAATTCCACAGTAATTATCACGGTATTGTTAAAATGTACTGGAAATGTTCAAAAAGTTACATATAAATTGTTTCACCAAGTCTTCTATTTAAAAATAACAAACATCGAAATTACTTTTTTGTTTGCATACTAAAACAATAACATTATCAATAATGTCCAGATTTTAAATGACAACATGACTGACGACAGTTTATCTAATAGGCTAACATGTCCAAAATGTTCAAATAATGCTTTAAAATGGCAAAAATCACATTTTCAGCTTTTAAATAAAGAAAATGGTTAAGTCAAAATGATAATTGACTCATGAATGAATATATGTATTTTATCTGCTCCATAAATAATGTTTGATACCTTATCGGAATTGTTTTAATGTGTACGTTTTCTGGCCAGACATAAACTGCACACAGGCTAAATGTAAATCTAATCTCTCACACTAGGTGGCGTTTACGGAACAGCAAATTTAGAGCTGCTTCCTGTAACCTCCGTGGGCAAAGCAGCATGCAATTAAGAACACTAGGCTTACTTAATAGAGTGTTTTCACGTGGCATCATGAATCGGGCATCACTGAACGTAAACAATGCTACTGAACCAAACGGAACTCGCATATCTCGCTGATTACTGACATTTTGAAAAACATTTGGAGCACTATAGACTGCCAAAAGTTATAACAAATCAAGGAGAAGAGTGCAAAAACTGTCTTGAGAAACAAAAGGTGTTTGTGGTTGGCCAAACTGAACCAGGTTTTCCAGGGCAAAAATTTTGACAATATTCATGTTTGTTCTTATCAATTCCGGTCAGGTAGGTGAAATATTATCTAATATCTTAATTAATACACTCGTACGTATCTTTACCTACCTAGTTGATCAAAATATTGCACCTTTTCCTGCTTACTATCTCATTCTCTATATTATTAAACAGCTTCCACATGTTTTTTTTTCTTCCACTACATATTCAGTAGTACATTAACCACGGAATCAATGCATCCTCGCTAATATGGCCGCACATCCGGGTAACTTACCAAATCGTGAGGTAAGTACAAACCCTATATTAGAGCTGTTTCCGTTATCTCCGTGGACAAAGCAGCATTGCGATTAAGAACACTACTTTATTAGGTATTACATGAAGTGAAAATTAAAACAAAATGCCATCGAAACTTTTCTGATGATTTCATTCATAATATTCATTTGTATAATTTCCCCAGCACTCATTTAAAATCTTATTTTTTTTTCACACAAAATGAAACTACCCTGCTGTGAAACTGATACTTAAAACTGTGCTTTATGCTGGACAGTATTTATTCACCCTGAGTTGTTCAAATTGCAGTAATCAAATATAGTTGTAATAATAGGCAAAATTAAAATATGAAACCGTAATACTAACCATGGGGATTTTTTTTAATAAAGCAGTTTAAAAAGTTATTCAGCAAGGATGCACTAAATGATCAAAATGACAGTATATAAGCATTTATAAGTTTGCATAAGATTTGTTTTAAGTAAATTTCTATTTATCAAAGAACCTTGAAAAAAAGTGTACAATGTTATCGTCAAAAAATGACACAGCACAACTGTTTTCAACACTAAAGATAAGTAATGTTTCTAGAACAGCAAAGCAACATTTGTATCATAAATTACATTTTGACATATATTCAAATTAAAAACAGTTCTTTTAAATTGTAATATTATTTCACAATTATACTGTTCTTTACTGTATTTTTGTACAAACAAATGAAGCCTTGGTGAGCATAAAGGGTGTCTTTTAAAAATATGCCTCTAAATAAATTCTGACCCCAAAATTTTGTTTATGTATGTATTTATGTACACATACAAATCCACATTCAACACATTCCAGGTACACATTTGATCACTTTTTGTGTTCTCAGGGAATCAGTCCCATGACCTTGATGTTGCTAGCACCAGTTGAGCTTCGTTTCACTCAAAGAATAGCCGTTTCACTCGGATGGCTTTCCTCCACCAAGGCGCTCGAAGCTGGAATCGTGTAAGTATTCAAGTCAAACATTAAATGCATTTAAAGGCAAGTTAATTTGAGAGTGAGACAGGCCGGCACAAATCCGAAACAATGAGACTGAAGGAAGCTGTGCAGATGCAGGGCCACCTAATCAGATTGCTTTCATTAAGTCTGTTGAAATGACAGAAGCTTTTACTTCACTTCTATTGGATTACCAGGAATGCAGCTCTCTTATGACAATCTGCATTATCGAAACAATCTCTCTCCTCCTCTTTTACTCTCTTTTGCCTCATCCTTTCCTCCCTCTCTCTCTCTCTCTCTCTCTCTCCCGCTCTCTGTCTCCCTGGCTGACTTTCTTCTCTCTCTCCCTCTCTCTCCTGTGAGCTCCATCTCTCTCTCGCTTTGCAGATGGGATGAGCCTGGGAGGAAGGCAGAGTGCTTTGCCAGTTGTGTGTGAGAGAGGGCAGGGATTCCAACCGCGCACAGACTATTCCAGGAGCAGCTTCCCTCGTGCGCAGGAAATACAAAGCCAGCGCGTTTTCCAGCTTCGCTTTGAAGGTACCCACTGATAGAGGTAAGCTAGGCGAGAGGAAGTTCATCTGTGTGTGTGCATGTAGTTGTCACATGGTATGTTGATGGAAGTCAGTCACAGTGCTCTCACATTACTGTTGAGTGCACTTTGGAGTGGATATTATGTGCTATTTGATATCATTCATGCAGTATGTATTCTGTCAGTTTTCAGTCACAACGTCTGGGTTCAGATTATTAGCTTTGGTAACATGTCAACTTTCATTGTCGGACTTCATGCAAATCCAGTTTCAGTAAGTCTGACTTTATGGAGCATCTTGATGGATCTGGTGTGTTAAAGAACTATTTCAAATTTCAGAGTCTTGGCTAGATTCATGCCACCGCTGTGGTTATACTAAGACATTTTCTAAAACTCTCACTAAAGGTTTCAGAACTGTAAATGTTATCTATCTATCTATCTATCTATCTATCTATCTATCTATCTATCTATCTATCTATCTATCTATCTATCTATCTATCTATCTATCTATCTATCTATCTATCTATCTATCTATCTATCGCTTATACTCACTCTCACTGATATTGCTGATTTATTAATCCAGATAGTTCTGGATTCTGATTGGTCAATACAGCTATGACACAAAACACCTGTTCACTAGCAGTGGTTCATAGTGAAGCATTGTTTTCTTTTTCTTTCTTTTTTTATTTTAATGGAATGAAACCTCTTGATAATTATTATTATTATTTTTTCATATATATATAATATAAGCTTGTTTTTGTAATATATCCAGTTTTAAATTTGGGCTTATTCGACATCCCAGATGTGATGCATGCATTTTGTTTTTATTTTGTAGGTTTATTTATATATTATCTATCTCTTTATTAACATGAATGCATTTATTATATATTTTATTTTATTTTATTTTTTTTTTATATATATATATATATATATATATATATATATATATATATATATATATATGTGTATATATATATATAATATTATTATTATTATTATTAACTTTTAATTTATTTAGTGATGAATGAATTTTATATTATTATAAATTATGGTTTATTAATTATTAGGTTTATTTATATAATGTTAGCTTGTTTTATGTATTATTTTTTAAATGTAAGCTTATTCAGAGTCCCAAACATTAGCAATAAAAGCAATATTTCATTTAATTTCAAATGATTCAATGTCCCATATATTATTGATGAATGCAGTTTATTTTATTATGCTGATTTATATATACATAATATTGCCTTATATTTGAACGTATCTCCCTTTAAATCTGCGCTTACTCAACGTCCGATATATTAGAGATGAATGCATTTTATTTTTATGTTGGTTTATTTATATATGAGCATTTCTTTTTAGATAAGAGCTTATTCAGTGTCGCAGATATTAGTGATGAATGCATTTTATTTTATTATGTAGGTTTATTTATATAATATTATCTTATTTTTTAATGCATCTCTTTTTAAATGTAGGCTTACTCAGCGTCCCAGATATTAGTGATAAATGAATGTATACTGAGGCACCTTTTAGAGTTTACTATCTTATTCAGGATGTTTTATTGTGTGTCTCACCAAGAGACACGAGTTTGAAACTTCCATCAGTGTCTAATGCATTTACACCCTAATTTAAACTAGAGAAAAAAACGTTAAAAATCATAATAAATTATCACAGCGTGTCAGGAGGAGAGCGTAATTGGTTTGTGTCGGCATCACCGTTGAATATCCTTTCTGGTGAGTGAAGAGCTGAACTGTTTTGTGATTTGGCAGAGGCCTGAAATGTTTGCCGAAATCCACAGTGGCACACTTGCCCTCTGAGACCTCTGTGGTGTTATTTTTTTCTCTCTTGGCACTTTGAGACTCCCACGTAATTACATTCTGACAGCACGATGGACAGCACGTCGGCGGCGTCCACACCTCCACAGCGTGAACCGATCCAAGCGCATTCAGAACCATGGACAGCTCCCCGCTTAGCTCTGCTGTCCGTGGTCCTGAAAGCAGTTGGATCGTGTTCACGCTGTGGAGGTGTGGATACCGCAGACGGCGGCCTACTTAAATGTATCCTGACGTGACAAGATAAAAGCAATGTAATTGCGGATGCTCCTAAGGCTGTCGTTATGCAGAGCAGCCCATTTGATAGCTAATCTCAAACAGGTTGTTGTGTTTGAGAGCCGTGGCGCGTGTTGATCTAGCAGACAGAAGGAGGGGGGAGAGGATGACAGGAATCCAGGCGCCTGGCTGTAGCCGTCCTGCTCTACACCAATCTGTCTCTCCCGGGCCTGTGTCCAGCACTGCCCCCGGACCTCTGAGCGAGAGTCATTGACCACTGCCATCCACGCTGAACCGTAGCCCAACGTGGAAGTAGATATTGATCAGGGGAATTAGTCTTCTTTGTGGCGCCTACTTTTGTCAATGAAAAAGCAGGTTTGAACTGAATGGTTCTTGTGATATTGACTACACTTTAGGTTAGAGTTTTAAAGGGATAGTTCAGGAAAAATGGAAAATTCTTACATTTTGAACCTCTGTGACTTTAGGAAAACAGAATTAGAGTGTTTGAGACTGTTCTGGTCTTCATTTTTCATGCAATTTCAGAGAATGAAATAATAAAAGGAAAAACAAACTATTAATCAGAGATGTTTAACTTTTATAAGTAACAGTTAAAAAAAATAAATTGAAAAAAAAAAACATCATCTGTCTGTCTTAGTTATTAAATTTTAAAAGCAGAGCTGTCAGGCTTTAAAAATTACAGAAGTATCATAAAATGTAATAACTAAGATAATATAAAATAGTAAAAAAATACTTTAAAAAAGTATTTACAAATACATAACTATGAAATTATTAATAATAATAATAATAATAATAATTTGGTGGTTATTATTATTATTATCTGTCTGTCCGAGTTAAATTTAGTTCTTTTAATGGCCAATTTAACAACTTAATATTTGTTTATTTACTTTAAAAAAAACATTAAAACATAACATTATTATTATTATTATTATTAATAATAATAATAATAATAATAATAATAATAACAAAAACAGCAATCATCTGTCTGTCTGTCTGTGTATATTAAATTTGAACACCAGAGCTGTCAGACATTTTAACAACTTTAAGATTAATAAAATGTTTATTTATTTATTTTAAAGCGCAGGAGCTTTCAAGCTTCAAATAAGACATAAATGTATCATATCATTAAAACATTCAATTAAAACATTTTTTTTTATTTGTTTTTAATATTAAGAATTATTATTATTATTATTATGTTGAAAACAGCAGAGTAGATTTTTTTTCAGGTTTCTTTGAATAGAAAGTTCAGAAGAAAAGCATAATAAAAAATTCTAAACTTTTCAATGGTATAGTATATAAAGTTACAAAAGCTTTTTATTTCAAATAAATGCTGATCTTTGGATCTTTCTATTCATCAAAGAATCCTGAAAAATGTACTCAACTGTTTTAAATATTTTTAATTATAATAACAAAAACATTTCTTGAATAGCAAATCAGCATATCAGAATGATTTCTGAATGATCATGTGACACTGAAGACTGGAGTAATGATGCTGAAAATGTAGCTTTGATCACAGAAAAAAAAATACATTGTAAAATATATTCAAATAAAAAACAGTTGTTTAAAATAGCAAAAATATTTCAAATTTTTACTGTTTTTGCTGTACTTTGAATCAAATAAATGTAGGCTGGGTGATCAGAAGAGACTTATTTAAAAAACTTTACAAATCTTACTGTTCAAAAAATTCATTTATTTATTTAAAAACAATTTCACTTTTTTTGTAATGAGAAAAAATATGAATGGTGTTATATTTAAACGTGCACTCTGTCAATGGTGTCTACTTTCTAACTAAATATTCAAAATTTTCCTAAATATTTATTGTTCTTTCTCCATTCTCAGTAGCTCTCATTCTTGAGGTGATTGAGTTGTGGATATGCAAATCCCTGTGCTTTTAATTCCAATCGAGGAGCTATTGATGGAGAAATAAATGGCTGTGATGTGAAACTGAGGATTATTGATTTTATTTACCCTTTGCTACAAGGCAAGCATGTTGAGAAGTGTAAGTTTGAGTGATGGGGAAGTGAACCAAGTCAGGCATTATACATCACTGGCCACCGGTCCGACTGACCCAGAAGGGTATCCGTAAAAGAGAGAATATCTGATCACTGCGCAGACTGACAGACACATCAGACAGCTGGAGGAGAGGAATCAATAAAACAAAAGAACTGCACTTGTTTGCTTCTGTTTTTTGAGCATAGCAAATAATGCATGTTGCGTGCATGCTCTTCTACAGTATGTCTTTCATTTGCTTTGCATTAACTGCAATCACTGTAGCATGCTAGGAACATTAAGCATTATGTGCGTAAAGCATGAACCGCCACGGATGACAATGAGGAATGTCTTGTACATTATGTGTAGTAACCAGTAATAATTGTGAGCTGCAACTTCTGCCAGTTTTTCACTTATACCGCACTCCACGTCAGCTGGGCATGTTTTAGTCATTGGTATCATAAAGACATAATACTTCATTAAGTGTAATGGTAACTCCATAAATTTAGGCCTGAATGGGCCTCTACAAACATATCGTTAAAATTTGATGAATTGTTGGTTCATAAAAGCTTTGTGTTTAATGAGTGGGACATTCCAGACCGTGAGTTATATTTCATAGCAGTCGTCTTACTCTCAGTGAATTAAAAAAGAAAGCTGGCTACGTCTTGCATGGCGGGAACGTCGCCTCTGATAAATTGCGCGCGGCTTTCCGAATTAGTCCTTGGATATTGAAGTAATCGCATATTGGATGTGTCTTACTAAATAAATAATGTTTTGGAGTATCAGAACACATCTTGACTTTCGGATATCCTTTGAGATACTAAGAAAAATGGGAAATGATCCTGAAATGAGTCTCGGTGACATTCGTAACACTTGTGGTTTAGAAAACAGCGACACAGTGTCCTCACAACACAAAATTTAGTAGCACTTCAAATATGAGCTTGACATTTGAATGTTGTTTAGTTGTTTATTTAATGCTGCGTGTATTAAATACAGCTTACTGTACAATTATGCCTTTTCTGTCTGACAGTAACCAATGGTGTCATGGCTGCCAACCCGGACCGAGCGAGGTGTATTGCCGTCCTAGCTGGACCTTCGCTCCTTCTCATTATCTGTGTCCTGTGGATCCTGTGCACAGACTCAGCGGGTGCTCAAGGGCAAGGTAAGAATGAATGATTTTTTTCATTCACAGGTGCTTGTTCCTAAACTTTTTGAGCTCAAATGTCAATGTGAATGTTGCTAGAGTGCGCTACTGCTTTTGGCCAGATTGATTAAGATGACTGGTGTTTTGTGTTGTGGAGTGATGATGCTCGAGTCTAAAAGAATGATTTTTACAGGTCATGTGAAGGACATTAGTTGTGTTCTTTCATCAGGCATAGGTCAAAAAAAGCAAAAAACTTGATTTTTGGCTTGTGCATGACCAGATTTTTTTGTAATGGCTATCGGGATTTTCGTTGTGTGTCAGTTTGTTTCTTGTGATTACAATTACAGGACAAAAATATATAGCACTGTTACTTTTAGAAGTAATGCATTACAATATTGCGTTACTTCATAAAAAAGTAACTGTGTTAATTAGTTATAATGCATTATGTTACTTTTGCCTTACTTTGTTTCACCTGGGCTGGGCTTGCTTATTTCTTTTTTAATAACAGAAAAAGTTATATTTTTGGCAACTGTACTGGCCCTTTCACACAAAAAGTGAAATGATTAAGCCTTAGGCTGAAGGATGCCTCTGTCTCTGCATCTCACTTCAAATTCAAGTGAATAAAATTCAGTAAATAAAGATATTTTCTTGTACATTTCAAAGTGTTGCGCTACTTTACTAGTTACTTGGAGGTAGCGTATTACAAGTAATCTGACTACTTTTCCAACACTAGTATATAAAACATTTGTTTTTACTTGGATTTTGAAAATAATAATCTAAATTTGATTTTGGACCTAAACTGAATCTGATCCACAGCGACAAACAAACACACCCGTGTGAAAAATAAGTACACTTTGGAATACTTAAGTATGTAACATGGTATTTATGTTATGCATGTTACTTAAAGTACAAACTTACACTTTTAAGAAATACACCTAAGTGCGAACTGAATGTAATGTTTTCAGTCATGTACCTGGAGGTTGTTTACAATTAAATATTGGCCCGTTTTCACAGACAGGGCTTAGCCTAAACCAGGATTAGGCTATAGTTCAATTAAGACATTTAAGTAATTTATATAAACGTGACTTAGAAAAAACATTACTGCTGTGCTTCTTGATACATCTTGGCACTGGTATATTTTAAGATCAGTCAGTGCAAGTTTCTTTCAGTTCAGCTCAGACTTACATTTTAGTCTAGGACTATGCTTAAGCCATGTCTGTGAAACCGGGGATTATGTATTATAGTAAATGTATAGTAAATGCTTTTAGTTGAATGTAAGACTCCTTTTTTAACCTTCTAAAGTAGGATTTTAGTGCATCTTTACATGTAATTTAATAATTCTTTTGTCTTTTGAAATGCATTTGAAGTGTACTGAATGTTAAACTATATATTTTATAGTTATAGTTGTATATATTTATATATAATTATATATTTAATTAACTATTAAAATGTAAATAATGTCATTTCATGTCATTTCTTGTATGTCACAGATTTAAATATTTAAATTTAAATGTATAGTTCTATCAGGACAACGCTCTGAAGATTTTTGCATGGGAATGGAATATGAAAAGTGGTAATGTATTTGGTCTTGGTGGAATAGATCTGTTATGGTGCTGTTGTTAAATTGCCACAAAGCAAGTACAGGAACTTGCTACTGCCAATACATGCGCTGATACGGTGCTGTGAGTATTTAAGACATAGGCTACTATGTCTGTAATAACCGGTCACAAATCTATACAGGTGGAGCTGGGGAAGGTGGAGGGTTTCAGAAGAACTCTGTTGGGAAAAGTTACTTTTATAAGTAACGCATTGCAATATTGCGCTAATCCCTAACAAAGTTATTAATTACGTTAGTTACTTTTCATGAAAAGTAATGTTACATTATTTTTGCATTACTTTTTAAATTTGGACAAGGCTTGCTTGTTTGTTTTTAATATAAAATAGTTCTATTTCTGACAAATGTAAATCCTCTTTCACACCGAAAGTGAAATGAATAAGCCTCAAGCTGAAGGAAATAGAACACAGTAGAACACACAAGAAGAAAGTTCAACACTCTTCAGCAATAAAAAATGAAGCACAATTGTTAGTTTATCTAAAGTAATTGTTGTTTATAAGTATGGTTAAATTGGATCATCAAAGATCAGCAGCAAAGACGTTTGTTAATAAAATAGGATTAAATACATAAAGGCACTGTTATTGCTCTTTTGTTGGTTTTGATTGCTTCTATTGTGCTCATTTGTAAGTCGCCTTGGATAAAAGCATCTGCTTAATGACTGAATGTAATTGTTGCAGGTTTGCATCCTATTCTACTCTCATTTCACTGTTTTTATTCATTTTGAGGAATACTGAATATGTTTTCTTGTGATTGAGTTGAACTAATGCATGTTCATATTTAGTCTAGAAATACAGTAACACCGTGTTTACACACAGCACACGCCTCTGCACAGATTTCTCTCAACATGGCGACAGGAGAGCTATCAGTCAATACATGGGAAAACAAAGTAACTCAGATATTTATTGTGAATTTAAAAGTAATGCATTACTTTACTAGTTACTTTAAGTTATCTGATTACATAACTCATGTTACTTGCAATGCGTTACCCCCAACACTGACTCTAAACGCGTGCTGTGCTTTTTACGTGGTGTTTAGACATAAATGTGTGTTGGCAGTGTGTGTACACACCACCCTATAGTGATACAAATCCACCCACTCCTTTTTTTTAATCCCCATATGTCATAAACTCTTCCAACAACCTGTTTGCAGCATCGATGCTAATGTGACATCACATTAGCCACAGGCCCCGCACACAAATGTTGACAGACACTGCAGTTTTAACATAGAACCACCCCTGGAGTGAGTTGACACAGTCCGCCATTGCTGCACTGACGAGAATGTCTCCCAAGTGTTTTAGGTTCTAGAAGCTCTGTCTTCACCTGAAAAGGGGGTGGGAGCATGAGCTCATTTGCATTTAATGGGGAAAAAACAAAACAAAACAGTGCACTTTGGCTCATAGCCTAAAAGTGCCAATTTCAACAAGCTATAAAAAAATATCTGTAGGGTATTTTGAGGTAAAACTTCACATACACACTCTGGGGACATCAGAGACTTATTTTACCTTTTTTCAATGTAAAGCAGCAAGCTCATTGGCTTTTGCTAAGTAGTTTAATGCTTTGAATATCATCAGTTTGCATTAACGACTCATCAGCCTGCGCCATCTAGAGTTCCATGACAGAACTTGGCATTATTTCTTTTTTATTTTAGTGCATATTAAATGTATTTAAATGTAAAATGAAAACAATACAGTTGATTATAATCAAGTCAAGACTAGGGTTGGGTATCATTTGAATTGTATCGATTCCGATTCCTCTTATCGATTTCCAGTTTCGGGTTCCAATGTAATAAACAACAACAAAAGTCAATCATTAATATATCAAACATGTTTATTTTCTGTGTCACCGTTAAATCAAAGCATAAGCCTGTATGTTATTATAAGCAGAACATAACTATAAGAACAGCATATGAGCAAGACGGCCACACCGCATATCTGAAAGACGCAACACAACACCATCTTGCCACAAAGCACCGGCAATAGTAATTACAATGAATGTTTCGGGGGAAACATTAAGAAACTATTTGAATGATTCATTATTTAACTAGTGTATTCTGAGATAGTGTTGCAAAGACCCTGATTTGCAATCTATCTTTGGACGCACAGAGAGAAATGCATCTTTAGATTACATAATGAAAATTTTATTTGTTTTATTTCGTTGAGTAATAATTTAAAGCTTTCTATTTATATATGTATCATGTTTGTGAGGCATATATGCGCATGAGTTTTGGTTCATTTTAGTTTTGCGCTCCTATTCAAGTAAAAGACTCCAGAATACGTATGTTTGTTTTCTTGCCTTTGTTTTGTTGATTTTGTGAGTGCACACAAATAAAAGTAAACCCTTTTACATTTCGAATTATGTATTACTCTTACCTTTGTGAGCAAAACTGACAGATAATTTTCAATTGTTTCCACTGAAAAAATGCAAATGATCGTGCTGGCGCCTCCATGTTCTGCAAAGCGTGCTTCAGCTTCCCCCTTCCAAAAACAATTTGATATGCACCTAATAGCGCACATTTATCTAGGTTTAACGTTTAATTTCGACTTGGTGAACCAACGGCAGATGCTGAGTCATGTTGGTCGTGACACCTTGCTTGCAACCGTAACAGAGGGGACTGAGACAGGTAGATCCATTTGCAGACTTTTATTAATAGCAATACTCATAGTAGACAGGCAGGGTCAATAGGGAGCGGACAGGAATGACCCAGATAATCCAAAGAGAGAGGTCAGTGTTCATGCAAGGGTTGGGGCCGGCAGCGAGCAACAGAGTAATCCAAAAAACAATCCAAAGGTCAAAAGGCAGGCAGAGAAACAATCAGGAACGAGGAACAAATGGGGTCAGCAACGGGAAAGTAAACACGGGAAATAACGCTCAGAAATGCTAGACAGGCTTAACAAGACTTCGCGAATAACTGTGTGTGTGAATGGCTTTTATAGTGTGTGTGATGAGGTGTAATGGCCGACAGGTGTGGAGGTGAAAGGTGACAGGAAGTCCATAAGAACGTGGTTATGGGAAATGGAGTTCGTGATATGGTCCAGTGTGCAGTGATGGCTCCTTCTAGTGGTGAAGGGAGGGAGCTGCAGCGACCTGATTTGTAACAGCAACATATTAGTTTATTACAGTAATTACACTTAGCTTTGTCTTCATTTTTTACAAAGTGTAGCCACACTTTTTTGTTACCATAACCATGTTTAGGTTACCATAACGTCCTGACAGATTGGACTCATGGAAGGTCCTGGCAGATTGCCAGGTGAAAAAAAAAAAGTCCACAGGAATCGATAAGAGGAATCACAATTTTTATTTTATAATAAGTATCCGATTCTTATTCTTAAGTATCCAATTCCAAAATCGGAATTGACTTTCGATTCCCAACCCTAGTCAAGACAAAAGATGATTCAAACGATTTAAAAGGTACTTTTGATTTGACATTACCATACAGTAAACTTTTTAAATGTATGTTAAGGCACAGTCATGAAAGTGTCTCTTTTTAAGTCACTTAAGTGGCTTTTTAAATATACTTTTAAGATTTGGAGTACACTACAAGTGCACATACATAAATACACTTAAGATGCGAACAGTGGTGCCTTTTCATCTCTTTATTAAACACATACACCATGTAAACATTAACGGTGCATGATGGAAAAACACCACTGTGAAAGTTAACTTCTCCTGAAGTCCAATCAATGAAACTAAAATACAATTCATTTTTAATTAGCAGTGTATGCAGAAATCCATGTAAATTCAATAAATTCCTCCAACGTTAAACTTTTTATACCAGTATTTCCAAGAATTTGAAGCACGTTATTCTGTTTTCTTCTACAGTGCATTGGTTTTCCTTGTGAGCCTGCATTAGCGTATTCTTGGTGTCATTTGTAGCTGATCATCAGCAATGGGATTTCTGCTATCCCAGCAGATAGTGAAACTCCTCAAATGACTTCCTGACATTTTACAACGGCGTTACTTCGAATCTGCTTCATGCCAAAACTCATTTCTCATTCTCTCAAGTAGTTGCCGTGTGGTTGCACACTTTGGGTTCGGGTCCAGTTTTAATTGGCGTCTCCCAGGGAGACAAGGCCGTGTTGCCCTCTACTGTCAGTTCCTCTGCAGACTTCCACCTCTCCAGCAGCCAGGCTTATTTATAGCGGAGCCGGGAACGGCCACACATACACACACAGAGCCATTCACTCATGCAGCTTAGGCTGGAAACAATTTGAGAAGTTCTCCTTTTCCCTTCCTTGCCAAGTGGCGTGGATGCGCGAGGTGCCTCCGTCTACAAGGTTAATGCCAGGCCTGCTTTTTTTGTAGCGGGGCGGAGAGTTGGAACGGCGCGAGGGTTTAACATTCAGCCCTCATACGAGCAGGGACTGATTAATGGAACTCAACTGTGGCATATGCCAGAGTAAAATATGCAGGAGGGCGATAGAGACGGGCTTGAACGAATGAGCGAGTGAGACCGAAAAGAAGAACGAGTCAAACATAACGCATAACAAATCCTCTGGGATGTAGTGAAGCTTCACTGGGCAGAATTATTTGACAAAGCTGACATCAGGTTGCGCTGGTAGTTTGTGATGCGTGGCTGAGGGTTTATTTTTAGTGTGAGGCGACTCGTAGAAGAAGAACTCGTTCGCCGTGTAATCAGTTTTCTTTTCTGCTTCTCCTGTGAGCTTGAATATATTGCCTGTGTAACTGTGATGGCAGTCAATGGAGATTTTCAGTTCAGTGACTTGGAAAAGCATAATTATTCAAAAAGATTTTTCCTAGAATTTTGTTTTTCATGTTGGGTTTTTTTCTTCAGCTTTGAGGTGTTTTTTTTCCTTCCATTTTAATTTTGTGTTTGTCTCTTTGAACATTTTTTACATTTATATAGTAATTTATAAGTAAATAAGAATGTAAAGCTGCTTTGAAATGTGAAAAGTGCTATAAAATATAAACCAGGGGCCAGTTGTTCAAAAAGTTTAATCTGGATCAAAATTATCTGGATTTGGAAACCAATGTTTTTCTATCCAGGATCAGGTAATCTTACTTTTGTGATGGTTTTTCAAAGCAAAATTGTATTGGATCACCCTGATCCAGATATACACTTTTTCAGATTTCCAAATCTGGATGACTAGTGCTCTATGGACCTACTAAAGGGACATGGTGATTTGATGATTGTGCAAATGTAGTTTACAGTCAGTGATTTAAAAAAATAATAATAATAACAACTTTAAATTAAATATAATATTTTTGTTTGAAATTTACAGGGGATATATGTTAAAATGTTGTATTTTTTGACCAGTTTTAATGTTTTATTACACTTTTGTTCCTGAAATCCACCCATCATCAGAATAATATATTTTTTTGGCATCAAAAGTATCCCAATCTTGCTAAAACATTTTGAACAACACAAACTGAGGATTTAATCCAGATCAAAACCAAAATTGGATTTTGTGATCTAATCCAAGGTTGCAAAAAGGTGGAAAATTTCCAGTAAATTTCAGAAACTTTTTTTTTTTGTAATCTTCCTGAAATTTTTGGAAATTTACTGGATATTTTCCACCCCTTTGCAACCCTAATCTAATCTGAATTCAGAATCCTTTTTTTTTTCTTTAGAACAACCTATTTTCAAGATTTACCCCAATCCGATGGCCAAAATCTGATGAGGACAACTGGCCCCTGGTTATAATGTTTTTGCTAATTTTCAAATAATTGTTACCCGTAAATTATGAAAATAAGCAATAGCCATTACATAGCCATTTTGTGTAATTTCAGTATTTAGTTAGTAAAATTTGATCTACACTAACATTTAGAAGTTTGTGGTCGGTTTATTTATTTATTTATTTTTTTTACGTTTTTACAAGTGTCTTATTTTCACCAAGGCTGCAATTGTTTGATGAAAAATGCAGTAAAACAGTACTATATGAAATTTGTGACCCTGGAGCACAAAACCAGTCTTAAGTCACTGGGGTATATTTGTAGCAATAGCAAAAAATACATTGTATGGGTCAAAATTATTGATTTTTCTTTTATGCCAAAAATCATTAGGATATAAGTAAAGATCATGTTCCATGAAGATATTTTGTAAATTTTCTATAGTAAATATATCAAAAGAATATATGCTAAGAACTTCATTTGGACAACTTGGGCGCTTTTCTCAATATTAAACTTTTTCAAAATATTACAATTTTTTTTTAACCCTCAGATTCCAGATTTTCAAATAGTTGTATCTTGACCAAATATTGTCCTAGTCTAATACATCAATGGAAAGCTTATTTATTCAACTTTCAGATGGTGTGTAAATCTCAATTTCGAAAAATTTACATTGACCACAAAATTGACTGTTTTGTGGTCCAGGGTCACATATTATTACAATTTACAGTAACTATTTTCTGTTTTAATATATTTTAAATTTATGCTCCAGTCTACATTGTCACTGATCCTTCAAAATAATTTTAATATACCAATTTGATGTCCAAGAAACATTTCTTCTTATTATCAGTAGGCGCGTTTCCATTACAAATTTGCGCGAAACTTTTGCGATATTTTCTAAATGTCGATAAAAAACTGTTGCGAAATGACAGTGATCCATTAACCATATCATGCGACTAAAACTCGTCCTCTCGCGATAAGTCTTTCAAAACGCTCTAGCCGTTTTTATTTTTAATCGGAGTCGTAGGCGCATTATACAAGCAGTGATGGCAAGGCAAGCCCCCTATACTTGGGAGCGGCCACTTATGCACTTGTTCTGGGAAGTAATAGTGCGCGATTTCACGGAGGAACTAGGATTCAGAATTTCTGGATGAACGCATCCACTATTTTTGAGTTGTGCAGTGCAATAGGGCTCTTGTAGCACCTGCAGCATCATGCCCAAGGGTACCAGTTTCCACAAATAAACAATAAAGAATGATAATATGACTGTTCACGTATATCATGTGACCTAGAAATGTGAAAAAAAAAGTTTCCATTACAGTTTTGCGAATTATTCTTTTTTCGCATCGTCTAAAAAACCACCTCATGCGAGCGTGTGAACTTTTTTGCGATACATGGGTGTTTTTGCGAATTTGATGCGTTTCCATTAGGCGTATTTTCAATTCGCAATTTCAATTTGCGCATTTTGAAGGGTAATGGAAACGCGCCTACAGTTGACTATTTTTACACTATTTTTTCATATAATGAATGGTGTTTTGAGATGAGGTGGAAATAGTGTCACTTGTGATCATGTACAGTATGTTCACTACTAAACATTGTTTTTGGACAAAGTGAGAGAAGTGTGTTTTAGAAAGAGCTAAAGGGATAGTCCCCCCAAAAATAAAATTTACCCCATGATTTACTCTTCCTCAAGCCATCCCAGGTGTATGTGACTTTCTTTATTCAGACAAATATAGTCGGGGTTATATTAAAAAAGCTGTGGCTCTTCCAGGTTTTATAATGGCAGTGAATGGGTGTTGAGATTTTGAAGCAAAATAAAGTGCATCCATCTATCATAAAAAGTACTCCACACAGCTCCAGGAAGTTAATATAGGCCTTCTGAAGTGAAGTGAAGCAATGTGTTTGTGTATGAAAAATATCTATATTTAAAACTTTATAAACCGAATGTGTGTACAACAATTAGCAGAAGCTAGAGATCACGGTTTATAAAGTTTTAAATATCAATTCACTTCAGAAGGCCTTTATTAACCACCTGGAGGTGTGTGGAGTACTTTTAATGATGAATATATGCACTTTATTTTGTTTAAAATCTGGATTACTGCAATTCTGAAGTTTTAAAACAACTTGAACCCCTTTCGAACTGCCCGTTGATTCCGGAAAATTGCCGGAGTGCCTTCTGTGTGTATGCAAAGACATCCCGGGATTGATCCGGGAACTATTTCGGGTTGGGGACCTAGTAACATTGCTGGGATCAGTCCCGGAATGAGTGCTGTGTGAACAAAAGCCAGAACCAATGCCATAAAGGCTGTGTAGAAGTGACGACGCACATTATTGTACGAGTCTTTTTGCACTTCAATGTTTTGAAGGCAGATCTTTTTACTATCAATTCCCGGAATGTATTACCTGTGTATTTTCCGTAATCTCTGTGTGAAAGAGGCTTCTGATTGTTGAAGAAAGTCATATACACCTAAGCCTGAAGGTGGGTAATCTTAATTTCTGGGTAAACTAGAAAAATTTTTAAAAGTCTAGAGGCTAGAATTGGGAACAGCAGCTCAGGGTCACAAGGAACAAACTTATACATTCTGTGCTTTGCTTTAGTGCGACTGAAGTTTACCTTTCCCTATGAAACCCAATTATATTAAAATAGGTGGAGGGAGAGTAAATCACATTTTTGGCTTTTTGGAAATGACTTCCTAAACCTAATTATTGCTCCATTATCCCAGAAAACCATATTTCCCGTTTTGTTTATAACTTCTGAGGACATGGGCAATCAGTTTGAAGCAAATCTCCTATTTGTACTTGCTTCATGTTGGGATGTTCAGCTTTGACTGGATTCCTTTATCCGCAGTACCCGCAGACTAACTGCATTACAGGACATCCATCTTCGTTACCTGGGCTCTCTGGCTCCACTGTGGCTCTGTGTCAGGTTGCAGCTCTTTACTGAAGGAGAGAATGTAACGCCCCTCGCGTTTGATCTCGGGTCACTAGAGATGCTTTCCGCATGTGATCGCCTGCGTGGATAACGTGCCGGGGGTTTTGATTTTTTGATCCGCTGTCTGGAGGCACAGGAGGCTGAACCTTACTTTGATGTAGTGGAAAGCGGGTGCATTCCTATACTGTAGATGATGGTTGGATGCACTGCATGTATAGCAAGGTTTTTTAAGCACAATTATTTTCAAAAATGAAAATTCTGTCATTTGCTCACACTGTACTTCTTCCAAACCTGTATGAGTTTCTTCTTCTTCTGTTGAACACAAGATAATTTAAAGAATGTTGGTAAGCAAACAGTTGACAGTAGCTATTGACTTATATATGGAAGTCAATGGCTACAATCAACTGTTTGCTTACCAGCATTCTTCAAAAATATCTTCTTTGCATGTTTGGAACAAGTGGAGGGTAAGCAATTTTTAATTTTTTTTAGTGAACTATGAGTTAACTCTGAGCACAATGCTTCATATCCACATCCAAGAGCGTCCAACAACAATATGGATAGTTTTGCAAATGAATAACATCATTTAATTAAACACAAAATAAATACCCACTAAAGTGAGACTAAAGTTTGCATGCTGTTTTAAAAAGGCATTTCGCAAACATGATAATTGACCAATTTTCCCCAGCGATTAAGCTGTCTTTGAAGTTTAAATTGGACTGAGACCTTTAAAATGCACGCTAATCCTCATAGCTAATCATATGCTACGTTTTTAATCCTCGCTAAAAAGCAGTCTCTCAGCTGAGGTAACATTTTTGAAACTGTTAAATCATAAGAATAACTAGATTTACTTTACATTAATGTGTCTATGTGTGTGTGTGTGTGTGTGTGTTGGTGTCTGGTGCCAGAGCTAGATTGTTGTGGGTGGTTGCCAGGTTGTTGCTTGGAGGTTTCTGTGGGTCGTTCACACAGAATGCATTTTTCCATTTTGCTGCTCTACTTCTTCAGTATTTTTCTGTTTAAATGCACTACGGTCACATCTCATGTTTTTTGCAGTGGCTCTCGCATGATACAGCATTTAAAAAAAAAAATGTGGTGCTCTAAAAGTTGAAACTTTAAAAAATTTCTTGCATTTTGAACCCTGGCTGGTCTAGAATTTTTTTATTGTTTGTTTTTATAGCAAAAACCCATTTTGTGTGAATGACCTATAAGATTTGACTGGGTTTCAGTGCATTGCTAGGATGTTCGATGTGATTGTTGTGAGGTTGCCAAGTCAAAGCTTTTTTTACCCACATGTTTCAATTATATTATTGTCCCTAAACTCTTAAAAATTATTTTTTTTTTTTTTACTGGCATTGGTAGCTTCATTAAGAATCTCTAACATCTGTAGAACATTTCTAATGCACAAAACATTCTTTATAGTGGAAAACACTTCTTAAAGTTATTAAAATCTAAAGGAAAAATTAGTTTTTTTGCAAATTGCTCACTGGAAGGTTTTGGGGAACCCAAAAATGTTGTTTCTGTGGCATGTAAAAGCAAATATTGATACATTTTTTGCTCATTTTATCATTTCTGAGGGAAGTTCACTTCCAGAACAAACATTTTCAGACAATTTACTCACCCCTCTTGTCATCCAAGATGTCTTTATTTCTTCAAGCGTAAAGAAATTGTTTTTTGAGGAAAATATTTCAGGAATGCTCTCCATATAGTGGACTGCAAGTCTGAAAGTCTAAAATGCAGTTCAAATGCAGCTTTAATGGGCTCTAAATGATCACAGCTGAGGAAGAAGGGTCTTATCTAGTGAAAAATGTACAATTTTTATATATATATATTTAGTTCTGAACAAGCAGTATTATACAATGATTTATGCATAATTTGATATGGAAATTAAATATTGGCTGTTTAAGGGTTCTTTTTGAGGAAAAACTTGTTTAACGCAGTTGTCACTGTCAAGTCGGAAACATTTAGACAGTTGTATCTGTGTTGTTTGGATGGCGTCATTGATTATTTACCATTTCTTGACAGTGCCTGAGTACCTAAACACACAGGTATGTTAGTGCGCTGTCTGCAGTGCTGCAAAGTGTGTGATTTATCATTCCTCACCACCATCAGTATACTCCCGTACACCGCTAACAGCTGTCCTACCAGATGTATTCGCTCCCCGGGTCCCTGGGTGAATCACGCACCCACATACACAAACCCTACACACCCATATACTGTATGCCCACACCCAAACACATGCACAATTTCCCTTGTTCTTTCTCTCTATCTTCTCCTAGCTCTTTTTCTTTCTGTTCCACTTCCATATTGTGGAAAGTGTGTGCTCAGGTATACGGTAGCCAGCTGCTTCTGGCATTTACGACACCTTGATAAACCAGTTGTTGTTTATATATGTATACAAGACCATCTGTATCCCTGTCAGGCTTCTTTTACTGCCTGGATGAGCTAGTGGTCCGGAGAGAGGGACCTCCAACAGAATCAGGGCACTGCTGTCCGCCAGCTTTGTTAGCAGTAACTAATGCTATATCTACCCGCAGTTTCCCAGGACAGGGACACCTTGACAAGGCAGCAGTGCTATTTTAGTATTTATTATTTTTTTATACTGCTATTAGTCTATTCATATTTTAAATTAGCTTTTATTTTTCAATTTTCCATTTTCATTTTTAAATCTTAGTTGTTTTTAGTTATAGTTTTAGTTATTATTAATGTTTTTAAAGAAGCCTGCATTTATTTGATCTAAAATACTGCAAACACAGTAAAATTTTGAAACATTTTTACTATTTTGCATAACTGTTTTCTATTTTAATATGTTTTAAAATGCAATTTATTCCTGTGATTTTAAAGCTTAATTTTTAGCATCATTACTCCAGTCACATGATCCTTCAGAAATCTAATATTCTGATTTGCTGCTCAAAAAACATTTATTATTATTATGTTGAAAACAGGTGAGTAGAATTTTTTCAGGTTTCTTTGATGAATAGACAGTTCAGAAAAAACGTTTATCTGCATTTATCTGAAAAAGAAATCTTTGGTAACATTATAAATCATTATAAATTTAATGCATCCTTGCTAAATCAAACATATTTTATATTTATATTTATTTAGTGTGTGTGTGTATATATATATATATATATATATATATATATATATATGTGTATATATATGTATATATAATATATAATATATATATATATATATATATATATATATATATATATGTGTGTGTGTATACTGAGTTTTTGAATGATATAGTGTAAAATGTTAGAGAAGCTTCTTATTTCAGATAAATGCTGATCTCTGGATCTTTCTTTTCATCAAAGAATCCTGAAAAAATATACTCAACTGTTTTAGCTGTTTTAAATGTTGCTAATATTAATAATAATAATAAGAAGAAAAAGAATAAAAAGGTTTCTTGAACAGCAAATTAGAATGATTTCTGAGGGATCATGTGACACTAAAGACTTGAGGCTTTGATGACAGGCATAAATTACATTTGAAATAAATTCAAATATAAAGCAGTTATTCTAAATAATAAAAATATTTCACAATATTACTGCTTTTGCTGTATTTTGGATCAAATAAATGCAGGCTTTGTGAACAGAAGAGACTTCTTTAAAAAACTAAAACAATCTAAAAAAACCTTTTGACTGGTAGTGTGTGTGTGTATATATATATATATATATATATATATATATATATATATTAGGGCTGTCAAACGATTAATCGTATCCATAATAAAAGTTTGTTTACATACTATATGTGTGTTTACTTTGTATATTTATTATGTACATATAAATACACACACATACATGTATATATTAAAACAAAATATTTATATGTATATATATTTATACCTGTATACAATTTAGATTATAAATAAATATAAATATTTATGATATAAATCTAACATTTTTTTCCTTAATATATGCATGTGTGTGTGTATTTATATATACATAATAAATATACACAGTACACAAATATATAGTATGTAAACATAAACTTTTATTTCGCGATTAATCGTTTGACAGCACTAATATATATATATATATATATATATATATATATATATATATATATATATTAGGATATTACTAGCTTTAAAAATTTAGAAGCTTTAAGCATTTGAAGCTTCAACTTTGTCCAAATACAGTCAAATGGTTGAACTTTGGTGGGATACGAATTGAGAAATTTAGCAGAATGTCCAAGCTTTTTTTTTTTCATGCAGTGACAGTGAATGGTGATCATGCCTGACAAACAAGATATCAAATTATTTCAGAAGACTTGGTATATAATGTGAACACCATTCATTTTACTGTAAAGAAGAGAGCAGTAAGGCGGCATGAACATTTATTCAAATTCATGTGGGTTTGGAACAATATAAGGGTGAGTAAATGATGATTTGTGTAATAGAAGATTGTTTTTTGTTGTCGAGCTTCGATAATAATTAAATTTCACCACAAGACTGCACTTTAAACATTGCATCTGGGCTCAAATTAGCTGGATACGATTTTATTGATTTCCATGTGGTCTACGCTGTCTATTTCTTGACTGCAACCAGACGTGTAAAAGGAGTTAGTGAAGTGTAATACGCCTGAATGCAGAAGAGCAGTAGAGGTGACAGCACCTCTGTGCACATGACACTGTTCCATCTGTTTATCAGCCCCTGTGGTTTTACTCCAGACCCTCACGTCTGCGATACAACTGCCCGTCAAGGTGAGCTGTCTGCTAATTTGAGGCTGACACAATAACCTTTAGCACAAGACAACTCGTTTAAAGCTGTCTCATAATCACAAATTCAGATTTGGGACTTCAAAGAATAGTTCACCCAAAAATGAACTTCAACTGAAAATGTATTCACCCTAAGCCCGTCAAGGATGTAGAATTTGTATTAGTATTTTAAACTACTTTTTTTTTTTTTTTTTTTTTTAAGATTTTCAGTTTTAATTTGAGTTGTTTTTAGTTATTTTATGTGACATTTATTTATTTATCTGTTTGTTTGTGTTACTGTTTAGGCTTTCTTTGTATTTCAGTTTTTTTTTTATTATTAATGTTCAGAAGTTTTAATGTTTCAATTTAAAATTATTTCAGATTGGCAGCAATTAAGTCAGCAGTTAAGGCAACAGTTTTATATTAATTGAATATTTTAATTGAAATTATATATATATATATATATATATATATATATATACACTTGTGTGTGTGTGTGTATATATATATATGTTATAATGTTATATATATTATATCTTTTAATGCTTTTTAAAGAACTCTTTTCTGCACACCAAGCCTGCATTTATTTGATCCAAAGTACAGCAAAAACAGTAACATTTTGAAAGCTACATTTTTATTTCATTTTTTTTTTTTTTATTTAATTATTTAATTTTTATTGATCAAAGAATCCTGACAAAAAGCTTTACTCAACTGTTTTAAATATTGATAATAATAATAATAATAATAATAATAATAATAATAATAATAATAATAATAATAAATGTTATCCATCCAAGAGAAATTTAGCTTTACATCAACTCCTCACCAATGGATCCGTTGCAGTGAATGGGTGCCGTCAGAATGAGAGTCCAAACAGCTGATGAAAACATCACAAAAATGTCTTGTGAAGCGTTACTTGTTAGTATTGTGATAATAAGCATTATGGATTATAGATTTTGACCATAAGCAATGGTTTCAAATTTAAATTCATCATGATGAATTTGGTTGGGTTAGAGCAAGACACTGCAGGTGAATAGTTTTAATTGCAAACATTTTTTGTTAATTTAAATATGCAAATGAGGCATTATTTAATCAAATATTCACACATTTGAGTACAAAAATCTAAACACTGGATGAAGTCAGTTTACATTTTTTTTTGGTTTGATTTTTTTGACATATTAGAGTCAAATGTTTTTATGGAGAGAATTGTATTTATTTATTTATTTATTTATTTATTTATTCATTTTTGGGGGAATAAAATGGTGTATAAAATCACTCTGTAAAAACAAATCCTTCTGTAAAAACCTTCAGGATATAGACAGGAATAAAAATGTAAACTTTGGTGTGTGTAAGTGCTACTAAAGTGGAGATTTATGCCTCAGTGTAGGAGAAAAAACTAATTTTGAGAAAATGGCCTTTAAAAAATATATATTGTAACTGAATTCTATTGACACAAATAGATAAAGTGCTATAAAAGAAACACTTAGCAGTGTCTTTTGGATGTTTTCGTTCCACTAGCATAAAAAAAAGATTTCTGAAAAACCAAAAAGCCCAAAATCTCAAGCTTGACAGGTGCATGAAAAAACTGTTTTTTTTCCTGCAGTGTCTCCCCTTAATGATTTTTTAAATTAAATTTAATGTAATTTTAATGTAATTCAGCTTTTCATTTCACAGGATGTTTTTAATCAGCTGTTTGAACTCTTATTCTGACGGCACCCATTCACCTCAGAGGATCCATTGGTGAGCAAATTATGTAATGCTAAATATCTCAATATGTTATAATGAAGAAACAAACTCATCTACATCATGAATGACTTGGGGGTGAATATATTTTCAGCAAATTTTCATTTTTTGGTGAACTATTCCTATAACATCTGATTTGACTCTTTAATTGGGCAAAAATGTGAAAAACCAAAGCATTTTGACAGGTATTTTCTTGATTTCCTGATCCTAGCTTGACGTTTTGAGTGTTATAGAGTTTGCGCAGTTAAAAATAGTTCTTTAAGAATCGACTTTGTCTGCCCCGTTGCTTTAGTAGGAACAAAAAATGACTTGCATGAGGGTTGCTGAAGCAGACTTTTTTTTGTGGTGTGGATGTCCTAATTTCCAGCACTTTTTGACAGATCTGGGATCAGCGTGACATAAAGTGTTGCTGCTCGAAGCGGTGGAAAGTGGAATAAGGATCTGTATGAAGCTATCACTCAGAATGACTGATTTAAGGCTGCATTGATGTTTTAAAAAAAATGGAACATTTTATTGTCGTATTTTGAGCTCCTAAATAAAAAGGTATGACAGCTTTTTGGCAACGTTTGCTGCATACAAATCTTAAAGGGGTAGTTCACAAAAAATGAATATTCTGTCATTGTTATTCAACCTTGTGTTATCATGCATGACCTTTTTTTTTTATCTGCACAACCCAAAAGAAGATATTCTGAGAAATATCAGTTTTATAATAGTGTTTTGGAATACATTTAAATGGATGTATAAAATAAGTTTTTGATTGCATTTGTGGGCAGTTGCAAAAACTGCACTTGGTTGTGATTTAAAAAAAAAAAAAAAAAAAAAAAAAAAAACCCTTGCAAAATCTTCTCAAGAACTGTAATTGGAGTACTTCTTATGCATTACGTTTCTTCACATACAGCATATTGTTCTATATTGGCATAAGGTATGTGTCAAAAATTGCTGTTACTGCCACAAAGCAAAACCTCTAAGCTGAGTTTTACTCATCTTTGGATGATTTTGAGAATTCATCACTGAAATGGCTCACAGTCAGCCATTAGACGGTGGCCCGTGCCATATTTTCCAAGATAAATGGAAGGCTGATGGATTTCAGAGCGAGGAACTGCTGAGCAATAGCAATTCAAAACAATCCGGAGTGAAAAACTCCGGACCTACGTTTGTCGTTCTGCGCGGGTCAATTTGTAAAGTGTAGTGCTCTAGAGATATTAATGCCAGACGCAGACATGCCTCCGTGTGTCTGTTATACTGATGGCTTTGCAATGTCAATACGTCTCAACTAAAAAATCTTTCTCTCACAATAGAAGGATGGAGGCTTGAAGAATGTCTGTTTATCATCACAAATGGCTATTTGTTTTTCTCTGAGCTTAGATCCCTTTCATTCCCCATGGGCCGTGAGTCATATCAACCCAACGCAAGAGAAATCGCTTGGAGATTTTCAGATAACTAGCCATCTGTAGTAGGAATACGAGCCATTTAATTCAGCTCAATCCCACACAATATCCAACATTATACAAGCAGACAGACTTTGAAGCTCAGAGAGACAATACATGACTTAAAAACCAAAGCAGACTGTGTTTAATTTACTATATTGTTTTGCATTTGGAATAAATATATATTTCAATAACCTATCTATAGTTGAGGTCAAAAGTTTCCTTCCTCACTTCTTCTTTTTTCTGCAAAATGTTATTTTACCAAAATAAGAGGAATCATACAAAATACATGTTATTGTTTTAGTACTGACCTGAATAAGATATTTCGCATAAAAGATGTTTACATTTAGTGCACAAGAGAAAATAATAGTTGAATTTATAAAAATAACCCCTTTCAAAAGTTTACATCCCCTAGATTCCTAACACTCTGTTCTTACAGAAAGATAGATAGACAGACAAAGAGGGTGAAAACTTTTGAACAGAATGGAGATGTGTAAATTTTTCTTATTTTACAATATACAATACAATACAATATTTATTTATAAAGCACATTTAAAAACAATAGAAGTTGACCAAAGTGCTGTACAGAATAGCATAAGAACTTCAGACAATAAAACAAAGTTATCAAACAACAACAATCAATGATCAAGTGGTATTGAAAGCTAGAGAGAATAGATATGTCTTTAAAGTAGACTTAAAAGCAGAAACAGAAGGGGCTAGTCTAATATTAAGAGGTAGACTGTTCCAGAGTTTCGGACCTGCAATCGCAAAAGCACGATCACCTCTTTTTTTAAGTCATTTTGCCTTGTCTGTCTGTCTGTCTATCTATCTATCTATCTATCTATCTATCTATCGATCTAAAGTAGTACTGACTGTTCATAGCACACGAGTTTGGAACAACATGTGAAAAAAATTGATCAATAATGGTGAGCAAATTTTTGCATTAATTTTTATAATTTATGCTCTCAGTTCTGTCAAAAGTAACAACTGTTCAGGCTTGCAGAGTATGTTTATACACTCTGTGGAACTTTCCTCAAACGCGCAGCTCTCCACAGCAGTCAGCTCTCACTGCCCAGCTGTGACGAGCCGCTGCCTGCTACCGCACTAATAGTGTTTGTGTTTTGGTAATTACTGAGAATAAATGGATGGAAAGGCCTAGAGAACAAGTACATCTTGGCAAAGGGCAGACGATGTTTTTAAGCTCCTGCGTCAGAGAGTATGGGTTGTCGTCCAGATTGATTCTATTAGCTGCTGTGTTTTTCATACTCTCGGTAGGCAGGTGTCAAGACACGACTGGAAGAGACAATGAAGAGGAATCGCTCCTCTGGCATTGGAGTGTCATTCGATATTCACCTCATGGTGTCTTTGCCTTCTAGTCGGTTGCATTCTCTTGCACCTATATTTTATGAATCAATTCAAAGCATGCATTTAAGAGTATAGTGTGAACATTATAAATACCTAAAGCAGTCAATAGTTTAATGTATTGTGCTTTGTTCTGTTTATAAAATAGTGCAACAAATAAAAAATATATATATTATTTGTAAGTTTAAAGACGTCTATGCATCTATAAGTTTTTCTGTTGTTTAATAAATAGAGTAATTTTCAGTGATGAAATGTTCATGTTTAAGGAAGTGAAGAAAGTCTAAGTAACTGAGGCCCTCTAGTGGCAATTTTTGGAAATAAATACTGTCAGGTAGTTGGTAATTTATTCATGCTGACGCTCCATTCAGTGGTGAGCTTTGACTGAGAATAATCTCTTATTCTGCGGCATTATTGAACAGAAAGTGTCCTCTGGATGCACACTTGAGAATCTCAGCGGATTCAGAATGCAATCCAGGTATTGTTTTCCTGCTATGAATATTTCAATCTCCATATCCGGACTTTCTACAGCTTTTGTATATTGTAGTAGTAAAAAAAGGCCAGGGATGTTTAATATATTTATTCTCACTACTGTAAAGCCATAATTAATAATAATACCATGTCTTTCACAATATGTTATTTTAACGCAAGGCTCCTATTATTTATTTGTTTTTATGACATTGGCGAAGTTACCACATATGGTTATATTGAAATGTTTAGGAGTTTTATGAGTGATGACTATTTGTAGACGTAATATTTGAAGCTCCGCCCATACAATTAAGTTACCTCAGAAAACGATGACGATTGGCGGGAAGTGGTAGGTTTAAGATGATGTTGTTGTTGGTAAAATGAAAAATCGTTGTTTAAAATGTTATACATGTAAATGTATGCTATAATAACTCTTAAAGCGATAATATTTATGATGTAGACGCAATATTTGAAAATAGGTCAAACCTGAAAAGATGTTTACCTTAGAAATTGTTTTTGGTCAGGCACGTTGGGGACATTTTCAATTTTTATTTCGAGTAGGTAGGTCTGCACACACAAGTTTACGGTGGTAAGGTTTCCACCAAAATAGTCAAACCAAAATGTATTCAGACACCTTTAACCTTTCTCACTTCATCACAGTTTATAAAATGTTAATAAAGTATGACAAACTGTGTCAGAACAAATTAATCTGGATAATGTCAGATAACATTGATAGAAAGGTCAGGTCAACAAAACAAAACATGGTCAAAGTGTCATATCAAATTTTTGGTCCCAATTTTACTGTATGAAGAATTTTTGGGTACAATATGTCACAGTTTACTTTATTTTGCTGTCCTCACTTACATACATGAACTGTAGTGTCCTGCACCCACTAGTAAAAGAAAATATCAAAAATTAAACCGGGTGTCTGAATAATACACAACATTTATAGTTACTTAAGCAATACTGTAGTAAATGGGGAATATGGAAGTTAAAATCGATCATAGATCATAGCACTTTTTGAAAGTGATTGCATAATAACATTAATAATTTCAAGGTAGTAAAAAAACCATGCAGTTAAAATCGCCTTTTATCAATGTGTTGTATTACTGACTAAATATAAAATAAGCAGTGTGTTTCTTCTTTTTTAACACTAAGTGGCGCTGTTGTCTCCTTTTTAAACTAGAAACACACTGCTCAAACCCAGACGACAATGCACTGGGAAAGAAACATCACCCTAAAAACTCACCTGAAAAAAGCAGTGTAAAACACTTTTCACTTTAGGTCTTCTTGTTCTTTGTGTGTAAACATATGCCTTCTGTGATAAATGCATACAAAACATATATTGTTCTAGTCCTTGCACAATTTTTATTTATTTTTTTTTCTTCTGTAATGGGGTGTACAGACTTCTGTTTCTTTTTTTCACCTCTCACTTCACATTTCCTACTGAAATTTGGCTCCTTGTGAAATTGCCTCTGTGCTCAAGCTACCATATCCTGTATGATATATGGTCCAGAGTGTAACGGGTCTTGTCTGTCATCGCCAGACTTCATAAAGCAGACATACTGCGCGAAACATAACCCAGTGCAGCCACAAATGACTTTACGGCCACGTTTTACGAGCTGCTGTTTGGGCCAGTCGTTGAAGATGTCCGCCCTCATTTCACCGTAGGGATGACCTTGTTGTCATTGAACCGAAGAGGTGGCACATGATACCGACAGCAAATCTTGTACGGTGTCATACTTGTCACTTCCTGGGCTCATGAAACATTATTGAAGCTTGCGGTTGCTTTTCATAGCCCCATGCCGAGCAGCCAAGCAGACTTTTGCATCACACTGCAAGCCCCATTGACTCCTTCCCTCGCGCGTCTCACGCCCGGCTCTTCCGGCTTGTCTGTAATAGGAATGCTGATGATCTCCATTTCCATATAAATGAAGAGAACGGAGTGTATGCTCACTTAAAGGGAATATCTGTTGGTTGGAAAATACTTCTTTTGATGACCTTGAAAAACAAGATGGCTGATAGTTAATGGGCACCTTTCACTTCAACTGAGACAATTCCGCATCGCATTGAAAGAGAATATTATTTTTGTAATTGCGCTCTCGAGGATCTTGCCTTGCACCCCTGTGGCCATGCAATTTTCCCACTTTCTTGTAATTTGATGGCTCATTCGTTGAAGATGCAATTGCTTTTTGAAACCAAAATGGAGTGAGTTTCAAATGGAATTTTAACTCCTGATGAAAGAGTGGCTTCCCTCTTGACCCAAAACGTGCTGGTTAAATCTAATAGGGGAGCTTCGATTGGAGCTCACGTCCTTTCCTGAAAATAAACACACAAAAGTATGATGGAGCAGGCCGTTGTTGATGTGACTCGCCCTCCGGGAGATGTTACAATTACACAAGAAAAGCGCCCGTACGACCTTTGGCCTTTGGAGTGTGCGTCTGAATGCCGCCCCGTCCTTCCCTGGAGATGCCTGAACTCCACAGGGACCGTGTGCGAAGCGTCTCCCACCCCCCGTTCAGCCTTCTGGAGCACCCTACAGGCTAATAACTCTCTTCCTCAAGATTAGAGGAGATGTAGCTGTTATTATCGTGAAATATCTGACCTTTCACTTTGATTCATGATCATAAATGAGCTTTTTGTCAGGTCAGGCGGCAAGACGGATGAAAGCGCTGACAATCAAGCACAATGAATTTGTTTCACACTGTAATGTACCGTAAACGATTGCATGGATCAACTCAGCACGCACAAGTAAGAAAGTCAATTGTATTGTAAAAACATTTGTGCATGATGAACCTTTATTGTTGTTTCACAAAGCTTGAATAAACTATTATACCTTGAAAGGCTAATTTACCACTCCACTCACTGATTCTGCTTCTGATTCATACAGCACCGATCCAGGAGCCTGTTCCATCCCTCCTCTCAGGAAGCCGTGACTCGTTCAGGGTGACATTGGAGAGGAACTGTTTTCCCCATGCATCACTCTCTCATCAAGAGTAGCGGTGGCTGTAGATTAATGAGCCTGGGAACTGATTATGCCGGGCTGTACATCATGTCTGTCTGCCTGCTGCTTGGTCTGTCAATACCCCACCCACCCGTGTCTGCCTTTAGCCTTGTGCTAGACCAAAACCACTGGACCTCAACCGCTGGTGTGCCTCATGCATTTAGGCTTGTGTATTGAAGAGCTCCAGGACTGTCATAGATGCAGCTGAACATAAAGGTGATTTAATAATAATCAGATCCTCTGACTTTTATTAGTGCCTTCATGAAGGAAAGAACTTTTAAGGGCTGTTCACACAGAACGCATTTTTGCGGCCTAAAAACGAGACCAGATAATCTTCTGATTGGTCAGCTGTTTTGGAACTGACATTGATGAGCAGCACTACGTGTTAAAAGTTGAAATTCTTTTAACTTGACATGCCGTTCTAAAAGCGAGACACCGCAAAACATGCTAGACCGTAGTGCAACAGTTATACACATCTGTCTAGCATGTGTTTACGTTGAAAAACTGAAAAAATGTGCTGTGTGTGAACAGCCCCTTAGAGTATCATCTAATACTGTGCATCATTTACAGAAGTTTGCATTTAAGCATTTGGATGATACGTTTATCTAAATAAGTTAAATTAGTGTATTTACTGACAAACTGAAATAAGTCTAAGCTCTTTCCTCGTATTTGCACTTCTTGTGTTGCAGAAAAGACCCTCTCCGCATGTCTCGCAGCCAGCCAATTATAAATGGAGTGCGAAACAGGTGAAAAATGAAAAGAGGCATCGCACTATGAGCCACTTCCTACTGAGTTTCACCACACCTGGGCTTTCAAAAACACCCAGGGAAAAAGGCGCCTTTTTTTTTTGTTGTTGTTGTTGTCACACTTTGGTGTTTTGCTACGGTGCTGCCCTGAAGCTTGCATTTTTATCTCATCTATCAGTACGTACACAGGTCTCATAAATCTACCAGCTTGTTTGCCATTCTGCCCAGCCGTAAGCCCCGGGGTGATCCGAGCCTCTCGTAGGCGTCAGTGAGAACAACCGATCAGTGTCTGCCTGTAGCTTTAGGAGGCCCAGGGAATGCACAGCAGAATTTATGACATGTTATTAATGCGGTCTGTTTAGTCCGGACTCAGGGTTATTCTGCTTGAAAAGGCTGAGCACGTCACCAGTCACCAGGGCACTGTTTCCTCCCGGTTTTGGAAAATTTGATACTCACGTACGCTGTTTATACCTACATATAGCCATATATATGTAAATATATTGCTTATTACTTGGCAACCCAATTACAGAGCGCAGAGCACTGTTTAGCAGTGCAGTCCTGCTAAATAACCTAAGCAAATAAAAACTAATAGCCTCAGACCGACGCATTCTATTGGCCGCTTTGCAATGGGGGCAGTTGTATCGTGCGGTTGATCAGATTAAAATGCAATTGTATTGGGTGCATCTGCTCCAGCGCTCAGGCCAGCTATGCTCATGGGAGCAATGTGTCTCAAAAGTTAGAGATTAAGTTAAGTTCAATTTACCGCTCTCCTAGTTCAGTGGCCAGCTGTGTCCCTATGAACAGAAAACTCGCTGATTTTTACACAGACCTTGAGCAGCCCTGCCATGCATCAGCCATGGCCATTGATGTACAATGGTGAGCTTTCATTTTGAAAGGCTTAAGCACTAATTAAATGAATTGGAACAACTAAAATGGGTCTTTTTACAGCCTGAACTGCTGTGTTGTGCTAGCTGTGTGCATAAATTGCCTCGCTGTTATAGAGTGTGCATGGTTGTTCAGGAGTTTGTGTGTATATGTTTTGATGGATTAATCTTTCCGGCACATTATTGAATGTGTTCTCTGGGCGCAGGAGCGGGCGATAAATTGTGAGCGCCACAATAGCCCTGCACCTGCTCGCTGCGGCCTTGGAAATATCTAACAAAGCTTTGTTTATGCAGAAAGTGCCCAGAATCATAAAAATATACATGTATTCAACATGAAGGCAAAGAAGAGTAAGAGAGGTGAAGGAAACAGGCAGACAGGCTTGAAGGCGCTCCCAATATCTCTGTCTATCTATCTATCTGTCTATCTATCTATCCATCTATCTATCTATCTATCTATCTATCTATCTATCTATCTATCTGTCTGTCTGTCTGTCTGTCCCACTTTAGATACAGCTGTCTGTCAAATGCGTAAATATAAATGCATATTTAGTTTCTTGCTGAACATCTATCTATCTATCTATCTATCTTGTCTGTCTGTCTGTCTGTCTTATCTATCCCACTTTAGATATAGCTGTCTGTCTGTCAAATGCATAAATATAAATGCATATTCAGTTTCTTGCTGAATGTCTATCTATCTATCTATCTATCTGTCTGTCTGTCTGTCTGTCTGTCCCACTTTAGATACAGCTGTCTGTCAAATGCGTAAATTTAAATGCATATTTAGTTTCTTGCTGAACATCTATCTATCTATCTATCTATCTATCTGTCTGTCTGTCTGTCTGTCTGTCTTATCTATCCCACTTTAGATATAGCTGTCTGTCTGTCAAATGCATAAATATAAATGCATATTCAGTTTCTTGCTGAATGTCTATCTATCTATCTATCTATCTATCTATCTATCTGTCTGTCTGTCTGTCTGTCTGTCTGTCTGTCTGTCCCACTTTAGATACAGCTGGCTGTCTGTCTGTCAAATGCGTAAATATAAATGCATATTTAGTTTCTTGCTGAACATCTATCTATCTATCTATCTATCTATCTATCTATCTATCTGTCTGTCTGTCTGTCTGTCTTATCTATCCCACTTTAGATATAGCTGTCTGTCTGTCAAATGCATAAATATAAATGCATATTCAGTTTCTTGCTGAATGTCTATCTATCTATCTATCTATCTATCTATCTATCTATCTATCTATCTCTCTGTCTGTCTGTCTGTCTGTCTGTCCCACTTTAGATACAGCTGTCTGTCTGTCAAATGCGTAAATATAAATGCATATTTAGTTTCTTGCTGAACATCTATCTATCTATCTATCTGTCTGTCCGCCTGTCTGTCTATCCCACTTTAGATACAGTTGTCTGTAAAATGCATAAATATTAATGCATATTCAGTTTCTCGCTGAACATAGTTTTCTATGCAGGTTGTGCTCTAGTCTGTCTTTAGTGGAGCAGTGTAGGATAAATGTCCCTTCTGACCTTTTCATGTTTGGTGGCTGGTAATCTTGTACAAATGGAGCTCCTGAATTGTGAATCTGCTCTCCATAGGGCCAGCGAATGGGCGTCTCTGTCTTAATGGCTTTCTTGTTTTCTCTGTGGCAGTACAATCAATGACTAAACAGTCCACTGAACTGAATTAGTCGGCCGCCTCTATCTGATACGTTTTAACAAGCCCCCTACACCACCCGCAACTCGAATATTTTGCCTGTTTGACAGCAAAACAGCAGCAAAATCAATGACCGCTTTTTACGCTTTGCACGCGTTCGCGCACAAAGCTGCGGCCGGCCTGCGGCACGGTTTAAAAAACATAGTAATTATTCTCTGTGCCTTAGTCGATAGGGAACCCGCTCTTCTGCTCATATCGGTAAACATCATGAGATAATTGCAGGGTATGTGGGAGTGGTGAAACCTTCCCTAACTTCCACTCTCATTCAGTGTCTCTCTCACTCTCTCTGTGCTCATAATTGCATGTTCAAAACCGTTTAGCCACCAGGGTTGTTGCAGACATGTTAAGTAACAGTTCACATCACAACATGGAGTTTTTATATTGATGCTGTCTGTTTGATTGCATATAATATTTGCAAGAAAAAAATGACAACAGTGTAGTTGTCCATCCATAGCAGTTTGAAGAACAATTATATATCTTGCCAGCAGGGGGAGCTTTTACACTTGAAATAGCTTTAGTTTTGTACACAGCGCCGCCCCACCATCATACCACTGTGGCCGTATGTCTCACACACTCTTCGCCCCCATCTTTCCTTTCATTCCCCCCTTTCCTTTCCTTTCCTTTCCTTTTGTCTCGTGTTTCCTCATCTGTCCTTCGTAATCTGTCAATTTCCTCCCTTCACTCGCCGCAATTATTTTTATGTGGATTTAACACTCACTCTCACAGCATGCTGAAGTGAATGAGATTGGAAAATGGTTTTGTATCATCCTAATGACCACAACAAGGTAATCCGGAAGCGTTATTAAAAAAAAAAAACCCTAATCATTGTTCGTCCGAATTGGGGACGTCGTTCAACATGTTGTCATCATCATCATCATCCGAACATCTGTGCCGCTCGCCGTCCTTTCATCCTCTCCTTCACACTCCTCTGTCTCTCCCTCACTCCTTCAGTTAGTCACTTCGCATCCTGCTATCATTCACCCAGGCTCTTGCCTTTCTCTCGTTCCTCCTGTTTCTTCCACTTCCTCTGTACTCTGTCAGTCCCCCCTCTCTCTCTCCCGGGGGTGAGGAGCTGACTCCTATAATTACCCAAGTGTCTGTGAAATGAATCATTGGGTGGGTGATTGAGCTGCATGATGGGAAACATCCATCCTGAGCTGAGCGAACGAGTGAGCTGTTCCTTCACCACACCTCTCCCTCTGCTTCAATCTTTCTCGTTCTCTCTCTTTTCCTCATTTCTCCCTCCATCTCTGTGGCGCTTTCTACCACTGACGCCGCTGGCACATAACAGGGTGTGGCAAAGCGCAGGCCATTTGCTCCCGAACTTCCATTAAATTTCACTCCCGTGCGCCTGGAGCGGACCTTTCGCTGGGGCTCGGTTTATTTTTCCATCGGACCGGCCATCCGAAACTGTCGTCGGATGCTTGGTGAGATGGCATGTAAAACATACATCTGTCACAGGGTGCTGGTTGACAAATGTTTCTGGATATCGTCCGCTCAGCTAAGCATGTGAGCTAAGCATTTCCTGCTAAGGGGCAGGAAAGCCTGGCTGACAATGACTGATACTCAGTCTCTGGTCCTCGAGGATGGTGCTTTCATCCATAGCACGATTTTTGGTGTATTCAAGACTAACAGATCAATTGACACAAATGGAAATTCTTTGTAGGACTCTGAGCGATGGTCATGTTCACATGCTATTAGACCGTAACCTCACCCTTAAGACATTGCTACTTGCTTTGTACTAAGCAAAACTACTCCGTTGTTTAATATGTTTGCATTTTTTGCTGTCTGTACTTCTATTTGTCACTTATATGCACTGTGGCTTCAGGTGCTGCAGTATTTAATTTCCCCTCCTATAGTCATGGCCAAAAGTTTTGGCAGTGACATAAATTTTGTGTTTTGAAAGGTTTGCTGCTTAAACTGCTGTGGTGTTCATTCACATTGTTTCTAGATTATTGTGTAGAGTGATCAGATGCATTTTATATAGTTCCTAAAAGCTTCATTGGTCAAAAAAGTTAACTTTGCACAAAAAAACTAATTTCACTATTTTTTGATCCTGACACAAATTGATCTGCTAACACCAATCGACTAATATCAGCAGCACATGTGAAAGTGTGAATGAGCACTAGTCAGGTAAAATCACTATCATGCCAATTAGATTGTAACAGCAGACTTATTGCTATAAAAGAAGGGAAGAAGAGCTTCCAATCATTGTGTTCTTTTTAGCAATGGTTACCTCCAAAGAAACACAAGCAGCCATCATCGCTTTGCATCAAAATGGCTTCACATGCAAGGAAATTGCTACAAGGAATATTGCACCTGGAAGAACCAATTACCGGATCATCAAAAACTTTAAGGAAAGAGGTTCAACTGCAGTGAAGACGTCTTCAGGACGTCCCAGAGTGTCCAGCAAGAGCCAGGGCCGTCTCCTCCTGAGGAGTCAGTTACAGAATCATGCCACAATCAGTGCAGAGCTTGCTCAAGAATGGCAACAGGTGGGTTTGAGAGCATCTGCACGCACAGTGAAGTGAAGACTTTTGGACAATGGACTGGTGTCAAGAAGGGCGGCAAAGAAGCCCCTTCTCTCCAAGAAAAACATAAAGGACAGACTAAAATTCTGCAGGAAGTACAAGACTTGGACAGTAGAAGTCTGGCACAAAGTTATTTTCTTTGATGAAGCTCCTTTCCGACTGTTTGGGATATCTGGAAAATCGATTGTCTGGAGAAGAAAAGGTGAACGCTACCATGAGTCCTGCGTCGTGCCAACAGTGAAACATCCTGAGACCATCCATGTGTGGGGTTGCTTTTCAACCAAGGGAGTGGGCTCTCTCATAATTGTGCCAAAAAAACATTGCCGTGAATAAAGAATGGTATCAAAACGTCCTGCAAGAGCAACTTCTTCCAACGATCCATGAGCAATTTAGTAATGATCCGTGCATTTTTCAGCATGTCACAAAGCAAGAGTGATAAAGAAGTGGCTCGAAGATCATGACATTGAAATTTTGGATCCTTGGCCAGGCAAATCCCTGGATCTCAACCCCATTGAGAACCTGTGGTCAGTCCTCAAAAGGCGAGTGGACAAGCAGAAGCCCACAAATTGTGGTCAACTCCGAGAACTAATATGGCAAGAATGGATGGCCATCAGTCAGGATTTGACCCAGAAGCTAATATCCAGCATGCCAGTGCGAATTACAAAGGTTAAGAAGAACAAGGGTCAACACTGTAAATATTGACTCATTATATTATATTTTTGCCAATAAAATCCTTGCCAAAAACTTACATTATGCTTATCATTGTTTTTCAATATACCATAGAAACGTGGAAAATAATCTACAAATGCTAAAGCAGTACTTTTGGCCATGACTGTACTATGTAGGACCGCAATTACAATAAATGATCTTTGTCTATGACTTTAGTGTTGATTGGGATGCATAATATTTCATCTGATGCAGAGTGCATTGGTTTTGTGTCATTACATGCTTCGAGCTGTTGTTTTAGCATCTTTGCTTAAATTCACAGTTTAGGAACATAAAGTCACAACAGTGAGAGATTAAGTTGCAATTATAAAAACGAAAGTCTCAGTAACAAGGCATTAAATCACAGCTTGGAATTGTGATGGTGACGGTAGAATAGTAAACATACAGCAAGTGCTATTGTAGACTGCCATTCAAGCTTTAAGGATAAACACACAAATAATAGCCATGGGTATTTCCTATCATGCCACTCTGTAATGAATATCCAGAAATGTGCTCAGCGCTAAACCTGCGATAACCTGAAGTCATAGACAAAGACTCGTTCAAAGTTGTCCCCAGTAACTGCCTACACAGCATCCATTTCAAGTTTACGGTCGACACATTTTTCATCTACTTTTAACACGTCTTTGTCTTTGAGGCTGCATTTCACAATCCGCAGCCCCCCATCAGAGCTGATAGCGCGCTGTGTCTGTGAAGCCAAACGGTAAATTACTGTGAAGCTGGCTCTCTTAGTCGAACACTCTCAAGGCTTCCTGCTTTGATGTCTGCTGCTTTTTCTTCTTTTGTGGAGATGGGCAGAGGGAAGGAGCAGGGGTTTATGGGTAAAGCCTCTCTCTGTATCTGGAGCCTGGAGAGTTGCTTTGTGCTGGAGACCAAGATGACTGGTGTGACAAAGTCAGTGGGACAGCAGACGCAGGGCTCAAAGGGACTCCCGTACAATGATTGTTTAATTAGCCTTACTTTAACGCTGGACCAAAACAGTGCTCAGACACTTCGTTATGAGTGAACATTTGCCGTTTTCTGGCAATGTTCAGAGGGGAAAACTAACTTGATCTTTAATAAATATTGTGCAGGATAATTAAGTAAGTGAAGTAAGCATTCAGCAAGTGAAGTAACTACCTGTATTTGGACATTTTTATTGATTATGTTTGGATCCAAAATAATGATATTAGATCCATGATGAGACATTTGGATTTTGTTAAAGCTACAAAGTCATCTAATTCTTTACATTTACAGGCCTTAAACATCAGTTCATTACAGCGCAGTCACTCCTGGAAACACTATCGTGGGATATCGCTTTTGATTACCTGACACCTCACCAGCTTGACGTCTGAAAGCCACTGGACTTTTTTCCCACTGACTCCGCTGAGTTTAATTCACCTCCAGCGGCTGATTTATAGCAGATTGGAGAGCCGTTCTCACCTGTCGACTGTGTGAAGAAAATTGAGAATGGAGGTGCGCTGTGACATCTGTGTTGCACGACCGCGAACTGAGTGCGAGCGCGAGCCGAGCCTTGATGGCTGTGTTGCCTTCATGACCCTTTGAAAAGGTCTGGGTGAAATAGCCTTTAGCTTGATTTACTCTGTTGCTCTCAGGGCTTTGCACATAAACTCTCCTTCTCATGCTTGCGCACAAGCATACTGAGGCTTTCATGCCGGCATTGCATGGTGTTATGCTTTTATATTTTTATAATTTTTTGTTGTGATGCTTGCAAAAGCAAAATGCATTTGCCTTTGCCAGTACTTAGGATAACAGTTTTGCTCAAAAGTTTTGCAGAATCTGCAAAATGTTAGTTATTTAACCAAAACAAGAGGGATCGTATAAAATGCGTATTATGTTTTATTTACTACTGACCTGAGTAAGATATTTCACATAAAAGATGTTTACATATAGTCCACAAGAGAAAATAATAGTTGAATTCATAAAAATTACCCAGTTCAAAAGTTTACATACACTTGATTTTTAATATTGTGTTGTTACCTGAATGATTCACAGCTGTCTTTTTTTGTTTAGTGATAATTGTTCATGAGTCCCATGTTTGTCCTAAACAGTTAAACTGCCCGCTGTTCTTTAGAAAAATCCTTCAGGTCCTATAAATTCTTTGGTTTTTCAGCAGTTTTGTGTATTTGAACCCCTTCCAACAATGACTGTATGATTTTGAGATCCATCTTTTCACACTGAGGACAACTGAGAGACTCATATGCAACTATTACAGAAGGTTCAAACACTCACTTGTGCTTCAGAAGGAAACATAATGCATTAAGAGCCGGAGGTGAAAACATTTGAACAGAATGAAGATGTGTACATTTTTCTTATTTTGCATAAATATTGTATTTTGTTGCATCGTGTTTCCTTCTGGATTATCAGTGAGTGTTTGAACCTTCTGTAATAGTTGCATATGAGTCCCTCAGTTGTCCTCAGTGTGAAAAGGTGGATCTCAAAATTATACAGTCATTGTTGGAAAGTGTTCAAATACACAAAAAATGCTGAAAAAAACGTTTCTGAAGAACAGCAGGCAGTTTAACTGTTCGGAACAAACATGGGACTCATGAACAACTATCACTAAACAAAAAAAGACAGCTGTGGATCATTCAGGTAACAACACAGTATAAAGAATCAAGTGTATGTAAACTTTTGAACAGGGTCATTTTTATGAATTCAGCTATTATTTTCTCTTGTGGACTATATGTAAACATCTTTTATGTGAAATATCTTACTCAGGTCAGTAGTAAATAAAACATAACATGCATTTTATATGATACCTCTTATTTTGGTTAAATAACATTTTGCATATTCTGCAAAGGGGTATGTAAACTTTTGAGCACAACTGTATATCTGAACAAACCAAGACCATAAATATTAGAATTTGATGCATAACACATCCAGTAGCGTTTATAATAGACTTGGGCGATGTCTATGGACTTGTCGATAAGCTATTTTGACTTGTGACTACCGAGAAATGCCCCCGCAACCGAATATCCATCTAACAAAATATGTTCTAGGAATGTTTCATTAATGATCCCTTTAGGTCGTTTGACATTTCTCTTAATTGGGTAGCAAGTGCGTAGTAACACCTGTCCTTTTTGCATTCGCTCTTCCACCTGTACTTTTAGAAAGAGATGAATTATGTTTTTAAAATGGAAGACCTAAACCACTGCAAATATTACAAAACAGCATAAACATTGGACAAAGTTGCCTTTGTTGCCATATTATTCAGAGAACCTTCAAAACATGAAAAGCAATGACAGAAGGAAATGAACCGGGCCATTTATTTTTCATAAGTGCATCATTTATGAAACCATTATTGCAAATATTGTCAGCTGTCCATTTATTATTCATTCCGGTTGTATATTAAGCCAACCGTTTTATGAGCTTTATGCAGGCCAGACCCAGAGGAAAACAAACAGTATTCCAGACCATGGTTTGTGTCACCTGTTCTTGTGGCCCCGTTGCTGTCCTCTCAGGATTGTGTTTTATTGCCTAAGAGTGGACTTCAGCCGCAGGCAAGTTGAGAGAGTGTGGAGGTATTGTGGAAAGCTTGTTGAGGATTTATTAAATTTGGAACAGGAAGGAAAAATTTTCACCTCATAACTGGCCGCCACAGGTTATTTTTTGAAGGGGCAGCGTTCAGTCATGCCAAGATTGGGGTTGTGGGTTGGGGATGCGTAGGTTTGCTCTGTGACTCTGACTGCGGGCGGTAATTATGGGACGTGCCACATGCTGTCACACTGTGGGCAAGTGATGGTGGTCAGGATCGGTCAGCAGCTCTGTAAATCTGCCTGTCAAGTGAGCTATGCTAGACTCTGCTGTTGCACTTTTGTTGAGATTTGAGTAAAAACTGCGATTGAGGAATGTTTCAATTCGTCACATTTGTAATAAAAAAAGAATAATTATTTATACTTAAAGGGTCAGTTCACCCAAAAATGAAAATTCTGTCATTAATTACTCATCCTCATGTCGTTCCTAACCCATAAGACCTTCGTTCATCTTCGGAACACAAATTATGTAATCCGAAAGCTTTTTGATCCTGCATAGACAGCAATGCAACTATCACGTTCAAGGCCCAGAAAGATGGTAAGGGCATTGTTAAAATAGTCCATGTGACATCTTTGGTTCAACAATAATCTCATGAAGCTGTGAAAATACTTTTTTTGCACTTTATTCAACAATTTCTTCTCTTCCATGTCAGTTTTTGATCTGTGATCTTGTTCTGATGTAGAATGTCCATCTCTTATTTCATCATCTGTATATTCTGGCTCAAATAAATATATATGCCACAGGTATGCATCATGGCACTCCCGTGAAAGACTGACACGGAAGAGAAAATTGTTTAATGAAGTCGTTATTTGTGTTTACCTTTCGCACAAAAAGTATTCTCGTTGCTTGATAAAATTAGGGTTGAACCACTGGTGTCACATCAACTATTTAACTATATCCTTACTGCATTTCTAGGCTTTGAACGTGGTAGTTGCGTTAATGTCTAATTTGTGTTCTAACTGTGATAGAAAGTCTTACGAATTTGACATGACTTGGGGGTGAGTAATAAATGACAGTTGTCATTTTTGGGTGAACTAACCCTTTAAGCACATCATTTTAGATCCTTGTCATAAGATTGAATGTTTTATAACAATAGTTCACTCAAAAATGACCTTTCTGTTATCATTTACTCTCATGATAACATAATCTCATTCATTTAGTCTGTTTAAAACCTGTGTGTATTTGTTTCTTCTGCAAAATGAAAAAGAGTTTGCGAAATGTTGGGGCTCAGATATCATTGAAGAATATTCAATGCATAAAAAAAGAGACATTTTTCAAAATATCTAAGAAAGAAGTGCATAAAGTTTCTGAACACCATGTGGGTGAGTAAATGATGACAGGAAAAAAAAAAGTCCTCATGATGATAAATATTTTATTATGTTTTGGTAGGAAATCTGAACTTTTTCTGTCTTCTGTGAGGCTGAAGACATTCCTTTCCTCACTCTTGTCAGAGCTAAACAGTGTCTTATATATGAAAACAGTCAAATGATTTCCAGAGCCCACTTCTATCTATTCCCGTTCAGCACCACAAGTGTAATTGGCAGAAATTGATATTTGAAATGCCAAACCCTGCGCTTCATTACAACAACGTCTCCACTAGTAATAAATAGGCCAAAAAGGGCGGGGAGTGGGATTCGAGCTCAAAGAAAAAGACCTTCTTGTTAAATAATGACTTTAATCTAATTCCAGGGATCATGTGCCCCCTTGGAAAGTCATTACCAGGCCGTGAGTGGCATGCACCTCTTTGTCGGGAGGTGGCAAATGAGCAGCGGCTCTATATTTTTCTTAAGTGCAATATGAAGGCATTAATTTCCCAGAGCCAGGCTGACAGAACAGGGCGCTAGGGGGGCACGTTAATACAAAATGATCACATTTTCACTCGTAGTCAATATCACCAGCTGACAGTCGCCTCCAATTTTTCATCTGTTGCTGTACAAGAGCTGGAATGATATGTGGCCTCCCCCGCCTGGCGAAGGGTCCCTCTGAGCGACTCGCAGATGGAAATAGCATTTTTAGCGAGCTATTGATTGGGGCAGGTCGTGCCGAAAGAAAGAGAAGACTGACTTTAATATGTTATGGAAACAGCAGACAGAGAAAGTCTTGTCACACATCCTGAAGCTTCAGTAAGCAACAAAGCAAAAGCAGAGGCCAAACAACTCTGCTGTTTACTAAAGTTGACTGCTTGTCAAACTCTTACAGCTAAAGTGAGATCAAACCTTTCCCAGCTTTGGGTTCCAGGTTCAGAATGTGTAGTCAACTTCATCTCAGGCAGTGTGGAGTGTGTTCTTGATCTGTGAAGAAAGTGGAAATGGTTGTATCCCTAGATATGATGTAATGAGGCTTTCCTTATTCTTATTTTGGGAGTAATTGCACAGCTCCAGAACTCTGCAGGATATAGAACTGTATTTGTTTGTGTGTGTGTGTGTGTGTGTGTGTGTGTGTATCAAGCCAAATTTGAAATGATTACATTGGGCTTAACAAATCTAAAGGCATCATATGGGTTTTTATGGACTATTTTTATGGTACTTTTTTTTTTTTAAGTCAGCCCGTTTCCACCACTGGATAAATAAAAAAAGACATAATTGAGAGTTTTTCTCACTTTTTTTTCTCAGAATTGCATAATACAAACTCACAATTCTGACTTTTTTTCTCAGATTTGTGTGATATAAACTCACAATTGTGAGTAATCATTTTTGCTAATTTAAGTTTATATCTCTCAATTCTGACTTTTTTCTAGCTATTCTGACTTTTGTTTCTCTGAATTGTGAGATATAAACTAAAAAAATTGCATGCCAGAAAGTCAGAATTGTGAAGAAAAAAAGAAGTAATTGCAAGTTATAAAGGCAGAATAGTGGGTCATAAACGCAATTGCGAGAAGTCCGTATCTTTAAGATAAAAACTTTAGAAACTCGAAATTGCATGTCATAAATTCAGAATTGCGAAAAAAAGTCACAATTGTGAGAAATAAACTCTCAATTAAATTTCTCAGAATTGCAAATATATTTCTTTTCTTTAGTTGTAAGTTTATATCTCACAAATCTGAAAAAAAGTCAGAATTGTGAATTTATATCTTGCGATTCCGACTTTTTTCTTGCAATTCTGACTTTAGTTTTACAGAATTGTGAGATATAAACTCAAAATTGCATGTTATAAAGTCATAATTGCAAGATATAAACTCACAATTCTGAGGAAAAAGTCACAGTTGTGAGATATAAATGCGCAATTCTGATTAAAAAGAAAGTCTGAATTGTAAGTTTATATATTGCAATTCTGCACAGTTGCAAAATTGCGACTGTATTTCTCAGAATTGCAATTTTATATCTCGCAATTGTTACTTTCTTGCTGAATTTTCATGAAATTGCGAGTTTAGTTCACACAATACTGACTCGCAATTCCGAATTTATATTATACAAATCTGAAAAAAAAAGTGGAATTGTGAGTGTATATCGGCCAATTCTGACTTTTTTCTTGCAATTCTGACTCTTGTTTTACAGAATTGTGGGACATTAACTCAAAATTGCATGTTATAATTGCAGGATATAAATTTACAATTCTGAGAGAGTCAGTTGTGAGTTGTGAAGTTGCAATTCTGATTAAAAAAAAGTCCATATTTTCCAATTCTGACTTTATTTCTCAGAATTCTGACTTAATTTCCCAGAATTGCAAGTATGTGTTACACAAAAGAAAATAAAAAAGTCTTCCATAAATGGGTGAAAAAGAGCAACTATTTTGCATTCATTCTCAGAAAAAGGAAAATATATAAGATCAGCATGATACAAGATTCAGTGAAAGATGATAAAATGTAAATTTTTATGCAAACTCTTCCTTACAGTGGGTATGAAGGTGGAGAAGCGTTGGATGTTTATGAACTGATTTTATGTATGCAGATGTAACCATTTCAAATGTACTGCGCTGACAAGAAGAGGTTGCCCCTGGCAACATCAAACAACAGACAATACACACAGAAATGTGCGTGGAAGTCTGTTTGAAATGTGTCAGAAATGACATGGATCCTACATATGCTCTCAGACACCCTCGGCTGTCTTTGTGAACCCAGAGCGTGGGGAACAAGAGGTTAACCAATACAGGTCATGTGGAGGGGAGGGTGTCAGCGTCACACTACTGTCTCTCCTAACTGACATGCATTGATCCTCGTTCGTGTTGCACACGAGAGAGATGAGGGGTGCATGGAAGGGATCTTTTTGTCTTTTACAGATGAGAGGGAGGGGGAGACTAGCGAAGAAAGAGCGAGAGAGGGCAAAATAAAAGAAAAAGGAGAAAAACAACATCAAGAATAACAGAGCTGTCTAGTTGGGGGCAGCAGGCCACAAAGAGAGAGAGAGAGAGAATGTAGCTGGAAGAAAATGAAATACTTTTTTCCTACTTGGAAACTGTACATTTTATCTGCATACTCCAACATCTGACAGATGATTTGTCCTTTAAGATGAGAGAGTTCTGTTTTTTTCTGTTCCATTTTTATGTTACTGAGCGGAAATCTGAGTCTGTCTTAAAGGGACAGTGCACCCACAAAAAGTACAATTATGTCATCATTTTAATTCCTAACCCATTTACAGAAAGTCAAACAGGTTTGGAACTGCCAAAGGATAAAAAAAGAAACTGCAGAAATGGGCTTTCATTCGAGGGTGAGAAAATGATGACACAATTTTCATTTTTGAGTTAACTATGCCTTTAATGCAAAGTTTTTAGTGTTTAGTACAGAGTGTCTGTTTTCTTTTTACATTTTTAATTGTTTATGGATCCCTGCACTGCTTGCAAAGTTGTGAAGTATCTGCTAAAGGTTATCTTCATGTAGATTAATTTGAATTGTGTTAATTGAATAAACAGCAAGATAATGCAGCATGGTATTTCACACTTCTTTATGCTAAAATATGCAAAGAAATTAAAATGCAATATTTAAATAAATATACACATCATTGCTGCAATTTAAATGAGTTTTCAAGGTATGTCATGCTTCCTGTATGGTGTTAAAGCAATTGCTACTGCTGCATCTGATTATGTGATGGAATCTGCATGCATTAAGTTTAACTTGATGAACAGATTCTTTTCCTCTGCCTGTTAATGGCAGTGAATATAACTCAGATTTTCCCAGTCACAATTACATAAAAATATATATATATATATATATATATATATATATATATATATATATATATATATGTGTGAGCAGAAGGTTTATCAGAAATGTGGAGGTGTTTTCCAACAATTGAAATATCAAGCTGGTGTAAAGCCATGTGTTGACCGGATGATGAGATGCCAGGTGTAGAACGGATGAATGCGTGGTGCTATCAGGGTAGTTATTTTCTTATTTGTCATCATTTGCGCTACATATGTGATTGTTATTGTGCTGAAATGTTTGTGGATGCCTCATGACAGTATTTCTATATTTTTACAAGGCTAATGTTGTCACTCACAGATTGGTGTCTATAGAATCTTGCAGGGCTAATTTTTTTTTGGTAGGCTAATACTCTGAAACAAATTCACATTTTAGCTTTTGTTCCATAGCCTGAAGTCAGTGCGTTTTCCGAATGGATTTTGGGTTTAATGTCTAAGATAAGGTCTGTGGTAAATACAAGTGCACAACAGTGTCACATTTTATTCTACAACATAAAATACATCAGAAATTACCCCTTGTAAATGTTTAACACTATTCATTGTCTTGAAAAAGGATGTTGCTAGTGTGACGGAAGCCAGCTAGTAGTGGTCTTTAGTGTCCTTGTTAGCGTGCCCACCTTCCAAGCCGGAAACGCTGGTTCGAATCCTTCTCCCAAACAATTGAGGCAAGTAGAACCAAAGGGGTTATGCTGGTGTCATGAACCAGATGGGAGTGAGGTTTAGGGGGTTGAGTGTAATGGAAGCCAGTTACTAGGAGACATGCAGGTAAACCTCACTCCCCTGATCTCAAGAGGTGCACTAGTGACTAATGCTAGAGGCTGTGGTCTTTAACAAACTTGTTAGCATGCCCACCTCCCATGCCGGAAATGCCGAATCCTGCTCCCGAACGAGTGAGGTGAGTAGAACTGAAAGGGTTGTGCTGGTGCTGTGACCCAGATGAGAATGAGGATTATGGGGTCAGTGTAATGGAAGCCAACTAGTAAGAGCTGTGCAGGTAACCCTCACTCTCTGATCTCAAGAGGCACACTAGGTACTGACACTAGAGGCTATGGCCTTTAGTGTCCTTATTATCATGCCTACCCTCCCTTGCTCGAAACGCTGATTCAAATCCCGTTCCCGAAAGAGTGAGCTGAGTAGAACCGAAAGGGGTTACGCTGGTGCCATGACCCAGATGTGAGTAAGGTTTAGGGGGTTGAGTGTAATGGAAGCCAGTTACTAGGAGACATGCAGGTAAATCTCACTCCCCCGAGAAGAATTGCATTGCAATGACTGACACTAGAGACACTAGAGTCCTTAGCGTCCTTGTTATCGTGCACACTTTCAATGCCAGAGACGCCAGTTTGTATTCCGCTCCTGAACAAGTGAGGTGAGCAGAACTGAAGGCTTTGCGCTGGTGCCGTGACCCGGATGGGAGTGAGGTTTAGGGGGTGAGTGTAATAGAAGCCAGCTAGTAAGAGTTGTGCAGGTAAACCTCACTCCCCTGATCTCATGAGGCACATTAGTGACAGACACTAGAGACTGTTGTCTTTAGCGTCCTAAATGCCGGAAACCCTGTTTCGAATCCCACTTCTGAGTAAAACTGAAAGGGTTATGTTGGTGTTGTGACCCAAATCAGAGTGAGGTTGAGGGGGGTGAGTGTAATGGAAGGCAACTCGTAAGAGCTCTGCAGGTAAACCTCACTCCCCTGATCTCAAGAGGTGCACTAGTGACTAACGCTAGAGGCTGTGGTCTTTAACAAACTTGTTAGCATGCCCACCTCCCATGGCGGAAATGCCGAATCCTGCTCCCGAACGAGTGAGGTGAGTAGAACTGAAAGGGTTGTGCTGGTGCTGTGACGCAGATGAGAATGAGGATTATGGGGTCAGTGTAATGTAAGCCAACTAGTAAGAGCTGTGCAGGTAACCCTCACTCTCTGATCTCAAGAGGCACACTAGGTACTGACACTAGAGGCTATGGCCTTTAGTGTCCTTATTACCATGCATACCCTTGCTCGAAACGCTGATTCAAATCCAGTTCCCGAAAGAGTGAGCTGAGTAGAACTGAAAGGGGTTACGCTGGTGCCATGACCCAGATAAGAGTAAGGTTTAGAGGGGTAAGTGTAATGGAAGCCAGCTAGTAAGAGCTGTGCAAGTAAACCTCACTCCTCCTGAGGAGATGCACTAGTGACTGACAGTAGAGGCTGTGGTCTTAAGAGTCCTTGTTAGCTTGCCCACCTCTCATGCCAGAAACAGCGGTTCGAAACCTGCTCCTGAGTGAGACGAGTAGAACCAAAGGGGCTACGTTGGTGCTGTGACCTGGATGGAAGTGAGGTTTAGGAGATTGAATGTAATGGAAACCAGCTAGTTAGAGCTGCGCAGGTAAACCTCACTACACTGATTTCGAGAAGCACACTAGTGACTGATGCTAGAGGCTGTGGTCTTTAGCATTCTTGTTAGTGTGCTTGCCTCCCATGTCAGAAACACTGGCTCAAAGGCAAGTAGAACCGACTAGGTGAGTAACACTAACAAGAAGCTGGATGTGACCACTGGGGTTTTTAATTTGATGGTATCTTGGAGGGGTGAGGTGTCCAAGTCACAACATGTAGCTACTGGAGTGCCTCAGGGCTCAGTTCTTGGACCACTTCTCTGTCTACATGGCATCACTAGGCTCTGTCATTCAAAAACATGGCTTTTCATATCACTGCTATGCTGATGACAGTCAACTCCACCTCTCAATCCATATGGATGATACGACGATAGCTGCTTGCATCTCAGCATGTCTAACAGACAGTTCTTGCTGGATAAGGATCATCACCTTCAACTCAGCCTTGCCAAGACAGAACTGCTTGTGGTTTTAGCAAACTTGTAACTTCATCACAGTTTCACCATCCAGCTTGGTGCATCAACCATAACTTCATCCAGGGCGGCCAGGAACCTTGGAGTTGTGATTGATGATCAGCTAAATTTCACAGAACACATAAGTAAGTAAGTAAGATCAGGCCCTTTCTTTCTGAACATGCTACATAACTTCTTGTTCAAGCTCTTGTTCTGTCCAGGCTGGACTATTGCAGTCCTCTCTTTGGCTGGTCTTCCAGCCAGTTCTATCAAACCTTTCAAACTAATCCAGAATGCGACTGCAAATTAGCCTTTAACAAGCTAAGAAGAGCACGTCACACCTCTGTCCTTAGCCATCTTCAAGAATCTTTTTATGTTTTGAATCATTGTTTGCTTCAGTTGATTGTATTTAGGCTTTCAAATTCAAACGTAATAATGATAAACTTTAGTTTCTCACGCTTATTTTCTTCAATAATTCCAAAGCCAATGGAAAAATACTGTTGGTTTTTTTTTTTGTCAAGACCAGGGGTGATACTAACTTCTAGATTGGCCTACATAAATATGTCATCACTAGAACGCTCTATTGAACAGGAAAAAGAGAGCTGCTACCTGTCACTGCTAAAATTGCCAAAACAGGGTCATATTACTGGAGTTTTTGAGGAACAGGCTCCATTCCTCTTATCTCTCCAAAAAGTACAAGCATTATAGAACAGCACAAGCTCATCTCGGATACCGTCATGCCACTCAGAGCGGAATGTTTACATGTTTACTCTTGGCATAATTTTGTTTACCTTGACATTCCCTCAGACAGCTTGGAAGACAGGCTTCATTTGAGAGGAGGGAGATGGAGGACAGGAGAGATTGAGGGAGGAAGTGAAGCTTCTCTAATGGAGCACACATCTGTCGAGAGCTGTCCTTCCATGCTGTCTGCAAAAAATATTAAAAAATCTCACATCGCCCCCATAGGTCATTAGATCTGGAGTCGAACCCCCCACAGCGTGCAGCTTGTCATGCCAACCTGAGCCCATAAACGACCGGTGCGCACCCTCATCAGTAGCCGTTAATGAGTGCGTGCCCTCACCTTAATTACTGTCGCAGTCGGGAAAGCTGTATCGATAGGTAAAATCACAGGCACGTATTTGGTTATGGAAACAAATGTTCTGCACATGTTTGTTTGCAGAAGGCCGTAAACAGACAAATTAGCCTATTAGCGTGTGTGGAGGTTTTGATAAAGTATCATCATTTTCTTTTTGGGGAGAAAAAGGTGGTGATGAAGTATCTGGCAGAATAATGAAGTCGAGGCGGGGACGAGATATCAGAAACCCTTTTCCACTCTCACCTCCCCTGTCAGAATCGAACATTAGTTACTAAAATGGACTTTCGGCCTTCTAATCTCTCCCACTTGAAACAGAAATGGCTCTGCTGCGAGATATTGGGTTTATCAGCACTCTTTAAAGTTACAGTACATAACTTCTGCCACCACCAGGCAGCAATAAACATTGGCAAACTGTTAGCACCATCCCATATATTTTAATGACAGACCATATGTTTTCAAGCACATAGCTTTGTTGTTTGCCGCATAGCTAATTCAAGGGATTTAAGTGATGCTGTTTCATCAGTTATAGAGGTTGTCTTTAAATAATTCTCTCCTTTATTTACAGTTTTAAACAGGATTGGGGTTTTATAGCGATAGACCAGCCAAACAATTCAGGTTTTTTTTTTACTATTATAATTAAGCTATAAATGTCATGCTAATGCTTAAGTTTGCATTTATTTATTTAGACCATAATATAAAATATAATTTGTTCCTGTGATGGCAAATCTGAATTTTTAGCAGCCATATATGCTGAATTGCCGCTCAGGAAACATTTATTATTGTTATCAATGTTAAAAACAGTTACCATAATACGTTTTTTTTTTTTTTTTTTTTTTTTTTCAAGATATATGCAGGATATATGTCCTTGCATAAGTCAGTTGGCACATATTATTTAATATCATTTAACACCACGGTACTCAGCAGAAGTGTCACATCGTTTGATACAGTAAGTGGGAGGGAAAGTGTGGCAGCAGAAGTCAATCAGTTAGCAGTAGGCTACCGGCTAACAGCCCAGCTCTGCCAGATGGAGTGTTTTCTGGCTTCACCTGGGTAAACACATTCGCTGCTAGTCTGAATATGAGCAGAGGCCTTTAGAGACGTCACTGACACAAACAAAATAAAAAAAAAAAAGGCTTTTGATCCATTGTATTTGGGGACCAGAATATTGTAGACTTTGGGGTGGGCTCTTCTTAACTGTGTATCATCTACCATTCAATCATTTGTTCTATTGTTCAGTCCATTTTGATATGTCCTTCTATCTATCTATCTGTCTATCTATATATCGTTCTATCATTCTATCAATCTATCTATCTATATATCGTTCTATCTATCTATCTATCTATCTATCTATCGCTCTATCTATCATTTCATTGTTCTATCCATCTATTTATTTTTAATTGTTCCATCAGTCATCCATCCATTTTTCTGTTGTTCTGTCTCTCAGTCTCTTAATTGTTATATTGTTCCATCTATCCATCCTTTTATTTTTTGTAATGTTTGTCTATCATTTTGTTTTTTCAATCATCCATCCATCCATTTATTCATTCATTTTCTATCATTCCATCAGTCCATCCATCCATTCATTTTTCTGTTGTTTGTCTATCTCTCATCCTTTTTTTCCCATCCATCCATCCATCCATCCATCCATTTTTAATTGTTCCATCAGTCCATCCATCCGTTTTTCTGTGTTCTGTCTGTCACTCTTAATAATGATATTGTTCATCTATCCATCCTTTTATTTTTTGTAATGTTTGTCTGTCTATCATTCTGTTTTTCCAATCATCCATCCATCCATTTGTTTATTTTCTATAATTTCATCAGTCCATCCATCCATTTTCTGTTGTTTTGTCTGTCAATCTGTTGATTGTTATATTGTTCAATCCGTCCATCGTTCCATCCATCCATCTATTTTTCTGTTATGTTTGTCTCTCTCATCCTTTTTTATCCATGCATCCATTGTTGCATCCATCCATTCATTCATGTTTCTGTTGTTTGTCTGTCTCTCATCCTTTTTTCTATCCATCCATCCATCCATCCATCAATCTATTCATCCATTCATGTTTCTGTTGTTTGTCTCTCTCATCCTTTTTTCCATTAATCCATCCATCTTCTGTTGTTCTGTTTTTGTCTGTCAGTCAGTTGATTATGTTGTTCCATCCATTCATCCATCCATCCATCCATTTTTCTGTTGTTTGTCTGTCTCTCACCCTTTTTTCTCCATCCATCCATCCATCCATCCATCCATCCATCCATCCATTCATTTTTCTGTTATGTTTGTCTCTCTCATCTATCTATCGTTCTATTGTTCTTTCTTGTTCTATCTTGTTCTATCGTTCTTTCTATGTTCTATATTTTTCTGTTGTTTTTTCTATATATTGTTCTATCATTCTATCTATCATTCTTTCTTGTTCTATCTTGTTCTATCGGTCTTTCTTGTTCTATATTGTTCTATTGTTCTTTCTATCATTCTATATTGTTCTATCGTTCTATATATCAATTTTAAATATTTTTTGTCCACACTGAGATAGGGCTGTGCCGATATTCGGACGTGAATTATAATGCGTATCTCGTCAGTAATGCCGGTTCTCTGATTAGCCGTAAATCTTATTCACCTGTTCATTCATGCAGCCGCGTTTGCTACACAGAGCCGTAATTCGCTGACAAGCTACGCTTTGTCACGTGCAGAATCGATATGTATCGCCTGCGATACTGAAGGCGATACTTGCGTAGCTTGTCAGTGAACTACGGCTCTGTGTAGTAAACGTGGCTGCATGAATGAACAGGTGAATGAGATTTACGACTAATCAGAGAACCGGCATTACTGACGAGATGCGCATGATATCGCGTCTGAAAATCGGCACAGCCCTACACTGAGAGTGGTATGTGTCATCTGAACGGCGCTCCACAGCAGAAGATCTGCTGAGTGTGCCCTCGATGCTACTGTGACCACAGAGAGTTCTGCTGTTGTAGTTGTGACAGCAGATTGCTCTGTCCCTCATCTCTGAGAACTGCTGCGTGTGGAGTCCAGACATGTTCTCTGCCTTTTTTTAATTGGCCTGTACTGCAGCTTGGACATTTCACAGGGCCGTACGCAGTGGAGCAAATGTGCTGACAATGAACGCGAGTGTGTATGTGTGTATCTGTTGAAGCCAGCCTGTTCCTTATTGGACATGGTTTCTGATGGGGGGATTGGCCTTCTCTCCACTGTCCCTCTGTAACGGCCTGATACAAGTGATCTGGCTGCGGGTTTAAGGACAGAATTTCAACCGCATGGACACTTCCACACATGACAGCAAACTATTTATGTTCCCTTACAGACACACACGTCCGCACAAACACTTTGGGGAGACCATCATAATAACGGGCCTCCATATGCTGCGAGGCTGTGTTTTCAGCAAAGAGCTGCAGTGTGGTGATAAAGGCCTGTAAGAGGTTTGGGATGTGCTAAAACTATAACAATCACACAACGCTTCATTACTTTCCTTCACTGCGCTGACTTTCTGAAGCTGATGTTATGCTCTCCACATTCTGGTGAAATTACCCAGAGGTGCTGTCAAAGTTACTTCACTAAAGTTTTTCCTCAGGTGTCTTGACATTCCCGATATGCCTCGACTCTCGTGTGACCACGAGAGTAAAAAAAATAAATAAGTAAGGAGTGTGTAATTTTCATTGTTCATTAGTTAGCTAATTATGACTCCAACTGTCCTTCTCCTCAGGGAGACGCTGTATTGACCAAGAGGTCGCGTCTCCAGCTGCTGTTTGATAGCAAATATCCATCTTTCTCCAAAATCTCATTAAAGTGGGCATATTTGTGTAACCATAGTTCACTTCCATCGTACATTTTCTTCTCACAGTCTCTGTCATAGTGGTGGAAAATGTGTTTTTTTTTAAACAGCAACGTCAGAATGGACTGTCTGAAACACACCAGGCATGAAACAACAAGTTACCAGCGACATGTAATTTTTCTGTCCTTATTGAAAACAAAAATGATATCTAGAAGTGACAAAATTTATAGCAGAGCTTCAGCTGGTGCCTTATGTCCAATGAAAGCCAATATATATGAATATGCTTTTATCTATATGTGTTTATTTCTGTGTATATACACTTTATTATTTTTTTGTAAGAGAAATTAATACTTTTTTCAAACCATTTAAAAAACATGTAAAATTAGTGAAATAATAGTAACACTTTGTAATAAGGTTCATTAGTTAACTTAAACTAAGAATACTAAGAATAAACAGTACTACAGCATTTACTAATGCATTATTACAATCATTATTACAATCAAGTTGTGTTTGTTAGCATAAGTTAGTGCACTATGAACATGAACAAACAATGCACGACCACATTTTTATTAACTAACATTAACAAAGATGAAAAATTGTGTAATAAATCTATTGTTCATTCATGTTAGTTAGCACATTAGCAAATCCTAACAAATGACTCCTTATTGTAAAATGTCACAGAAATAATAAATATGTTTAAGCCATTAATTTTCAAATTTAGGGGTTACTGTTTTATAGCTCAAAATCCTCTTAAATGTAGACTGCAGTCTCATGCACATTGTATCTCTTTCTCAGCAGACAAATAGAAAAACACAGATAATAATAAACTCAGCTGAAGGGTGACGAGATGAACCTATTAACAGAACCTGTGGAGCAGCACAGTATCGATGCTAGCATTAGCATCTTAATCAACCTTTCATTCACAGAAAACAGCCAGTTCAGGACCCGCTTAAGCCAACACACTTAACAGCAAGATGGTAATTGTAATTATTAGCTTAATGCTTGGCCACTATCCCTTTCCAAGCAAATCCAGCTTTGAAACCGAATCAATCTTTCCTCAAAAATGTAACCCACACAGCTTACTTACAGAGTAAATCTTGGCTAAGCGACTTTGCTATAGTCGGATTAGCCTAAAATGTCATAATGTCAGATTTGTGCTTTCAGAGGGACTTAAAACAGACCTTTTATTTGTGAACAATTTGATTGGTGTGATAATGAATGATGGCTAATTTTACCAGCTAGCGAGATGTGCTGCAGTTCATGGGTCCTAGCTTGTCATTGAGAAGTTGGGAATTCAGAAAAACGTAAATGATAAAGAATTACTTATTTATATTTATATTATTTATAATCTACTATATTGCAATACTACTAATACTACTACTACTGATACCAGTCAAACGTTTGGAAGCATTAATTGATTGATTAATAAAAAGTTCAAAAGGACAGCATTTATTTGAAATTCAAGCCTTTTGTAGCATTAAAAAGAATTTTACTGGCACTTCTGATAAATTTATTGCATCCTTGTTAAAAAAAAAAAAAATATATATATATATATATATATATATAATATTTTTATCTTATACAGTTGAGGACAGAAGTTTACACCCTGCTTTCAGAATCTGCAAAATGTTAATTATTTTACCAAAATAAGAGGGATCATACTGACCTGAATAAGATATTTCACTTAAAAGATATTTACATATAGTCCACAAGAGAAAATAAAAGTTGAATTTATGAAAATGACCCTGTTCAAAAGTTCAGTGATAGTTGTTCATGAGTCCCTTGTTTGTCCGGAACAGTTAGACTGCCAGCTGTTCTTCAGAAAAGTCCTTCTGGTCTCACAAATTCTTAGTTTTTCTAGCATTTTTTGTGTATTTGAAGCCTTTCCAACAATGACTGTATGATTTTAAGATCCATCTTTTCACACTGAGGACAACTGAGGGACTCGTGTACAACTATTACAGAAGGTTCAAATGCTCACTGATGCTCCAGAAAGAAACATGATGCATTAGGAGCAGGGGGTGAAAACTTATTGGATTTGAAGATCAGGTTAAATTTAACTTATTTTGTCTTCTGGGAAACATGAAAGTATCTTCTGTAGCCTCTGAGAGCAGTACTACATGACACAAATATAATATTTAGGCAAAATAAGAAAAATGTACATTCCGTTCAAAAAGTTTTCACCCCCTGGCTCTTAATGCATGGATTTTCCTTCTGAAGCATCAGTGAGTGTTTGAACCTTCTGTAATAGTTGCACATGAGTTGTCCTCAGTGTGAAAAATACACAAAAATGCTGGAAAACCAAAGTATTGTGTGACCTGAAGGATTTTTCTGAAGAACAGCAGACAGTTTAACTGTTCAGGACAAACAAGGAACTCATGAACAACTATCGCTAAAAAAAAACAAAAAAACAACAACTTTGGATCATTCAAGGGGATGTTTTTATAAATTCAACTATTATTTTCTCTTTTGGACTATATGCAAACATCTTTTAACTGAAATATCTTATTCAGGTCAGTACTAAATAAACAAAAGCATGCATATTTTGCTAAAACAATTAACATTTTGCAGATTCTGAAAGGGGGATGTAAACTTTTGACCTCAACTGTACTATAAAAAATCTGGAGTCTGGAAAATTTGAAATGGGTGCAATGTACTGTTTTAATATAATTTTATGTATCTATTTATTTATTTCCCAAGTTTCCACAAGAATATTAAGCAGCACAGCTGTTTTTAACATTGGTAATAATCAGAAATGTTTCTTGAGCAGTAAATCAGTGTATAGAATGATTTCTGAAGGATCATGTGACACTGAAGACTGAATGATGCTGAACATTCAGCTTTGCCATCAGATGAAATCAGAATAGTGCTATTTATAAATGCTGTCAAAATGTTGTTCTGCTTTGTCAGTGATGTGCTGAATGAGACTATTTCAGCTGCGGACAGCGAGTGACGAAGGAACTAGAAAGTAACATCAAACCAGTCTCTGTCGTAAGTTAACTGGCAGTGTCTCTGTGGACTTGTCCAGGTGAGCTGTTGAGCACACATTTCTTTGCCCCCTGGCATGAGTAAAGCTTTAATTTAGTCTCTCTCATCTCCCGCTTGGCCCCCTGGTGGGTCAGCACAACGGGAAAATACAGAGGGAGAGATGAGAAAAGCAAAGTCATCCTTCTCTCTCAGCTCATGTCTGCTATTGCATCAAAATCCACCGAGATCAAATGGATTTTATTTCACATGCCTCTTTGTGGAGTTACATGACACCTTCTTAAGGTGTTATCATCACTTAAAGGGGAAGTGTGTAATTTCTGAGTCAACAAATTCAACTGGAAAAGAGGGTTTCATCATCAGACATTGTTTGGACCAGTCTAGCCTTGCCCCAAAAAAGCAATTAGAGTCAGTGTTACTGTATCGGGATGCTCTAATCATAACATTTGCCATCAGCATTCATGCTTTTCCAGGAAATCAATCTATGAAAGGCTTACTTTTAGTTGTCTATGCACATTAACATATTCAAGTGCTCTTTTTCTTAACCTTTAAGTTCTTAACAATATTGTTGTCAAGGAAAATAGGGTTTAAACTCACTATTCACACTGCAGATTTTAGCTTCAAAAGGAATACAGAGTTTAAAAAAAATAATTTCTAAAAACTAACAATATGAGTAAAATGTAAAAAAATAAAAATAAAATAAAATTACAAAAACGTGCTGTTCCTGGCTGTGTAGCTAGTTTATTTTTTATCAGAAATGATGGAAAATGGTAATTTAATTTATTATGATTTTCTTAAAAAGTATTTTATGGAAAAACTAACATTGTTAGCTAAAAATAGTTTATAGAAAAAATCTAACAATTTGAACAATATAAGCAGACCTCAAGAAAAAATAAAATAAAATAGTTTATAGAGGAAAACACTAACGAGTTTAACAGTATAAGCAGACCTCAAGGAAACAAAATAAATAAATAAAATAAAATAGTTTATGGAAAAAAACAAACATTATAACTGGACTTCACAGAAGAAAAAAAAAAAAGACATTATTTTATGATTTTATTTTTTTTTTATTTCTAACATTATAAGCAGACCTCAAAGGAAAATAAAATAAAATGATTAAAATAGTTTATGGAAAAAAATATATATAGATTTAAGCATATAAGCAGACCTCAAGGGGAAAAAAATAGTAATGCTAATTATAAAAAATAATGAATATGTATATGTTACGAGTATATAAAAAGTATATATGACATCTCTGACTTTTTTTAATGGTATTTCATGGAAAAACAAACATTTGTAATTGAAAAGATAAAAAAAAAAACTCGGGGAAAAGAATAATTAAATAAAATGATACAAATAAAATGGTTTATCGAAAAAAAACTAGCAATTTTAACAATATAAGCAGACCTCAATGGAAAAATAAAATACAATTTTTATGAAAAAACAACAACAACAAAAAACAATTTTAACAATTTAAGAAGACTTCAAGGGAAAAAATAAAATAATGAAATAGTTTCTGGAAAAAACTAATAATTGTAACAACATAAGCAGACCGTAAGAGGGAAAAAAAAAATATATATATATATATATATAAAATTAAATGTATTAAATTTATGGGGAAAGAAATTAAATTAAATTATGATTGAAATGCAATCTAAATGATGATGATGAAATCTAGTAAAAAAAAAAATGATAGTATTTCATGGAAAAACAAACATTATAATTGGACTTAACAGAAGAAAAAAATAGAAAGTATTTTATGAAAAAAAAAAAAAAAACATTTCTAACAAAATAAGCAGACCTCAAAGAAAAATAAAATACAATTTTTATGAAAAAACAACAACAACAAAAAACAATTTTAACAATTTAAGAAGACTTCAAGGGAAAAAATAAAATAATGAAATAGTTTCTGGAAAAAACTAATAATTGTAACAACATAAGCAGACCGTAAGAGGGGAAAAAAATATATATATATCTAAAATTAAATGTATTAAATTTATGGGGAAAGAAATTAAATTAAATTATGATTGAAATGCAATCTAAATGATGATGATGAAATCTAGTAAAAAAAAATTATAGTATTTCATGGAAAAACAAACATTATAATTGGACTTAACAGAAGAAAAAAATAGAAAGTATTTTATGAAAAAAAAACTAAACAAAAAACATTTCTAACTAAATATGCAGACCTCAAAGGAAAATAATAAATCAAGGATATTTTGCTTGAGATTTTTAAGTTCTATCCACATTTCTGTTCTTCTGTTCTCTAATGATGTGATCAATCTTAAATACACTCATTAAATTTGAACAATTTAATCCTTTTAGAATCGTCATTATGGAATATCCATTTGTTATGCAGTCACTGGAGGAATATCTGTCCATTCCCATTTTGCAATTCCATCTTCCCAAGCTCACTCACACAAAAGATTTCAAACAATATCTGGACTCTGCATTCCATAAAGTGTCCTGGCCTTCCATAATCAAGTCTGTTTGCTTTTGACTGCCAGATAGTTCACCTAACACCCCATAGATCCACCTTAAACAAACTCACCAGGCTTAGCAACAAATCAATACCTCCCGCGATCGATAGAAAAAGAGGCAAACGGCTTTTTTGTGCCAGCTGACTTCTTCAGGGACAAAGAAAATCCATCTTCTCTCCTCTCTTTTATAAGCACTTAATTATATTTTGTGAAATACTACTGACCCACTTTCCCCCCGATGCCCTGTGGTCACACAGACTGTTTTCTTGCTGTGTTATCTTGTAGGTTATTGATAATACAGAAATAGTTGTTGTCGTTTGTGTGGCTCGGAGGAAGCTGGCATGCTTGATTAATTGCAGCAGCCACTAGAGGGCATCGCCTGAACCTCAGGGGCACAAATGGCAACCCTTTAAGTTAATGGATGATCTCTATCAAAAGCAAGATGATGCCCCACATGTGTAATTATTATCATAGCTGAATGTATTTGCATTAAAGCCAATAAACTGGCAAGATGATTATGAGATGCATGCATTTAAGAAGCAGGATCATTGTGAATGACTTCCTTCTAGCACTGGTGTCATTTTTTTACTTTCCTTTCTCTCAGTCTCCCTCAGCAACGAATCCATACCTGCCTTCATGACAGATCGAGTAGCCCTGGAGAGAGCCTCGCATGACAGTATATCCACCAGATCAACAACACAAATCATTTATCACATCTCATCAGCCTTTTATTTTCATTAAAGAGAGAGAGGAGAGACAGAGAGAAACAAAGTAAGGCCTTGTTTATGCATTTTGTCTGCCGTGAAGCTCCGTAGGCCACTGATCTGTTCTTTATTTTATTTTATTGCTATATTACTTTATTAAAGTTGAAGCTTTCCAAATGTACATTTACACTATCTATGTAAAGGTAGTAATGTAAAAAATAGTAAATAGTAATATAGCATTGTTATGTTATTTTAGTATTATTTATATAATATATATATATATATATATATATATTATTAATTATTTTATTCCAATTTTAGTTAGAATTGTTAGTTTTTATTATTTTGTCACATTTATTTTTAGCTGTATTTTTATTTTTTTATTTATTTATATAATGATTTTATATATTTATATTATTTGTAAGTTCATCTTACAAAAAAAAAACTCATCTGTTTAACTCTAAGGGAGTTGGAAAATGAGCCTATTTTCACAAAAAGTCAAGTGTTCCTTTAAAGCTGATTTTCTCAATATTTAGGGTTTTTTTTTTGCGTTCTCACATTCCAGATTTCCAAATAGTTGTGTCTCGGCCAAATATTTATCTTTTTTTTTTTTTTTTTAATGACCCTTATGACTGGTTTTGTGGTCCAGGGTCACATTTTAGTTTTTATGATTTTGTTATATTTATTTTTAGCTTTAGTTATTTTTTTTTAGTTTTAGTAAGTTTAGTCCTTCACCTAAACTTTTTTTGCTTGTTTTGACTAGTTGCTAAGTTGACATTTAATTTAATTTTATTTTATTTTATTTTATTTTATTTTATTTTATTTTATTTTATTTTAATTATTTAATTTAATTTTATTTAATTTAATTTAATTAAGTTTTTATATATGTATCTTGTGTCAGTTACCAAAAGCTATTTTAATGGTTTTAGTTTTAGTCAACAATAAAAGCACTGACTGATTAATGTGGCCCTGACTGCTTAGAACCTTCAACTAACTACAACCTTAAAAGCAGTTTTCTTCATTCTGAAATAATAAATTTTTATTGTTATTTTAGCAAATAAATATTATTATATTAGTAAAAATTCTATAATAATAATAATCATAATAATTTACATTACATATAAAATTTTATTTATTTTTTATATAAAAAAAAAATCTGTTTGAGTACATTTTATTATTATTATTATTATTATTATTATTATTATTATTATTTATTTATTTTTTATTTTTTATTTTTTTTATTAAATTATTAATTACTACTTTAATTATTGCCTAAAAAGCCTTTCTCAATTTACGGATATTCAAAAATAGCAGTGTATTCTGATGGAATACATTTTTTGCAAGCAATACATCAATTATTTAAAAAAAACATATGTAGTATGATCATTTAAATTACATATAGTTTATTAGGTAGTGTTATAATGTTATTTATTATTATTATTATTATTATTATTATTATTATTATTATTATTATTATTATTATGTGATGTATTATTATTATATATTTTCTATATTATTATTCTTTTTTTTATTATAGAAGGTGTTTTACCAGTGCTAAATGTATTTGGAATGCTCTAAAAACATGAAATGCTAATTTTGAAAAAAAAAAAAAAAGCGTTGCACACTGCCACGTCACTTTTGCCAGGCGCAGGCTTAAATGAACAAATCAGTGAAACAGACGGAGAGTAACCAGAGGTGAGGCAGAGAGAGAGGTTGAGCGAGTGAGAGAGGGAGACACACAGCTGTACACGCTTGCACATATGTATCTTACCTCCTTTCTGTCTGACTGTTTGACATGTGGTTTGACTTGGCTTGTGCCAGATGAGCTCTTCCTCTGACAGCTGGATCCAGGCCGATCAATTCTCCCGGGTCCACCTGTCAGTCCGCGTTTCCTAACGCCGTCTAAAGCGGCGCTGGCAGCCCTTCTCTGTCCTTCTATCCTGTCATTCTCTCTCCTCTCCGCTATCTCTTTCTCTTTATAATTCAGAGTTAATTTAGAGAGCGTTCTGCACTCGTGTGCTGTAATGTACCATCTCCATTCGGTTTGTGCAGGGTTAATGTGCTGAGTGTCAAGTACCATTAGCATTCGGTATCAACGGACCTCTGGTGATGCAATATCTACCTCAAGACTACATTAATATTTTTTGGCTGATAAATTCACTGGTATTTGCTAAAATGTTTTTAAGGTGTTCTAAGGTGGTTGTTAGGGTGTTTCTTGGTGACAAAAGCCCTTCCCGAAAGTTTTTTTTTAACATACACGCACCAGGGTTGCCAGGTCTGCGTTACAAAACTAGCCCTAAAGTGGTCCAATGAGCATATCACAAATATTAAAGGGGTCATTGGATGCAAAATTCACTTTTACATGTTGTTTGAACATAAATGTGTGTTGGCAGTTTGTGTACACAACCACCCTATAATGATAAAATCCCCCTTTTCAAATCAAGCCATTCTCTGATTCTAGGCTGTGTGACGTCACACAGACCAAGGCTGCACCCACGACTGTTGATTGACACTACCGTCTTACCTTAGATCCGTCTTGAGTGAGCTGTGAACAGACTACCATTGTTTCAATGCCAGAGCAGGGACATAGACAAGAATGTCTCCTAAGCCATTGAGGTGTTCTGTTGTTGGATGTAATAACGAACACAGTATTCGTCATTTACTCCCGACATCTGAGCCACTGAAGACATAGTGTATTTTTTTTGTTGTTTTTGAAGGGAATCTGCCCCATGATCTACATAAATGCATCTATGTTTGTGCGAGTCATTAATGATCCAGCTTCACCTACAGCAGAAGTGAGTATAAGGTTTTTTTATGCATCTTTGCAAATCGCCTTTCTTAATAATGTGCTAGCTAGCAAGTTTCGTGGTTAAATGCAGCTAAAGTAAACAGGACGGCTTGTCCTTTAAAGAGACATGCAGCAAAATGGATTGTTTTGACAAGGTAAAAGTGATGGCTCGATACCATAATTTTGGCTTCGGTATGATACCAGAATGTAATACCTCGGTATCTGTGTTTTTACACTACCATTGAGAAATTTTACCCAAAGTATGTTATAGACTTTTCATTAAGACCCTTAATCATATCAACTTGTGGAAAATGGACATCCAATGACCCATTTAAAGCTCACAATGTGCAATTCCCATACATAAAATATATATTTTAAGAAGTCACTGTTATGTAAACTGAAAACAATTACATTGTAGTGATCATAAATACAGCTTGAAGGCTCCCTATCACAGGGTTGCCAGGTTTTCAGAACAAAACCTGCCCAAACCCAAGACTCAAACTAGCACAATCACGTTTTAAGGGGGAAAGTCAAATACGAGGCGTAAAATACACGTTTTGTTGGTGGGGTTCCCCTGGCAAAATGTGCATTCCAGGGGCTAAATATTGCAACATGAAAAACAACCAGTGGCAACAGTGTTAAAGTAGACAGGGGTGTTCAAACTCGGTCCTAGAGGGGAGAGTTTATCTTCAACTCACCTCAACATACCTGCCTGGATGTTTCTAGTATGCTTAGTAAAACCTTGATTAACTGGATCAGGTGTGTTTAATTGGGGTTGGACCTAAACTCTGGAGGACAGTGGCTCTCCAGGACAGAGTTTGGACACCCCTAAAATAGCCCAATTCCACAGGAAAGACGCAGACTGGGCAACACCGCCCTACCAGTGGGAAAACAGTGGACTTGGCAAACTTGTGGCACACCATAAGTTTACTTTATTTTGTGTGTTCATATACTACATATTGGTGCGTTCCTAGTAGGAACTTTTAATGGGAATTCCGACTTGGAATTTTGGAGGAATTGCAACAACTCCTATTTCAAAATGCAATATGGCGTCTCAGCAGTAGAGAATACAGTAGTAATATATTGATTGTTTGTTTGCACTTATGTTTGTCTGTGTCTCAATAAGCTCAATGAAGTGGTGCACATGGTACTGTCCAACCTCTATTTGTGGATATGATAGTTATGGCATTGCCTATGCAAAATGCTGTTTTTTATGTCTTTTTAATTGACTGGTATTGCTAACAGTGAACGTGTCCATCTTGGTTTTCTGACTTCTCTACTGACTTGTGAGGTAAATGAAATGCAGCATATGTGCACTAGAAAAATTCCTCCTTGTCCAGTGTCTCCGCTTCTCTCTCTAAAAGTTATGAGCGATAAAAATGCCACTATACTTGTTTAAACTAGAGTTGCGGGTATTTTTTAATCTTTGTCTATGTGGTCATTGTTATCTATTGTTGCCATCTTCAGTAGTTGTTGTTCTTGTTCTGTCTCCTCCGTTTATTTTCCGACTGTGAAACAACGATCCAGGCCTGTGTTGTCACCTTGTGGAGAAACTAAAAACGAATAACTACTGCGTACCAATAAGTACATATCACTGCAGTTTCCAACAGAAATGAACACTAGAGGCAGTAAAACAGCGAACTTGTAATTGTTTTCATACACAGTTAAGATTATAACAGTCATCGCCTCTCATAAGGTTTATTTTTGTATTATTTTGTTGTGCTATGTTCCTCTGGATCATTAGGTGGTGCTAGTCAGTGTTGCCAAGTCCGCGGTTTTCCCGCGGAATTGGGCTACTTTCATACTATTGCCGCGGGTTGTTTTTCATGTCCACGGGTTGAAGCGACCCCAGTTACGTAATATTTAAACCCTGGAATGCTAACTTTACCAGAAGAACCCCACTACAAAACGTGTATTTTACTCTCTAGAAAGGTACGAAAACCGTGAAAAACATGACTCACGATGAAAGAGCTGAAAGATGGGAGATGGAAAAATAAGCTAAAAAGGCATGTTTGCGATTGCGTTTTACATTATTAGTTTTTGTTCATACTATCGGGTAGATTTAGGTGCAATCAGATGGTATGTTATTTTAAAACGTGATGGACCATTACATTACAGTACAGTGCCCACTCAATGGGCATTTCAAGTTAGAACTGCGGTGACACATACAAAAAGAAAAAACATCACATAAAACGTACCATATTTACGTTCATCTGTTCTGGGGGGAAAAACTAACAAACACTCTTTTAGCACCACTAAGTGGACATTTCACATCTAGTATGTCACAAATGACATATTTCACGAACGCAGGTACGTTTTCATGATGAGATCAGGTTGAAAGTAACTTTTATAATTTTATTAATTCTCAATAGGAATTTGTTTATTGATTTGATTTGGGAATCATTGTCACAAATTGGCATTTCTACCGCCATGCTCTACTAATTTTTGGGTTAAAAGTATAATAAGCAAACATAATACTGATGCTTAAGTACTGCTGATAAAGCCCAGAAAATTTCATCCAAGTGTCTGATTTGAAATTCCAGACCTCACCGGACATGCTCTGTGATCTTTAATTGATCAGAGTGTGCTATCAACGCTTGGACTTAATACACTCATTTCAGTTGGTCTAATAAAATGAAAAAGTAAATTAAGTTGAAAGCTATGTTATGAATGCAGTTTGAGAGAGACATTTTCAAATTAATATATCAAGCTAAAGCTGTCATTAGGTATTAACAAGACTCTTTTCATTTCACTGTTTGACATATTGAGGACAACCCATGACTTTCTTGATCTGTGGCTGTACAGTAAAAAAATCTGCAGTGGTAAAGTTGTTTTCATAGTCATGTCATATTTCTCGAACATTTTGGGGCAGCTGTTAGTACTGCAGTAATTCAGTGTAGTTTTTAAAACATAAATAATTTATAAATAACATAAAAAAACATTACACAACAATAGCAATAATTATTTCTCCATATCGACAGTTTATGGAGATGCATTTTCCCCTGCTATTATGTTCATTTTATTAAGCTTTAATGTTTTGTTCAAGCACTCAAAATCAAATGTTTATATAACATGACATTTTTGAAAAGTTTTTTATGAATTAAACATGGCCTAAGTTTGACTCAAGTACTTAGATTTGTGTGTACACTTTGGTGTTGTTTTTTTTACTTGCATATTTCTGTTTCCACGCGGACAGAAACATCAGGCTGCAAACTGCACACATCATGCACACTGTCTGCAAGCAAAATATAGGCTACTTTGGTCTTTAAAGTTTGCTTATTAGTTTGCCCTCTTTCCACAAGCATGTTGTTAGCGTTTTTAATTCCTTTGCCCCTGTTTGTTTTCATTTTATTCTGTGACCGCATGTCGCAGTCATTTATCAAACCTGCCTGCGTGTGAACTTGTGTTGTGATTAATAGTTGTGTTTTGGGGTGATATGTGAACACCAAATATATGGCCTTGTCATTTATCATGAGAATTCACCACAGGGACACAAAGTTCACACGGCACTGGAAATATTAATGATCCTCAAAAAAACATAATTAATCGGTCACACTGCTTGAGCAGTAAACGCTAATGTGCTAATGTATTGGCTTTCTCGCCAACGCTCTCGGTGTCTGGCAAAATTACACTCATCAAAATTGTACAAACCAATGTTTTCTGCATACATTTAGTGTATACACACATACATACTTTACATTATAAATTACATACATTTTTGGTGTAAAGTGTGAACACAATTTTCACAGGAACCTCTATTTTTGCTGTATCAACTTAAAATTTGGAACATAGCTTACTTAGATGGCTATGATTTTATAGAAATTTTAGATTCCAAACCATATTGTAAAATACTTTATACAAAATATGAACTTTTGCATTATATTAATCATTATTTAACATATATGGCCAAAAATATTGGCACCCTTGCAATTCTGTCAGAAAATGCAACACTTCTCTCAGAAAATTGTTCCAATTGCAAATGTTTTGATTTGCACTGGAACAACACACACACACACACACAGAGTAGAAGAGTCAGACTTGATAAAATTTCACACAGAACTCAAATGGACTGGACAAAATGATTGGCACCTTGTCAAAATTGTAAGAAAATATTGCTTTTCAAGCATTTGATGCTCCTGTAATTTGTATTTAGACACACTTGTGGCAAGTAGGTGGTGGGCAATATAGTAATCACACTTGCAACCAGTTAAAATGGAGAAAAGTTGACTCAACTTTTGTGTTGTGTGACATGACACGATCAAAAACATCTCAAAAAATCTCAAGGCTACAAGTCAATCTCCAGATATCTTAATGTTCCTGTGTCCACTGTGTGCAATATCATCAAGAGGTTTACAGCCCATGGCACTGTAGCTAACCTCCCTGGACATGGACAGAAGAGCAAAATTATTAAAAATTACAACAAAGAATTGTTCAAGTGGTGGATAAAGAACCCAGATTGACTTCCAAGCAAATTCAAGCTGATCTGCAGACACACAGTAAAACAGTGTCAGCTCGCACTATCCATCGCCATCTGAATGAAGAGGGATGCTATGGTAGGACACCACTGCTGACACAAAGGCGTAAAAAAGCGAGACTGGAGTTTGCCAAAACTTATGTGACAAAACCACAATCCTTCTGGGAGATGTACTGTGGACAGATGAGACTAAAGTAGAGCTTTTTGGTAAGGACATCATGGCACTGTTTACAGAAAAAGAAACGAGGCCTTCAAAGAAAAGAACACAGTCCCTACAGTCAAACATGGTGGAGGTTGAAGATGTTTTGGGGTTGCTTTGCTACTTCTGGCACTGGATGCCTTGACTGTGTGAACGGTATCATGAAATCTGATGATTACCAAAGAATTTTGGGCTGCAAGGTAGTGGCCAGTGTCACAAAGCTGTGGCTCCACCAGAAGTTATGGGTCTTCCAGCAGGACAATGACCCGGAAAATATTTAAAATTTATATCTAAAATATTTGTATTTATTTATAATCTTAATTGAATACAGGTATAAATATATACATATAAATATTTTGTTTTAATATATACATGTATGCGTGTGTATTTATATATACATAATACATATACACAGTACACAAATACATAGTATGTAAACATAAACTTTTATTTTGGATGCGATTAATTGTGATTAATCATTTGACAGCCCTAATATATATATATATATATATATATATATTGCATATTTTTCATGTGTATGGTGTAGTACTGATCTGATACAGGTTACAGCCCTCTAACAGTCTCTTTTGTTCTTTTTATGAACTCCACTAAGATTAACAGCATTACGGCCGTACTGTGAGTACTGTACATAAAACATTTATTAGCTTTTTACGCAACTTTTGCAGCCGATGTGCTCATTAGAGAAGTTAGCACTGCAGTCTTCTCTGAAAATGAAAAAACACATAAAAGATGTTAAAATGATAAAATAACCAAAAAGGTTACAACATTCACAGAGTCTCACATAGCAGATGTACAATTTAGTTTCCTGTCAGCATGATATTGTTGCTCGTGTCTGCATCCTTCTTTGACGACCATCTTGAGTCTCAACGCGGTAATCCTTTTTGTCTGTGTGTGTGTACAATTTGTTCCCCCCACTTTCACTGGTAGTGGCATGAAATAAAGCCTTAGGTACAACAAGAGCAATAATCTGTTGGCACATCGGAGTCTATAAAGAGTCTGGCCACGTCTTCAGCATTGGACAGTGATCTATGGGGCATGATAGGGAATTGATTAGCCTCTGTTTGCGCTTAGCGGCTCGTATTAGTGAGGTAAGGTACGCGCGAGCGAGGAACCTGTCATCGCACATTTATGCCGCCGAAGGAATGAGTTTCCCCCCTCCTTCGCTTTTGAAATCGAAGCATGCCCTTTCCAAACACGCTGGGAAATCCACATTTTCATATGCCCTTCCAATACTGGGCCAGCGAGAGCCTAAAGCACTTGACAAAAAAGCAATCCTTTAGCACGTCTGCCAACAGCAAAGAGGGGGATAAAAGAAAACAACAAACAAACATTAATCTCGTCCTTTAATTTATTCATTTCAGCCATGATTCTGGCTGGGCGAAACCGGGAGTGATGGCGTTTTCGCGGCGCGTTAATCTCACAGGAGCAGCTGTGTGTGGAGGATTAGGTTCTGATAGAGAGCCGCTTCCGCCGATTGGACGACGGGGCTGCTCGCACATCAACAGCAGTGTCCGTCCGAGAGCGGTTAGAGGCCCGAGTCGGCTCTAACATTAGCATCGCCCAGCAGCAGCGGTCAGCCTTCACACCGCATTCACATCAAGTCGCTGATGAGCTCTTAAATGAAGACACTAATTTGAGCTCAGCTGTTTCCCCCGCAGTGTCTTTTACTCGTGCTGTCCTTCACCTCATGGTGGGAAACTCAACTTGAAAATTTGAATCTTATATAAGTGAAAGAGTTTGTGTGGTAACCCTAGCAACACTCTGGCAACCACTTAGCAACATGTTTAAAAACACTATGTAACACTATGGCGACCTAATTTTGTTCAGGAAATGTAAACAGCTGTTTTTCATGTTAAAAAAAAAATTGTTTCATATATTATTTTCACTTGTTTTGCGTCAGAAATTCCTTGTTCAGAAGAGAAAATAGGTCAGTGGTCTAGCAACCACTTTTTACATAAGCAACCTTAAATATTTTCTTTGAAATTATTACAAATTATTAATGGAAGTACATTTTCCTGCCCGTGGTTGTCCAGTCGTTAGTTCTGACATTGTTTTCTGATTAATAAGGTGTTTGTATGTGATTAATGCCATTCTGATTGGACTGTCAGTCTTCT